>JADMLD010000894.1:12500-50741 GCA_017589585.1 Phylloscopus whistleri | reverse complement strand
GAGGAGGGGGAGGCCGAGAAGGGCCCCGGGAGCGGCGGGGCCGAGTTCCAGAGCAGCGGGGACAGCCGGGCTGCAGCGCCGGTGACGGGGCAGGGGCGGCGGGGCCGGGGAGCGGGGCTGGGACGGGGGGGAAAAAACGGGAAAAAAGAAACGGGAAAAAACTCAGGGCAAGGAGGGAAGGCAGGAGGCAGGGCGGTTATTCACGGCTCTGGAATGCGCCGTGCCGCCCCCGGGGGGACTCTGGAAAAGCGCTGGGATGGGACAGGAGCCGGGAGCTCCAGGAGGGAAAATATTCCGGGATCGCCCTCCCCAGTCCCGGGGAGATGGGATCTGTCCCGGCCTGGGCCACCCCGAGGTGTCACCGAGCCCACCCCGAGCTCCTCCGGCACCCCCGAAGCCACCGGGGCGCCTTTCGGATCCCGGCCCCGGGGGCTCTCTCTCCCTCCCCGCCAGGTTTATCCCGCCTCCTCCGCATTCCCAAGAAATGGGCTGGGAATGCCCGGGCTGGGAGAGCGGGGAGATCGGCCTGCGAGGCGCAGACAAAGGGCTCTGGCTGCCAGCTGCCGGCCGAGCGGGAATTAACCTCTTCCCGGTGGGACACGGCCTGGGGAGCCGCGCCTGGAAAAGCCCCGGCTGCGAGGGGAATGGGGAAAATTTCCCCTGCCGAGAGCTGCGGGACCCCACAGGGGCTCGCCGAGGGAAAGAGCGCCGGGTTTTTTCCATGACACGGGAAAAGCTGGAGCCGGGGGCTGGGCAGAGGGCCGAGCCCGCTGGAATTCCCAAAAATCCCGTGGTTCGAGGCAAGGCCGGTTGGGAAAGAGCTGCGGTCGCTCTGCTCCTCCTCGGCGGGAGGAGGAATCCGGAACCCCCCGGCTCCCGCTCCTCATCCCAAACAACGTCCCGGCCCCAACCCGGAACGGGCGCTTTCCAGAGCGGGAGCGAGGAGCTCCAGGGGGGAACTTCCCGGGATTTAGGGAACGTCCCAAAGCGCCTTTCCCAGCCGGAATTCCTTCTCCTCCCTCCGTCTGGCCGAGGAGGAGCAGCTCGGCCCCGCGGCCGGGCTCACCCCCCGTCTCCGTTCCCGGCAGGACGGAAGGATGAGGCGGCTGCTGGGCGTGCTGGCTCTGGCCGCGCTGCTGCCCCCGGGCCCGGCCTGTCCCGCGCCGTGCTCCTGCTCCACCAAGAGGAACGGGCGGCTGCTGGCCGAGTGCGCCTACCGGGAGCTGCGGGACGTGCCGCCGGGGCTGTCCCCCAACGTCACCATCCTGACCCTCTCCGCCAACCGCCTGGGCCGCCTGGGCCGCGCCGCGCTGGCCGAGGCGCCCGAGCTGCAGTCGCTGTGGCTGGGCTACAACCACATCTCGGCCGTGGAGCCCGGCGCCCTGGCGCACCTGCTGCACCTCAAGAACCTGGACCTGAGCCACAACCGGCTGGCGGATTTCCCCTGGCAGGACCTGCGCGGGCTGGGCGCGCTGCAGATCCTCAAGCTGAGCAACAACCGGCTGGCGCGGCTGCCCGGCGGGGCGCTGGCCGGCCTGCGGGAGCTGCGCTCGCTCTGGCTCAACGACAACCAGCTGGCCACGCTGGCCCCCGGCACCTTCGAGGGGCTGCCGGCGCTGGCGCAGCTGCAGCTCTTCCACAACCCCTTCAACTGCTCCTGCAAGCTCTTCTGGCTCAAGGAGTGGGCCCGCAGCACCTCGGCCGCGCTCTCGGGGGCCGGCTCCACGCTGTGCGCGGCTCCGGCGCGGCTGCGGGGCCGGCCGGTCACCGAGATGCCGGGCGCGCTCTGCGTGGCGCCCTCGGCGCAGCTGACCTACCTGTCGGGCCCGGCGGGGCCCGGGGACGGGCTGACGCTCAGCCTGCACTGCAGCGTGGCCGGCAGCCCCCCGCCCGAGATCCGCTGGCGGATCCGCACGGCCGCCGGCCGCCGCGTGGAGCTGCACGGGCCCGCGGCCGCCCCGGCGGGCCGCCGGCGCTTCCTGGCCTTCAAGAACGGCACGGTGGCCGTGCCCGACTTCGGCAAGGAGGACGAGGGCACCTACACCTGCCTGGCGGTCAACGAGGTGGGCACGCGCGAGGTGTCGCTGGAGGTGGCGCTGGCCGGCTCCGAGGGCCCGGCCGAGCGGCTGCCCCGCGACGACCCGCAGGCCGGGCAGCCCGGCGGGCACGGCTGCGCCCCGCGGGAGCAGCCGGAGCCCCCCGGCATCGGGGAGAAGCTGCTCATCGTCTACCACGTGCCCAGGGCGGTGCGGAGCGGCGCGGGGCGCCGGGAGCTCGGCCCGGGCGTCCTGCCGCTGGCGCTGGGGCCGCTGCTGCTGCTGCTGCTGTGGTGAAGGCGGGAGCGGCGCCGCGGGGCTCCTCCCGTTTTTCCCGAGTTTTCCCTCTCGTAGTGCTTTCGCTGAGTTTCTGGGAGCGCTCCGGAGCCTGACAGGGCCGCGTTCCGCAGGGGATGCGGGGCAGATCCAGCCGGGATCCAGCCGGGATCTGCCGCCGCTTCCCGGGAGTCCGCATCCCGCTGCTCTTCCTGCCCGCACCCAAGGGTGACAGCGGTGACAGTCCCACCCCAGAGCCACCACAGCCGCCAGCGGGGAGGGACCCAAGGATAAAATCCTTGGGAATGGGGTCCTGGGGGACGCTGCCGTGACACGGGATTGGGATGGACCCGCGGCCTTGGATCGGGAAGAAGCTCCCGGGTTTTATCCCATCCCGAGCGCCCCCAGGCCCCTGGAATGCCACGGGAATTCCAAACCCCTCGGTAATCCCAAACCCACCGGGCTGCCCCGCTGCAGCCAAAGATTCCCAAAGCCCTCCCGGTGGGAATGGGGAAAGTTTGGGAACAGCAGAGGGGCTGGGCTGCCTCTAAGCCATAAACACTCCCGGAGTGTCCCGGCATTCCCGGCGGGACAGACAGACAGACGGACATTCCTCATCCAGCCTCGGGGCGTTTGGGGATGCCCACCACGCCCGGACTGGGGCACAGCTCCGGTGCCAGCAGAATTCCCGCTGGGATCTGGGCACGCCCTGCAGCCCCCCGGCCTTGTAACGCCCTGTAGGGACAGCGATAAACGCCTTCAATTAATTAATGCCTTCAATTAATGCCTTTAATGAAGAAATACCCACCATAAACACCATTATTAAATAAACAATTTCAATACATACCTTTAATTAATAAACACCTTTAATTAATAATCACTTTTTATAAACACCTTGAATAAACTCTTCTTTTTTTTTTTCTAAACCAGCCGGGCTTGGCTTGGTCTGTGCATCCCAAAAATCCCCAAATCCCCCCGAGCCGGCGGCTCCTGGGCTCCCCCAGATTGTCCCCAACCCTCCTGGATCAGGGGACGCTCCTGTCGTTCCCAGCTCTCCCAAATCCTTCCCAGTGCCAGGGAATCCCCAAATCCTTCCCCGTTCTGGAGCATCCCTGCAGCTCCTCCAAGTCCTCCTGTGCCAGAGTTTCCCAAATCCTTCCCAGTGCCAGAGAATCCCCAAATCCTTCCCAGTGCCAGGGAACCTCCTCAGATCCCCCAAATCCTTCCCTGTCCCAGAGAATCCTCCCAGTTTTCCCAAACCCTTCCCAGTTCTGGAGCATCTCCCAAGTTTTCCCAAATCCCCCGGTGCTGGCGAATCCCCAAATCCTTCCCAGCGCCAGGGAATCCCCTCAGATCCCCCAAATCCTTCCCTGTCCTGGAGAATCCTCCCGGCTTTCCCAAACCCTCCTGTGCTGGAGCTTTCCCAAATCCTTCCCAGTTCTGGAGCATCCCTGCAGATTCCCAGATTTCCCTGTCCCCCCTCACCAATCCTGGAGGGAAGCCCCCAAATCCGGGAAACCCCAAAATCCCCCCTGAGGCAGCCAGGGAAGGGAAGTGACCCCAAAATCAGCTGGAAAAGCAGAACCTGGGGGGGTTTTCCAGTTTTTTTTCTTTATCCAGACAGATTTTAGGGAAATTCCTTATCCAGAGAGATTTCAGGGAAAGGGCTGTGGCAGCCGAGGTCTCTGTGGATTCCCTGGATCCCCACAAAGATTTCCCACTGTGGGATAAAAACCCAAGGGAAGTTTTGGGTTCATTTCACAGGATCCGACTTTTACCCTCCCTTTTACCCCTGGGAGTAGAAGGATGCAGGGATTTGTTCCCAGAATTCCAGCTGGGGTGGGAGGGATGAGGATGGGGATTCGGGGTTTCCAGGCGAGCCGGGATCCCGGGGAAGAAAATCCCAAATCCCCGGGAATCTCGGGAACCACCGGCAAGAGGAAGAAAATCCCAAATCCCGCCCAGGGCACTGCTGCTCTCCCAGAAACCCCACAAATTCCATGGATCTCCAGGGAGCTTTGGGTGGGGCTGTGGAAAAATTCAGCCCCGCCCGTAGCACGGAGCTGCCACGGATTTTAGGGATTTTTAAAGGGATTTTTGAAGGGATTTTGGGGGATTTTAAAAGGGATTTTCAGCCGCCTTTGGAACCACAGGGGTCGGGATGGGCTGGGAGGGAATCTTGGGAAAGGGGAGGGGACGCTCCAAGGAAACCCCAAAACACGGGAATCACCCTGAGGGTGCTGGGAACATTCCAGAGGGAGGGAATGGGATCCTGCAGAGAGCAGGCCTGGCCCCCCCAAGGAGATCCCGGCCTGATCCAGCAGCTCCGTGCGGGGTGGGCTGGGAATTCCCAAGGGAATCTTGGGCTGTTTGGGATGGGAGGAGCCACCAGGAGCCCTCTCGTTCCAGCCCCCAAAAGTCAGGAATTCCGGGGTTTAGGAGCAGGGAGAGGTGATTCAGCACCGCCCCGTTCCCAGCCCCTCGGTGTTTCACCCCCCAAATTCCCCGTTCCCGTTCCCAAAGCCGCGGCTCAGGGCCCTTCCCGAACCACGGGAATGCCGAGGGAGCGGTTTTCCCACAAAACCGCCCTGAAGTGGGATGACGGGGTGGATCCCGACGTTCCCAGGTGGAGCGCATCCCCAAAATCTCTGCTGGGCGCAGTCACCCCAAGGGCACTCGGGGCTGGGAAGGTCCCAAATGCTGCTGGGAGCGGGAATCTCCAGGGAGAAACGCACATCTCGGGAGCGGGAATGAGGCGCCCGTTTATTCTCCTTCCCCGGCACGTCCCAGGGAGGCTTTCCATGGATCCCAGCCCTGGAAAACCGCGGGATTGCCGCAGAAGCGGGAGTGGGAGAGGACAGGGAGCAGGGGGGGATTTGGTCCTTCAAAAACTGGGGAGGAAAACGTCCCGGGAGCGGATGCCGAGCCCAAACGGAGCTGGGATTGGGAAGGGAGGAGCTGGGAATGGGAATTTTCTCCCACGTGGAGCTCCAGGGGTGATTCCCAGTGCTTGAGAACTCCTGGGGCTGGCTGAGGATCCCTCCGTGCTTCTCTCCCAGGTCCCTGGGAATTGTCCCGTGCTGGAAAAGCTGCTGAGAACGTGGCTCCTCGCTGGAGTGAATCCCAAAATATTTTCGGGATGCTGGGAGCGTTGTCCAAGCTTGGCTCCACCCAGGAGGTGCCACCTCTGGCCCTCGGGAGCGGCTCAGCGCGGATTTAGGGATAAACCCTCGGAGAGAGTCCAGAGGCTGGGGAAGGGGGCGGGGAGAGCCTGAAATTCCCGCCGGGGAATTTGGGGATGGGGGACGGGATGGGATTCCTGGGAATTCAGGGCCGGGGCAGGCCCAGCTGGGCGCCGTTGGCGGCGGGATCGGCCAGCGCGGTTTTTCGGGAAGCCGTCAGCGAGGGGTTGTGCAGGAGCGTGTAGGCCACCCACCAGCG
This sequence comes from Phylloscopus whistleri, assembly GCA_017589585.1. Taxonomy (NCBI): domain Eukaryota; kingdom Metazoa; phylum Chordata; class Aves; order Passeriformes; family Phylloscopidae; genus Phylloscopus; species Phylloscopus whistleri. The sequence continues at coordinate 44,988 of JADMLD010000894.1, read as the reverse complement.
CGCCCGGATCCGCCGGGAACGCGCCCTGCCCGGAGCCGCGGGCTTGGGATGCATCAGCTGCAGGCCTGGAAGGAGACGGGAGCAGCAGGGAAAGTGTTCAGGGCCTGGAAAAGCGCCAGGAGAGAGGGAGAGGGGTTGGGATGGGGTGCAGAGGGAGGGATTCCCGCTGGGAGAGGCTGGGGGGATGCTGGGAGGGAGTTCCGGGATGGGATGGAATTCCCAGAGGAGCTGTGGCTGCTCCTGGATGCCTGGAAGTGTCCAAGGAAAGGCTGGATGGTGGTTGGAGCAGCCTGGGAGAGTGGGAAGTGTCCCAGGATGGGCTTTAAGGTCCCTTCCAAACCAAAACATTCCAGGATTCCCAGATTCCAGCCCCAATTCCCTGGAGCCACCAAGATCCCACCACACCCCAAAGAGCCCCAGCCCATCCCTGGCATGGGATCAGCCCTTGGATGGATGGATGGATGGATGGAGGGATGGATGGATGGATGGATGGATGGAGGGATGGATGGATGGATGGATGGATGGATGGATGGATGGATGGATGGATGGATGGATGGATGGAGGGATGGATGGATGGATGGAGGGATGGATGGATGGATGGAGGGAGGGATGGAGGGAGGGATGGATGGATGGATGGATGGATGGATGGATGGATGGATGGATGGAGGGATGGATGGATGGATGGATGGATGGAGGGATGGATGGATGGATGGATGGATGGATGGATGGATGGAGGGATGGATGGATGGATGGATGGATGGAGGGATGGATGGAGGGATGGATGGATGGATGGATGGATGGATGGATGGATGGATGGAGGGATGGATGGATGGATGGAGGGATGGATGGAGGGATGGATGGATGGATGGATGGATGGATGGATGGAGGGATGGATGGATGGATGGAGGGAGGGATGGAGGGATGGATGGATGGATGGATGGATGGAGGGATGGATGGAGGGATGGAGGGATGGGTGGATGGATGGAGGGATGGATGGATCCATGGAGGGATGGATGGAGGTGTCCCCACACCAGCGGTGCCATCAAGATGTCACCAGGGTGTCCCCTCTGCCCGATCCCCCCGGTGCCCCCGGCTCCCACCTTCCTCCAGGTGAGTGTCCCGGGTTGGTGCTGGCGGCCCCGGCCGGCCGGGCTGGAGCAGCAGGCAGCAGAAGGCTCTCAGCAGCGGGTGGCACTGGCTGACCTCCACCTTCAGGTAGTGGCAGTAGGTGCGGTACCCTGGGGGACACCGCGCCCTCAGCAGGGACAGCATTCCCCATTCCCCATTCCCGCAGCCGAGGGAAGGATCCAGCTCTGCTGCCGTGCCCCCACAATCCCAGCAGGACCAGCCCGAGCTCCCCTGAGGTCCCCTCTCCTTCATCCCAGGACGTGAGGTCAAACCCCAAAGCTCATCCTGCTTTTTTGGGATAAGAAAGCAGGACCCAGCTGGCACCAGCTGCTCCAGGTGCTCCGTGTCCAGCGGTTTGAAGCCACCCCCAATCCCGGCAGGAAAAACAGAGCAAGGCCTGAGGTCCCCTGAGGTCCCCTGAGGTCCCCTGAGGTCCCCTCTCCTTCATCCCAGACACGAGGTCTGGTGAAACCCCAAAGCTCATCCCACTTTCTCTGGGATGAAGAAGCAGGACTGAGCCGGAATCAGGAGAAGCCACCCACTCCCATTTTCCCATTTCCAAGCCACCCTCAATCCCAGCTAGAAAAACGGGGGAAAGGCCTGAGCTCCTTTCTTCTTCCTCCCAGGACGTGAGGTGACCGCTGGTGAAGCTCAGAGGTCACCACTCATTTCTTTGGGGATAAAAAGCGGGAATCAGGAGACGCTGCTGGCTCCAGCTGTCCCATTTCCAACGCTTGAGGTCACCCCCAATCCCAGCAGCTCCAGGCCCCCGTCCCAACCCAGCCTGGTGGGACCAGGACCCCCCTGGTGCCACGGTGACCTCGGGCTGCCCCACCTGGGTCGAAGGTCTCCACGCCGCGGTGCAGCAGGCTGATGTCCAGCCGGCAGAAGTGGACGGCGTTGTAGAGGCCGGAGATGACCACGCGCCACACGGCGGCCAGGCCGCCCACCAGGACGTTGGTGGGGAAGAGCAGGAAGGTGACGAGGCACAGGGCGCGCCTGCAGGGGACACACAGCCCCGGATGGCCCTTCCCGGGAACACTCCGGCCAGCCCAGAGCTCCCGTGTCCGGCCGGGCTGGCTCCATCCCGCTGGGAGAAGCCAAGGGCCTGCCAGGCTCCTGGAGAAACATCAGGAGCTCCTCTCCTCCTCAGAGGCGGAGGAACTGGCCAAGGTGTGGGGTTGGGATGCTGGGATGGAGGCCAGCAGCTCCAGGAGAGCCTGGCTGCCCTGCCAGGAGGACACTTGGGTCCCTCTGTCACCCCAGCCTCGGGTGGTGACACCAGAAGGGAGCGAGGGACGTCTGCTGGTGGCTTGGGATGGACTCCTGCTCCAGGGGGTGGCACAGGACACTTGGGTCCCTCTGTCACCGTGCACGGGTGGTGACACATGTCTGTGTGCGGGACACCTGCCAGCAGTGACCGACCCCATCCGGCCGATCCCAAAGGATCGGGGCTTTCCCAGCCTTGGGAGCGGGGCTGGTGCAGCAGGGCCAGCCTCTCCAAAATCCCGGCCAGAACACCTGGAGAAGCCTCTGTGGGAGCCTGGCGTTCCCACCAAAGCCACCCTGGGGACCATCAGGGACCGTCAGGGACAGTCGGTGTCCCCGTACCTGTTGGTGAGCTCCTTCTGCAGGGAATGCTGCTCCAGGAACTGGAAACGAGCCAGGAGGTGCTGCACCAGCACGGCCACCACCAGCGTCAGCCAGACGGGCCTGGAGGGGCGGGATGGACACCGGGAATGTCCCAGGACACCGGGAACGTCCCAAAGCACCGGGAATGACCCAAAGCACCGGGAATGACCCAAAGCACTGGGAATGTCCCAGGACACCAGGAATGTCCCAAAGCACCAGGAATGTCCCAAAGCACTGGGAATGTCCCAGGACACCAGGAATGTCCCAAAGCACCGGGAATGTCCCAAAGCACCAGAAATGTCCCAAAGCACCGGGAATGTCCCAGGACACCAGGAATGTCCCAGGACACCATGAATGTCCCAAAGCACCGGGAATGTCCCAGGACACCGGGAATGTCCCAGGACACCGGGAATGACCCAAAGCACCAGGAATGTCCCAAAGCACAGGGAATGTCCCCAAACACCAGGAATGTCCCAGGACACTGCCTCAGGCAGCAGAGACCTCCAGTGGTGTTGGACAAACCCCAAACGGAGCATCCCAAGCCCATCCAGGGCCGTCCCTTGGGGTTTCCAGCCCTTCCCAGCTCACCACATGTTCCGGATGATCCCGAAGAGCAGGGAGCTGGTGCCAGCCTGGAGCGGGATCACCACCAGGAAGGTGAAGGCCACGGAGCAGAGGAAGAAAATCACCTGCTGGATCAGGAGGCCTGGGAATGGCAGCGGGAATGCGGGATGGGAAAAGGGCTCTTGTTCCCCAAATTCCATAAAAACCCCGCCAGGCCCCAAAACAGGTCTCATTCCCACAGGGGTTGTCCCCACAATTCCTGGGGGTGAAGGTTTTCCCTCTTTCTGGGGTCCCCCAGCCATTCCCAGGATGATCCAGGCTGGGATGGGGACGAGAGCCCCCGGAATGCGCCGAGGACCAGAGGCTTCCACAGCTTTTCCCACCCGAATATTTGGGATCCAGCCAAACCCAGGCATCATCCCACCCCTTCCTCCTCTTTGAATTCCCAACCCATTTTTTTTTCCAACATTTCCGATTTTTCCAATTTTTTTTCCTATTATTTTTCCCAGATTTTCCCAATTCCCAGCCATCTGGTGTTCCCGAAATCTGCCAGGTCCCATTTGGGGAAATGGGGATAAAACCCTTCCTGGGAACGGGGAGAAAACAGGGAATTTCCACTCAGCCCTTGATAAAACCGGGATCCCCATCCCGGGATCCCCGAATTCCGGTACCCAGGCAGGCGAAGGCCGCCTGGAAGCTGGAGAAGCTGATCCAGCAGACGACGGCTTCCCGGGAAGGCCGCAGGATGTGGGCCTTGGAAAAGACGTCCAGCACGGCCCCCTGGTACAGCGCCCGCAGGTTGGACCTGCCGGGAATTCCGGCCTCAGCCCCGGCCGGGAATGGGGCCGAGGACAGCGGGAATGGGGATGGGAATGTTGGGAACGGGGACGGGAATATCGGGAATGGGGATGGGAACATCGGAAATGGGGCCGAGGACATCGGGAATGGGGTATGAGTGTTGGGAATGGGGCTGGGAATGTCAGGAATGTGGACAAGGACATCTGGGATGGGCACAGGGACATCAGGAATAGGCACAGGGACATCGGGAATGGGGTCAGGAATGTTGGGAATGGGTCTGGGGACATTGGGAATGGGGACAGGGACATCAGGAATGGGGCGTGAATGTCAGGAGTGGGGCTGGGAATGTCGGAAATGGAGCCAGGAATGTTGGGAATGGGGACGGGGGTGTTGGGAATGGGCACAAGGACTTGGGAATGGGGTCAGGGATGTAAGAAATGGGGACAGGGACATTGGGAATGGGGCTGGGAACGTCAGGAATGTGGACAAGGACATCGGGAATGGGCACAGGGACATCGGGAATGGGGCATGAATGTCAGGAGTGGGGCTGGGAATATCGGGAATGGGGACAAGGAAATTGGGAATGGGGTCAGGAATATTGGGAATGGGGACAGGGAAATCAGGAATGGAGACGAGGACATCGGGAATGAGGCCAGGAATGTTGGGAATGAGGACAGGGACATTGGGAATGGGGCTGGGGACATCAGGAATGGGGACAGGGACATCGGGAATAGGGATAGGGAATATCAGGAATGGGGCCAGGGAATTGGGGAACGGGGCGGGCAACATCGGGAATGGGGTCAGGAACATTGGGAATGGGGTCAGGAACATCGGGAATGGGGTCAGGAACACGGGGAACATCCCAGGCCCCACCTGTGCATGCCCAGGGTGCGGAGCAGCATGGCGCCCGTGAGCAGGCAGCACAGCACCAGCGAGCAGATGTAGCAGACTGCGGAGAAACGGGAAAGAATTCCTGGATTTGGGCTCGGAGTAACGCCGGGAACGGGGCCTGAGCGGGAATTGGGGCTCAGGGGTGAGGGATCGGCCCTGCCTCAGTTTCCCTCCTTTGGTCGCTCCCGAGGGGGGATGGGTGGGACAGTGGGAAGGGAAATCCGGGAAAATCCCTGGAGTGGGATGGGATGGGATGGGATGGGATGGGATGGGATGGGATGGGATGGATGGATGGGATGGGGGTCATGGGAAAAGAGGGATCTGCGGGAAAGCGGGAGGAGGGATGGAGGGAAAAACTGGGATCAGAGAGGTTTGGGGATCCAGGAAAAGCCACAGAATTCCTCCCCGGAGTTGGTGGGATCCCAAGGAAGGAGAGGGCATCCCTGCTAGCCCTTCATCCCTGGAATTCTGTCATTCCTGCTATCCCTCATCCCTGCTATCCCTTCATTCCCGAAGTTCTCTCATCCCTGCTGTTCCTTTATCTCTGGAATTCCCTGATCCCTGCTGTCCCTCATCCCTGCTATTCCCTGATCCTTGTTATTCCCTCATCCCTGGAATTCTTCATCCCAGCTCTCTCTTTATCCCCGATATTCCCTGATCCCCACTATCCATGAAATTCTCTCACCGCTGCTATCCCTTCATTCCTGAAATTTCCTGATCCCTGGTATTCCCTGATCCGTGAAATTCTCTCACCTCTGCTATCCCTTTATCCCTAAAATTTCCTCATCCCTGGAATTCCCTCATCCCTGCTGTTCCCTGATCCCTGCTATCCCAGATCCCTGGAATTCCCTCATCCCTGCCATCCCTTTATCCCTATTCCCTGATCCCTGCTATCCCTCCATCCCCGCTATTCCTTCTCCCCTGCTCTTCCCTCATCCCCCCATCCAAGGATTTCCACTCTCCAGGGATCCAGGGCCCATCTGTTCGCTTCCAGCAGAGTTCCAAGCCTGCGGCATCTGCCGGCTCTTCCCTCTGGCTCTTCCCTCTGGCTCTTCCCAGCGGCTTTTCCCGGAGTCTCTTCCCGCCTTGGCACGCGCCAGCCTGGCACAGCCCCATCCCTGCCAGCTGCTCCTGAAATCCCTCTGGAATCCTCTCAATCCCATCCTCCGGGTGAGGAGTTCTCCCAAAATCCCTCTGGAATCCTCCCAATCCCATTCTCCGGGTGAGGAATCTTCCTGAAATCCCTCTGGAATCCACCTCATTCCATCCTCCAGGCTGGGAATCCTCTGGAAATCCCCCTGGAATCCTCCCAGTCCCATTCTCTGGGTGAGGAATCCTCTGGAAATCCCTCTGGAATCTCCCCCATCCCATCCTCCCGGTGAGGAATCTTCCCAAAATCCATCTGGAATCCTCCCAATCCCATCCTCTGGGCAGGGAATCTTCCTGAAATCCCTCTGGAATCTTCCCAATCTGATTGTCCCAGCGAGGACAATCCCCCTCCCAGAATCCCCCTGAAATCCTCCCCATCCCTGCCAGCCACCCCTGAAATCCCTCTGGAATCCACCTCATTCCATCCTCCAGGCTGGAAATCCTCTGGAAATTCCTCTGGAATCCTCCCAGTCCCATCCTCTGGGTGAGGAATCCTCCAGAAATCCCTCTGGAATCTTCCCAATCCCATCCTCTGGGCCAGGAATCCTCTCCATCCCATCCTCCAGGTGAGGAATCTTCCCAAAATCCCCCTGGAATCCTCCCAGTCCCATCGCTTGGGGCAGGAATCCTCCAGGCCAGGGAGCTTCCTGAAATCCCCCTGGGATCTGCCCCATCCCATTCTCCGGGCCGGGAATCCTCCCGAACCCTCGCCCCCAGAACTCCCGGAATTCCCGCCGATCGCACCTTCCAGGGCCCAGAGGTAGTGCCGGGCGGTGCTCAGCTCCCGCTCCATGTCCCCGGGCACGCCCGGCTGCTCCGAGGGCACCAGCCCGAACTGCACCAGCAGCACCACCACCTCCTTGGTCATTCCCGCACGGACGATCCGCAGCGCCGGCACCACCGCCAGCAGCAGCAGCACGGCCACCTGCGGGCACGGGGCACGGGATTTAGGGCTGGGATCCCTCGGGATTGGGGGATTTGGGGCTGGGATCCCGTGGGATTGGGGGATTTGGGGCTGGGATCCCGTGGGATTGGGGGATTTGGGGCTGGGATCCCATGGGATTGGGGGATTTGGGGCTGGGATCCCATGGGATTGGGGGATTTGGGGCTGGGATCCCATGGGGTTGGGGGATTTGGGGCTGGGATCCCGTGGGATTGGGGGATTTGGGGCTGGGATCCCGTGGGATTGGGGGATTTGGGGCTGGGATTCCACGGGATTGGGGGATTTGGGGCTGGGATCCCATGGGGTTGGGGGATTTGGGGCTGGGATCCCTCGGGATTGGGGGATTTGGGGCTGGGATCCCGTGGGATTGGGGGATTTGGGGCTGGGATCCCACGGGATTGGGGGATTTGGGGCTGGGATCCCACGGGATTGGGGGATTTGGGGCTGGGATCCCGTGGGATTGGGGGATTTGGGGCTGGGATCCACGGGGTTGGGGGATTTGGGGCTGGGATCCCGTGGGATTGGGGGATTTGGGGCTGGGATCCCGTGGGATTGGGGGATTTGGGGCTGGGATCCCACGGGATTGGGGGATTTGGGGCTGGGATCCCACGGGATTGGGGGATTTGGGGCTGGGATCCCGTGGGATTGGGGGATTTGGGGCTGGGATCCCACGGGATTGGGGGATTTGGGGCTGGGATCCCATGGGATTGGGGGATTTGGGGCTGGGATCCCACGGGATTGGGGGATTTGGGGCTGGGATCCCTCGGGATTGGGGGATTTGGGGCTGGGATCCCGTGGGATTGGGGGATTTGGGGCTGGGATCCCACGGGATTGGGGGATTTGGGCCTTGGCAGAGCCCCGGAATTCTGGAAGGGATTTTGATGCCGTTCAGGTGAGCCCGGGGATCCTCCTTGGGGTTCCCATCATTCCCAGGACCCCTTTTCCATGGAATTATCAGATCTCCATAGAGTTCCCATCACTCCCAGGACCCCCTTTCCATGGATTTTTGGGAAAATAAATGGGGAAAATCCCTTTTCCATGGATTTATGGGGAATGATGGGAACTCCATGGGTTCCCCCCCCGGAACCCTTTTCCATGGATTTATGGGGCTTCCAAGGGGTTCCCATCATTCCCAGGACCCCTTTTCCATGGAAATGGCACCTCCATGGACTTCCCAACAAACCTAGGACACTTGTTCCATGGATTTATGGGGAAATAAATGGGAAAAATCCCTTTTCCATGGATTTATGGGGCCCCCATGGGGTTCCCATCATTCCCAGGACCCCTTTTCCATGGAATTATGGGGAATGTCCCGGTGTCACCTGATAGACGGCGATGACAGCCACGGTGACGGACACCACCAGCATCAGCGGGATCTGGAATCCTGGAGGGAAACGCGGGAGAGGAGGCGGGATTTGGGATGGTGGAGGGAACACCCTGGAATGGGATTTTCACGGGGAATTCTGGGATGGAGAGCTGGGGATGGACGGATGGCTCCGTCCTGCTTTTCCATGGAAACTCAGGTGCCACCCCTGGGACGTTCCCTGCCCCCTCCATGGGTGGGAAGAGCCAGGAGCGGCTCCGCATTCCCGGGATTTCATCCCCTCCGTGCAGGACAATTCCCTTCTCCAGCCCCTGGCTGCTCCCGCGCTTCCCTGGCCAAGCTTTCCCAGGAAAACCAGGGCTGCCCCAAACTGCCTGGAATTGTCCCAGGACCCCTCTTCCATGGATTTATGGGAAAATAAATGGGGAAATCCCTTTTCCATGGATTTATGGGGCCTCCATGGAGTTCCCATCCCTCCCAGGACCCCTTTTCCTGGATTTTCCATGGATTTACGAATCCCTGCCCCAACCACGGTGGGATTTGGGCTCCAGCCCAGGCCGGGTTGGACGGGGCTTGGAGCAGCCTGGGATACTGGGAATGGCCTGGCTGATCCATCCATCCCAACGCCAACCAGTCCCCGATCCAATGGGATTCTCCCAGCTCCCACCTTCCTCGGGAACGTAGACGTAGGAGCGCAGGTAGGAGCGGATCCGGGACCAGAGGCTCTCCTCGATCTTGGCCGAGCTGCAGGAGGCGGGAGAGGGTGAAATTCCCGACCTTTGAGAATGGGACTTGCCGGGAATGGGGATTTTCCGTCCTTACCTCCCCTTGCGGCCCTGCTTGGACAGCAGAGCCTTGAGGTACTTCCTGTAATAGCTTTTCCCGGGAATCTGCAGGGAAGTGGGCAGAGGGACGGATTTGGGGAGGGCGGAGCTTCCCCGGGAGCTCCCCAGCCCGGCTGGGGTAGGGGATGTGCGGCGTTGGAAAAGCGGGAACGAGCCGGCCTCGTTCCCAAATCCCTCGGGAGCCCCTGGTTCCCGCCCACCGGGGTCACCCCAGGCCTCTCCCTGCTCCCTTCCCAGCAAAGCCCCACGGTGCCGGGGATTATCCTGGAAAGCCAGGAGAGCCCGGAGTCGGCCTGGAGGGAGCCGTGGGTGCCGGGAGCCTCTTGTGTCAGGGATTTATTCCAGAGGCCACTTCCCGCTGCCAGGCCCGGGGCAGCACCGAGGAACGCCAGCGGCAGGGCCGGGAGGGGAGCGCCCAGAGATCCCCATTCCGATCCCAAATCCAATCCCAAATCATAAAACCAATGGAGAACACCCAGAAGCAGGGCCGGGAGGGGAGCGCCCAGAGATCCCCATCCCGATCCCACTCCCGATCCCAAACTCAATCCTGGGATACCAATGGAGAACCTCTAGTGGCAGGGCCAGGAGGGGAATGCATGAAGATTCTGATCCCAACCCCAATCCCAACCCCAATCCCCATCCTGGGATAGCAATGGAGAGCCCCCAGGGCTGGGAAGGGAACGTGCAGAGATCCCAATCCCTGTCCTGATCCTGATCCTGACCCCAGTCCCACAGGGATTGTCCCCGAATTCCTGGTGCCAGTTCTGGGATATCGGGGAGAATTCCAAGCGCTGGGGCTGGGCCGGGAACGTGCAGAGCTCCGGATCTCAATCCCGGTCCCAATCCCAATCCCAGCCCTGGTCCTGATCACAACCCCAGTCCTGGTCCTGATTCGCATCCTGGTCCCCATCCCAACCCTGACCCTGATCCTGATCCCAGTCCCATGGGAATCGTCCCTGAATTCCCGGTGCCCATCCTGGGATATCGCAGGAGCACCATGAGCGCCGGGGCCGAGAGGGGAATGTGTGGAGCTCCTGATCCCAAACCCAGTTCTAATCAGGCTCTCAATCCCAATCCTGATCCTGATCCTGATCCTGGTCCCAATTCTGCTCCTGATCCCAATCTCAATCCCAGTCCTGGTCCTGTGGGGATTGTCCCCAAATTCCCAGTGTCAATCCTGAGATATTGAAGGAGAACTCGGAGTGCTGGGGCTCCAAGGGGAACGTGCAGAGATCCTGATCCCGAACCCAATCCCAATCAGGCTCTGAATCCCGATCTCGATCCCAATCCCAATCCTGATCCCAATCCTGGTCCTGATTCCAGTCCCAATACTGATCCTGTGGGGATTGTCCCCAAATTCCCGGTGCCCACCCTGGGATATTGAAGGAGAACCCCGAGCACCGGGGCTGGAAGGGGAATGTGCAGAGATCCAGATCCTGACCCCAGTCCTGATCCCGACCCCGATCCCAATCCCAATTGCAATCCCGATTGTGATTCTGCTCCCGACCCCGATTCCGTTCCCAATCCTGATCCTGATCCCAATCCCAATCCAGATTCCGTTCCCGATCCCAATCCAGATTCCGTTCCCAATCCCAATCCCACTCCCACTCCCGCCCCCGCCGTTCCCGTCCCCGTTCCCGTCCCCGTGTCCGTACCGCAGTCTCGGGGCCGTTCCCCCGGCCCAGGCTGCGCACCAGCAGTGCCGGGTACCAGAGGCTGAGCAGGGCCAGGGACAGCAGCACGGGGACCTGGGACAGAGCCGGGTACAGCGGGTGCAGCTGCTGGGACACAGGGACACGGGGACACTGTCACTGCCCAGGGACACTGTCACTGCCCCTGGGGACACAGGGACAGCAGCACGGGGACCTGGGACAGAGCCCGGTACAGCAGGTGCAGCTGCTGGGACACAGGGACACGGGGACACTGTCACTGCCCAGGGACACTGTCACTGCCCCTGGGGACACAGGGACAGCAGCATGGGGACCTGGGACAGAGCCGGGTACAGCGGGTGCAGCTGTGGGGACACGGGGACACGGGGACACTGTCACTGCCCGGGGACACGGGGACACGGGGACACTGTCACCGCCCCTAGGGACACTGTCACTGCCCGGGGACATGGGGACACTGTCACTGCCTGGGGACACTGTCATTGCCCCTGGGGACACTGCCACCACCCTGGGGACACTGTGACTGCCCCTGGGGACACATGGACAGCAGCACAGGGACCTGGGACAGAGCCGGGTACAGCGGGTGCAGCTGCGGGGACGTGGGGACACTGTCACCGCCCCTGGGGACACTGTAACTGCCCGGGGACATTGTCACTGCCTGGGGACACTGCCACCATCCTGGGGACATTGTCACCGCCCCTGGGGACACTGTCACTGCCCAGGGACACTGTCACTGCCCAGGGACACTGTCTCTGCTCTGAGACACTGCCACTGCCCCTGGGGACACTGTCACTGCCCTGGGACACTGCCACCATCCTGGGGACACTGTCACTGCCCCTGGGACACTGTCACTGCCCCTGGGACACTGCCATCATCCCTGGGGACACTGTCACCATCCTGGGGACATGGGGTCACTGCCACCACCCCAGCCAGGGGACAATGCAGGGACACGCTGGGAGCTGGCCAGGGAGCCACGGCACCTCAGGGCCACCCAGAGAGGTGACAAGGAAGCCATGACACCTCATGGTCACCCCAGGAGGTGACAGCACCTCAGGGCCACTCAGAGAGTTGATGACACCCCAGGAAGCTGTGACACCTCAGGGTGTCACTCAGAGAGGTGACAAGGGAGCCACAACCCCTCACGGCCATCCCAGGAGGTGACAACACCTCAGGACGACCCCATGAAGCTGTGACACCTCAGGGTCTCTCCAGGAGGTGACAAAAGGGCTGTGACACCTCAGGGCCACCCCAGGAGGTGCCAAGGGAGCCATGCCCCCTGGGTGCCATCAGTGTCCCCTGGGAGCCATCAGTGCCCTGAGTGCCAAGGGTGTCCCCCGGGTGCCATCGGTGTCCCCTGGGTGCCATCGGTGTCCCCCAGGTGCCATCAGTGCCCTGGGTGCCATTGGTGTCCCCCAGGTGCCATCGATGTCCCCCATGTCCCCCGGGTGTCCCCATGTCCCTGGGTGCCCTGTTCCCACGCACCCCGCGCTCGGTGGGGCACTGCAGGCGGTGTCCCAGCTGTGCCCCGCAGTGTCCCCAGGCCAGCAGGGTGTCCCCTGGGTGTCCCTGTGTCCCCCGGGTGTCCCCATGCCCCCTGGGTGTCCCCGTGTCCCCTGGGTGTCCCCGTGTGCCATTGGTGTGTCCCTGTGTCCCCCGGGTGTCCCCATGTACCCCGGGTGTCCCCATGTCCCCGGTGTCCCCGTGCCGCACGCACCCCGTGCTCGGTGGGGCACTGCAGGCGGTGTCCCTGTGTCCCCCGGGTGTCCCCAGGCCAGCAGGGTGTCCCCATGTCCCCGGTGTCCCCGTGCCGCACGCACCCCGTGCTCGGTGGGGCACTGCAGGCGGTGTCCCAGCTGTGCCCCGCAGTGTCCCCCATGTCCCCTGGGTGTCCCCGTGTCCCCGGTGTCCCCGTGCCGCACGCACCCCGCGCTCGGTGGGGCACTGCAGGCGGTGTCCCAGCTGTGCCCCGCAGTGTCCCCATGCCAGCAGGGTGCCGGTGCCGTATGCCAGGCGGTGCCGGGGCGCGGCGCAGCCCAGCAGGGGCAGGTACAGCACGGGGTAGTACAGCAGCGCCAGCAGCTTCCAGGCCTCTGGAACGACGGGAAACAGCCGGGATCAGCGCGGGGACACCGCCCGGGGCGTGTCCCGGTGTCCCCGGGGGGGTGGTGGCCTCACCGCGGGCGCCGGGGGCGGCTGGGGACAGGAGTGGCAGCGGGTCGTGTCCCAGCAGCAGCTGGCACAGCGCCGACAGCAGCAGCGCGAAGGCGGCGGCGGCCACGGCCCGGGGCCCGTCCGGCTGCAGGAGATCCAGGGGGCTGCAACGGCACCGGAGCTCGGGAATAACGGGAACAACGGGGATAACAACGGGAATAGCAACGGGAATAACAATGGGAATAACGGGAACAACGGGGATAACAACGGGAATAACGGGAACAACGGGAATAACAATGGGAATAACAACGGGAACAACGGGAATAACGGGAATAACGGGAATAACAACGGGAATAACGGGAACAACGGGAGTAACGAGAATAACGGGAATAACGGGAATAACGGGAGTAACGGGAGTAATGGGAATAATGGGAACAATGGGAATAACGGGAATAACGGGAATAACAACGGGAATAACGGGAATAACGGGAATAACGGGAATAATGGGAATAACGGGAATAACGGGAATAACAACGGGAACAACAGGAACAACGGGGATAACAATGGGAATAACAACGGGAACAACGGGAATAACGGGAACAACGGGAACAACGGGAATAACGGGAACAACGGGAATAACGGGAACAACGGGAATAACGGGAGTAACGGGAATAACGGGAATAACGGGAACAATGGGAATAACGGGAACAACGGGAATAACGGGAACAACGGGAACAACGGGAATAACGGGAACAATGGGAATAACGGGAATAACGGGAATAACGGGAATTCCAGGGATCAGAGGGGAACGGGAATTCTGGGAATTCTGGCCTTTTCCAGGGATCAGCGGGGGTTTGGGAATTCCCGGCCTTCTCCAGGGATCAGAGGGGAACGGGAATTCCGGCCTTTTCTGGGGATCAGAGAGGGTTTGGGAATTCTGGCCTTTTCCAGGGATCAGCGGGGGTTTGGGAACTCGCAACACTTGCTGGGGATCAGTGGGATTTGGGAGTTCTGAGCCTTTTCCAGTGATCGGCGAGTTTTTGGGAATTCCGAGCCCTTTGCAGGGATCAGAGGGGGTTGGGAATTCCAAGCCTTTTCCATGGATCAGTGGGGTTTTGGGAATTCCAAGCCCTTTGCAGGGAGGGATCAGCAGGATTTTGGGAATTCCCAGCCCCTTCCAAGGATGAGTGGGATTTTGGGAATTCCCGGCCTTTTCCAGGGATCAGCGGGGGGTTTGGGAATTCCAAGCACTATGCAGGGATCAGAGGGATTTTTGGGAATTCTGAGCACTTTCCAAGGAGGGACCAGCGGGGTTTTGGGATCCAGGGGATGAGCGGGGTTTCGGGAATTCCAAGCCCTTTCCAGGGATCAGCGGGATTTTGGGAAATCTGAGCCCTTTCCATGGAAGAATCAATGGGATTTTGGGAATTCCGAGCCCTTTCCATGGAAGGAACAGTGGGATGTTGGGAATTCCAATACCTGAGCAATCCCGGGACGCCGTTCCAGCAGCTCGGGCGGAGACGGCGACGCTTGACCAGGAAGGACAAAGCCAGGATCACGGCCAGCTGGGAAAGGGATGGGAAATCCATGGGAAAAGGGTCCTGGGGATGGTGGAAACCCCATGGAGACCCCATAAATCCATGGAAAAAGGGTCCTGGAAATGATGGAATCGCCATGGAGATCCCATAAATTGGGATGATTTGGGAGGAATTTTGGGGTCCTTGTCCCACAGGGAACTAAAATCCCAGAAATCAGGGAATTCCGGGATCGTTTCAGGGGGAAAATTCATCCAAGATGGAGCCCGGCCCTCAATCCAATCCATGGGTTCCGGGCTGGGGAGGGAATGTGGGGTTTTTCGGGTTTTTGGGGTTGTTTTTTCCCGGAATTTTGGGATGGGATTTGGGATTTGGGGTCGGATACTCACGGAGACGGGCGCCATGACGGTGTGGTACATCCGGGGGGAAATGGTGGGATGGCATTCCGGGATGGCCTCGGGAAAAAGGCTGGAAAAGGGGAAAATGAGCCCAGATTGGGGCGGGTTTGACCCTGAAAATGATGGGAAACGGGGAAAATCCCACATTTTGGGGTTAACCCTAAAAGGACTGGGGAAGTGGGAAAAAATAACGGGAAAAATCCCAGATTTCAGTTTAAAAGGGTTGGGAAAATTCGCGGAAAATGGGAAGAAAAAAAAAAAAAAATCCAATCTTTGGGTTTAACCCTAAAAGGGCCAGGGAAGACAATGGGAAGATGAGGAAAACCCCTGAATCCCATAAATCCCCAGTGGGAATCCCTGAATCCCCTAAATCAGCTGTGGGAATTCTTGAATCCCATAAATCCCCATGGAAAACCCCTGAATCCCATAAATCCCCGTGGAAAACCCGTGAATCCCATAATTTATGGGGAAAACCCCCGAATTTCCCATAATTCATAGAGAAAACCCCATCCAAGCCCTTCCCAAACCCCACAATTCCAATGGGATGGGAGCAGGGAAGGGTCCCAAAGGAAAACTGGGATTTTCCAAGCACCCCGAAAAATTCCCGCTGTCCCCAAATCTTTATAGGATCAGGATTTTCCCAACAGGAATTCGCTCATCCTTGGGAAAGGGAACTGAACCAGGAGAACAAAATCCTGGGATTTTTCGAGCGGCCAAAAACCCAGGAATAAACCTGGGAATGAACGGGGCCAGCCCCAAAAATTCCAGGGCCAAAAAAATCCGGGAATAAATCAGGGAATGACCAAAAATTCCAGGATTTTTCGAGGGGCCAAAAATCCGGGATTTGCTCCATGAGAAGGGGACGCTTTTGGGGCCATTTTGGGGCGATTTTGGGGCCACTCACTCATCCTGGGTCGCCGATCCCGTGGGTTCGTAGATGTACCAGTCGGATCCCAGCTCCTCATCCAGGAAAATTCCTGGCTCCAGCGGCGAATCCCGAATTCCAGCGGAGCCGTTGGAGGCCATGGCAGCCCCGCCCCTCCCCGGGAGCCCCGAGCTGGCTGGAAAAGTGGGAAAAGCGGGAAAAACACTGGGAAAAGCGGGAAAAACACCGGGAAAAGTGGGAAAAACACCGGGAAAAGCGGGAAAAACACTGGGAAAAGCGGGAAAAACACCGGGAAAAGTGGGAAAAACACTGGGAAAAGTGGGAAAAACACTGGGAAAAGCGGGAAAAACACCGGGAAAAGTGGGAAAAACACTGGGAAAAGCGGGATGGGGGCTGGAAAAGCAGGAGTGAGGCTGGGAAAAATGGGAAAGAAAACGGGAAAAGCGGGATGGGAGCTGGAAAAGTGGGGGGGAAAAAAGCTGGGAAAAGTGGGAGAGCAGCTAGGAAAAGTGGGAAAGAGGCTGGAAAAGTGGGGGAAATGCCGGGAAAAGCGGGATGGGGGCTGGAAAAGTGGGAAAGAAAATGGGAAAAGCCAGATGGGGCTGGAAAAGTGGGAAAAACGCCGGCAAAAGTGGGAAAAACCGTCGGGAAAAGCGGGCTGGAGGCGGCGGGTTTATCCCGGGATCCCAGCGCGATTCCCGCTGTGCCCGGAGCGGGGGCAGGGCCGATCCCCGGGGATGATCCCGGAGCCGCTCCCGGCCTTTGTTTGGGTTTTCCAAGGAATTCTCGGGGCTGGGAAAGCGGCGCGAAGGTCGCGGGAGCTGCGGGGGGCGGGAGCGGCGCTGTCCCCAAAGCGCCACCAGGGAATTGTCCCCGTCCCCACGCCGGGAACTCCGGGAGGGGTTTGGGGCCGGGACAAGCCCGGGATGTCCCCAAATGTCACCTGCGGGACTTGGGGACGGCCCAGGGCCAGCTCGGGGGTGTCCCCAAGGCACAGCAGGAGCGGCCCCGGGGACATCGGGGACACCCCAGGACGGGTCAGGGGTGTCCCCAAGGTCCCCAAGGGGGAGTGGCGGCAGCCCCAGGGACATCCCGGGACTCGGGGACACGGCTCGGGGATGTCCCCAGTGTCCCCAAGGGACAGCCGGGGCTGGCTCTGCTCCAGGGCCGGAATTCCCTGGGGATTGGGATTGGGACGGATCCAAGAGATCCCGCAGCTGCCACACAGCAGTGGCATTGTCCCCTCCTGTCCCCTCCTGTCCCCTCCTGTCCCCTCCTGTCCCCGCTTGGCCCCGCCTGGCCCCGCCTGGCCCCGGGCAGCTTTTCCAGGGATTTGCTCGGTGCCAGGATGGAAAAGCCGGGATTTGCTCCTCCCTTCCCAAAAATCCGCCGGGAATCAGAGCCCCCTCCCCCTCCAATGGTCCTTGCCAGGGAGTTCTGCCACCCCGTGGGATGGGGATCCCAGAGATCCCAGACCCCATCCCAGATCCCAAATCCCAGTTTGGGATCCCACAAATCCCAAATCCTGTCCCAGATCCCATCCCAGATCCCAAATCCCAGATCCCATCCAGAACTCCATCCCAAATCCCAAATCCTGTCCCAGATCCCATCCCAAAGCCCACCCTGGGTTTGGGATTTGGGAATGGGCTTTGGGAGTTCCCGATTTTTTCAGCCTCCCAGGACACAGGGATGAGTTAATTCCCGATTTTTTCCAGCCACAGGGAAAGATCAATTCCCAGGTTTTTTCAGCCTCCCAGGGAAGGATTAATTCCCGATTTTCAGCCCCCCAGGGAATGGCTCATTCCCGATTTTCCAGGCACAGGGAAGGGCTCGTTCCCGATTTTCCAGCCCCTGGAGCACCCGGATCTCCCCGGGGTGAGGGGAGCTGCCCCTGGCCATGGAATCGGATCCCTCAGCTCCTTCCTGACTCCCCAAATCCCAAAAAAACCCGAGGAGGGAGCGCCGAGCTCCCAGCGGGCCCCGCATTCCCGGCCGGGCCCATCCCAGCTCCGGGATTTTCCTTGGAATTCGATCCCTCTGCTCCTCTCCGTGACCTCTCCCGAGCAAGGCCGGGCCTTTGATCGCTCCACAAAAGCCCCTGCCCGGCCCCATTTCCCATTCCCCCTTTGCCCAGGAATTCGGGGATCCCAGGGAGGGCAGAGGGGATCCAGGGGGAATTTCTGATAAAACCCATCAGGATTCCATTCCCGGATTTTCCAGGGAATGCTTTGATTATCTGGATTTGAATCCGGATTTCCTTGGATTCCCATCCCCCATCCCTGCAAATCCCCAAATGGATTTAGGATCTGATCCCAAACTCCGCCAACCGGCCCCAAAACGATCCCAAAAAAGCTGCTGGGAGCTGGGAAGGGTCGGGATAATCCCGGGATCTCATTCCGTTCCCATCCCCCGTCCCTGCAAATCCCCAGAAAGGGATTTAGGATCTGATCCCGCTCCAGCACCACCCAAAAAACCCCAAATTCAGCGATCTGGCCCCAAAATTATCCTTTTAAAAAAAAAGTTTGGGAGCTGGGAGCCACTGGACCAATCCCGAATTCCATCCCCAATCCCCATCCCTGCAAATCCCAAACAATGGGATTGAGGAGCTGATCCCTCTCCAGCAGAACCCCAAACCCGCGATCCGGCCCCAAAACCATCCCAAAAACATCTCCGGGACCGAAGGGAGGGCGGGAGGCTCCCGCAGCCTCCCAAGCCTCTCCCGGTTGTTTTTCCCTTCGGGAAAAGCCTCTGGAAAACGGGAGCAGCTTTCCCAGCCCCCGGAGCTCTCCAAATCCCAGCGGCGTCCCGAGGGACCGAGGAGCTCCCGGAGCCGCTTTTCCCGACCCCATTCCCGATCCAGCCCCAAACCCCCGCGGTTCCCCCGTTCCCACAGTCCCGGAGCCCTTCCCGATCCCATTCCCGGTGCTCACCCCATCCAACCCCAAAAGGCTCCCGGCGCCCCCATTCCCGGAATTCCCAAAGCTGATCCCGGGATGCTGCAGCCCCCAGGGAAAGGGGAGCCGGGGGAGGGGCGGGATTGGGATTTTTTTGGGATTTCGCTGATCCTGGGATGCCGGAACCCCCGGGGAAAGGGAACCCGGGGGTCGAACCCCTGCTTAGGGGGGCGGGTTTGGGAATTCCGGGATTTTCCTGCTCCTGGGATTTCCGCGTCCCGCGGGGAAGAGAAAACGGGGAGCGGAGCTCCTGCTGGGGGTGCGGGATTGGGGAGTTTTTGGGAATTCTCGCCACCCCACCCCCCAGCCCGCTGGGGGCGGGGCGGGGGGACAGGATCGGGAATTTTGGGAATTCGATCCCGAATCCGCAGCGCGGAGCCGGGAGCCGAAACAACAGCGGGGGAGGGAAAAGCGGGAAAACCCCAAACCCCAAAGGATCCCGGAGTTACCTTTCCCTGCCCCTCCTCCGGCGGCGCGGGGCCGAGCCGAGCCGAGCCGTGCCGGGCTGTGCCGGGCCGTGCCGGGCTGTGCCGGGCTGGGCTAAAGGCCGGCCCGGCCCGGCCGAGCGGGGCCCGCA
Source organism: Phylloscopus whistleri (assembly GCA_017589585.1). Classification (NCBI taxonomy): domain Eukaryota; kingdom Metazoa; phylum Chordata; class Aves; order Passeriformes; family Phylloscopidae; genus Phylloscopus; species Phylloscopus whistleri. The sequence continues at coordinate 25,546 of JADMLD010000894.1, read as the reverse complement.
GGCAAAGTCCGGCCCGAGGCGCTCCGGGAGCTCCGGGAACAACTCCGGGAACAACTCCGGGAACTTTATCCCCGCGCGGGGCTTTGGGATTTAACCCCGGCCCGGCGGGATTTGGGGCCGAGCTCGCCGCGGGAGGGGGAGGCGGCTCCGGGGTTTGGGAGGGGGAGGGTCGGGAATGGGATGGGAACCTTGGGATGGGGAGCGGGGGGAGCGGAGAGCGATCCCGGCCCCAAATCCACAAAAATCCCCTGGGGGGTTTTCTGGGCGGGGGGGGGGTTCTGTCTCCCGGTGCGGGAATTTGGGGACAAACCCGCCTGGGATGGAGGGGGGAGAGCGGGGATGGGGGTGATCCCACAGGGATGGGGATGATCCCACAGGGATGGGGATGATCCCACAGGGATTGGATCCTACAGGGACTGGGGATGATCCTACAGGGATGGGGATGATCCTACAGGGATTGGGATGATCCCACAGGGATGGGGATGATCCTACAGGGATTGGGATGATCCTACAGGGACTGGGATGATCCTACAGGGACTGGGATGATCCCACAGGGATCGGGATGCACAAAGCTGAGCCCGACCCTTTTCCCAAATCCCAAAATCCCACGGGTTTTTCGGGGATTTCTTGGGAATTTGGGGGAAAACAAACTTCCCTGGGATGGAGGGCGAAGTGTAGGGGAAGCTGAGGCCGATCCTTGCCCCAGATCCCGCAGATTCATTGGGGTTTCTTGGGAATTTGGGGCCAAACGACCCAGGGATGGACGGGGAAGACGAGGATTGGGATGGGAACTTCCCCCGTTCCTGCCGGGATGAGATCCAGGGGAAGTGGAGCCCGATCCTTCCCCTAAATCCCACAAATTTATTGGGATTTATTGAGAATTTGGGGGGAAAAATCTCCTTGGGATGCAGGGGGAGGAGCAGGAATGGGATGGGAACTTCCCTCGTTCCTGCCGGGATGAGATCCAGGGGAAGCTGAGCCCAATCCTTTCCCCAGATTCCCCAAACCCCACAGCTTTTTTGGGATTCTGCCTCTCCTGGCATCCCTGGGAAGGGAATTTGGGGAAAAACATCCCTGGGATGGAGCGGTGAGGAGCAGGGATTGGGATGATCCTACAGGGATGGGGATGATCCTACAGGGATCGGGATGATCCTACAGGGATTGGGATCATCCCACAGGGATTGGATCCCACAGGGACTGGGATGATCCCACAGGGATTGGATCCTACAGGGATGGGGATGATCCCACAGGGATTGGGATGATCCCACAGGGATTGGATCCCACAGGGATTGGGATGATCCCACAGGGATTGGGGTGATCCCACAGGGATGGGGATGATCCCACAGGGATTGGGGTGATCCCACAGGGATGGGGATGATCCCACAGGGATTGGGGTGATCTCACAGGGATTGGATCCCACAGGGATTGGGGTGATCCCACAGGGATTGGGATCCCACAGGGATGGGGATGATCCCACAGGGATTGGGGTGATCCCACAGGGATGGGGATGCGCGGAGCTGAGCCAGATCCTTTCCCCAAATCCCCAAATCCCCAAATCCTGTGGTTTTAATGGGATTCTTCGGGAATCTGGGGACACCAAAGCCCGGGATCATCCCCAGGGATCCTCCAGAGCGGGCGGGGCAGGGATGGGAAGGATTTTGGGATGCAAAGAGGGCGGGAGCGGCTCCGGCAGCCCAGGAAGAGCTCGGGCGCGCGGAGCAATCCCCACGTGACAGCGAATCCCGCCGAGCCCAGCCGGGTGGAAAATTCCCGTTAATTTTTATCCCGGACCCCGTGACCCGAGGGGCTTGGCTGGGATTTGCTTTCCCGGGCTGCTTTTCCAAGGATCCCGAAGGAGATTCCTGGGAAATGCTCGAATTCCCAGCCTCTGGAGGCAGGTTTTCCTTAACCCTAAACAAAACCATTCCCGGTGAAATCCATCCCCGTTCCCACCGGGATCACTCCAGGGCTGCCGAAGCCCTCCGGGCGCTCCCAGCCTGGCAGAGTTGGAATTCCAGGAGTTTGGGCTTTTTCCTTGGAAAAGGGCCCTGGATTTGGGGCTGGCGGGACACTGAGGGCGGCCCTGGAAAAGCGGGAATGGGAGGAGCGGGAGAAACATCCCGGATTATCCAGGGAGGGGAATCCCAGGGAATTCCCTGCCAGCAATTCCCAGGTTTCCCCCATTTTATCCCGTCTGGCTGGAGAAGTGCTGGATCCAGGGAATTGTAGCATCAGCCACCTCCTCCTCATCCTGAATTCCATGGGATCCTCATCCCGAATTCCATGGGGTCCTCATCTCGATTCCCATCTCATCCCAATTCCCAGGGAATCCTCATCCCAATTCCCATCTCATCCCGAATTCCATGGGATCCTCATCCCAATTCCCATCTCATCCCGAATTCCATGGGATCATCATCCCAATTCCCATCTCATCCCGATTCCCGTGACGTCCGCATCCCGATTTCCGCCTCATCCCGAATTCCAGGGAATCCTCATCCCAAAGGACCAGGACACCCAAGGATCCTTCCAGGGGCTGTGGGATTTATTTGGGAATTCCATCCAAGGGATTCTGGGGCTGGAATCGTGGGGTTGGAATTTTGGGGTTGGGATTTCGGAGCTGGAATTTTGGGGTTGGGATCCTAGGGAAGGATTTTGGGGCTGAGATTTTGGGGTTGGAATTTTGGGGTCAGGGATTTTGGCTCCGGGCCCCGCAGGTGCCTGGGAATGCCCCCCCAAAAATCCCCCAAATTCCCCTCCCTGGGGCCTCTGGCGCTGTTTGATCCCAACCCTTTTCCCCCGGGATAATCCTGTTGTTTCAGGCCTGGAATGTGGGATTTTTATGGAATGTGGAGCTGTCTGGGACAGGAGCCACCTGCGGGCCCGGCTCGCCTTTCATCCCCAAAAACGTGGGAAAAAAAACGTGGGAAGGGGCCCTGGAGGAGGCCCCGGCATTCCCGAGAAACTCCGGAATTCCCTGGAGGCTCCAGAATTCCTGGGAATGGGATTGGATTGCTGGGATGGGACGGATCAGGGATGGATCCGGAATGCAGAATTTGGGAATCTGTCCCTAAATCCAGGCAGGGCTTGGGGGATCCAGAATTTGGGAATTTCTCCCTGAACTCCCAGGATTTGATTGATCCAGAAATTGGGAATCTCTCCCTGAGATTTGGGGGATCCAGATTTGGGAATCTGTCCCTGAATTCCCAGGATTTGGGGGATCCAGAATTTGGGAATCTGTCCCTAAATCCAGTCAGGGCTTGGGGGATCCAGAAATTGGGAATTTCTCCCTGAATTCCCAGGATTTGGGGGATCCAGAATTTGGGAATCTCTCCCTGAGATTTGGGGGATCCAGATTTGGGAATCCATCCCTGAATTCCCAGGATTTGATTGATCCAGAATTCAGGAACCTGTCCCTGAATTCCCAGGATTTGGGGGGAATCCCAAATTTGGGAATCTCTCCCTAAATCCCAGCAGGGTTTGGCTGATCCCGAATTTGGGAATTGTCAGTTCCAGCCGGGAGGGATTTGGGTGGATCCGAGGTCCCGGAGCGGCGATATCCCGGGAATTCTGCGTTCCCGGCATTCCCGGCGGGAATTCCGCCCTGGCTGATGGATGGGAGCGGCCTCGGCCCCGGGATCGGGGTTTTTGTTCCTCATCTCCTCAGGAGCTCTGGATAATGAATTCCCAGGCACGGAGTGGGAGCTGGAATTGTCCTGAGGAGCCTTCCCAGCTCCGGGGAGGGAAAATGAGGGGGGAAAAGGGGAGAAAAATGGGGAAAAAGGAAGGAAAAAAGAGGTGGAAAATGGGGGGAAAGAGGGGGAAAGGAGGGAAAAGAGGGAAAAAGGAAAAAGGAGGGGAAAGAGGGAAAAAGAAAGAGAAAAAGGGAAAAGGAGGGGAAAAAGAAGAAAAAAGGGAGGGGAAAAGGGAAAAGGAGGGAAGGAGGAGGAGGGAAAGGAGGGAAAGGAAGGGAAAAAAAGGGGGGAAGAGGGAAAAAGAAAAGGAGGGAAAAAGGGAAAAGAAGGGGAAAATGAGGGGGGAAGGAAGGAAGGAAAAAGGAGGGAAAAGAAGGTGGGAAAGGAGGGGAAAAGGCAAAAAAGGAGGGAAATGGAGAGGAAAGAGGGAAAAAGGAGAAAAAAGGGGGAAAGGAGAAAAAAGCAAAAAGGAGGGAAAGTGGGGAAAGGAGGGGAAAAGGAGGGAAAAATAGGGGATAAAAGAAGGGGAAAAGAGGGAAAAGGATGGGAAAATGGGAAAAATGAGGGGGAAAAGAAGGGAAAAGGAGGGGAAAAATGGAGGAAATGAGAGGGAAAAAAGAAGGAAAAAAGGAGGTGAGAGAAGAGGTGGGAAGGGAGGGGGGAAAGGTGAAAAAGAGGGAAAAAGGAGGGAAAAAAGGGAAAAGGAGGGGGGAAATGGGAAAAATGAGGAGGAAAAAAGAAGGAAAAAGGGATTTGGATTGGGGGAATGCCTCTCATCCCAGCTGGGCTGAATCCCAAATTTTGCCGCCAGCCCGGGATCCGTGACCCCGTTCCCAGAGGAATTTGTGGGGTTTTGAGGAGCTGACGGGATCATCCTCCTGGGAATTCCTGGAGGAAATCCCAGGGAAAGGAATTTCTTTGGGATGGTTTAGTTCCAGGATTTGGGGGGGTGGGGGAAGGAAAGGTGCATTCCTGGTGGGAATTCCCAAGGAAATTTCAGCACAAACTGGGATCCATCCCAAATTCCTGGCTGTGGATCTGGGATGGGAATGGGCAGAACAGGAATCCTTTTTTATTTTTCCCTAAAATGGAAGGATTTTTTTTTTTTTTTCTGGAAAAGATGATGGAAAAGATGGAAAAGATGGAAAAGATGGAAAATCTCGAGATTTTTGATTGGCTGGCCTGGAAAAGAGCAAATTCCCACTTGGAATTCTGGCAATTTCCGGCCATGGCAGCCCTGGGAGCATCGCGGGAGCGAAGGAAAGTGGAGCAGAAAGGGGAAAATTGGAACGGGAGGGGGAGGGAAGGGGAGAATCGGGGAATTCTGGCTGGGAACAGCGACACTTCCATGGCGGGGCTGGGAGTGAGGAAAATGAGTTTGGAGGTTTGGGATGCTGAGGGGATTCCCGGATGCATCCCCGGGGAAATTTGGGATGGGATGGGGAGGAGGGAAAACGCCGCGACCGTTAACGAGCTCTGCTCCGAGGGGAAAATTCCCTAAAAACCAAAATGCTGAGGGAAAGAAACGGAATTGCTGCAGCCTGGAATTGCTGCAGCCCGGCCCGGATCCAAGGAGAAATCCGGGAAAGGAGCAGCCCCAGCTCGGCTTGGGATTCCCAGGAATGTTGGGAGGGGTTTCCCTGGGAAGGGAGGTTGGGAAATTCCCATTTGGGATAAATCCGGGAGCGGCCGGAGCTGCCCAGCCCGGTGGGTGTTGGTGTCAGAGCCTTCCCGAGGGTGGGAATGTCATTCCTGGGAATGACGGGAACTTGGGGTTCTGGGAAGGTCAGGGCCGGCCCGGGTGTTTGCCAAGGGTTTTTGGGATTTTCCAGCAGATCCAGAACATTGCAGGGTTCTGTCCCCAAGGCACACCCAGGGGCAGATCCATAGGGATGGGGCAGATCCATAGGGATGGGACAGATCCATAGGGATGGGGCAGATCCACAGGGATGGGGCAGATCCATAGGGATGGGGCGGATCCATAGGGAAAGGGCAGATCCATAGGGATGGGGCAGATCCATAGGGAATGGACAGATCCATAGGGATGAGGCAGATCCGTAGGGAATGGACAGATCCGTAGGGACAGCGTTATCCCAGAATTTGCTGGGATGTCCCAAGGGATCCATGGGAATTCAGCATCCCGGGCTCTGGGCTGTCCCGATCATTCTTTGGGATCCCTGGATCTTGTTTTGGGATGCCCTGGCCATATTCCCGGATATCCTGGCCAGATCCTGGGATACCCTGACCATTCCTTGGGATGTCCTGGCTGCGTTCAGGGATGTCCTGGAAATGTTCTGGGATGTCCTGGCCCTACTTTGGGATCCCTGCACCACGTTCGGGATGCCCTGGCTGTATTCCAGGATCTCCTAGAGCACCCCGGGGATATCCTGACCATTTTTCGGGATCCCTTGGCCCTGCTTTGGGATCCCTGACCAGGATTTGGGATCCCTGGATCTTGTTTTGGGATTCCTGACCAGGATTTGGGATCCCTAGCCCCGTTTTGGGATTCCTGACCAGGATTTGGGATCCCTGGCCCTGTTTTGGGATGCCCTGGCCACACTCCAGGGTGTCCTGGCCAGACCCTGGGATATCCTGACCGTTCTTTGGGATGCCCCAGCCGTGTTCCGGGATATCCTGGAGCCAGCCCGGGATGCTGCTGCCCCTCCCCCTCCCCCTGCCCGCCTGTTTAATCCGTTATTCCCGGAATTCCCGCTCCAGGCGTTCAGGGCTATGAGGAGCTTTGAAGGGAGCCTGGGGAGCCATCAGCAGGAAAAGCATTCCCGGCCTCTCCATCTTCCTCAATTATTTTATGGAGTCTCGGGAGTGGGATAAAGCTGCCGCCTTCCCAACGGCCGCTCGTAAATCCACGGGGCTGGGAGCCTCGGCTGAGCCGGAGTTATCCTGGATCGCTCCTGGAGTTATCCTGGAGTTATCCCGGATCGCTCCTGAGTTATCCCAGATTTATCCCTGATCACTCCTGGAGTTATCCCGGATTTATCCTGGATCACTCCTGGAGTTATCCTGAAGTTATCCTGGATTTATCCCGGATCGCTCCCGAGTAATCCCGGATTTATCCCGGATTTATCCCAGATCGCTTCTGGAGTTATCCCGGATAGCTCCTGAGTTATCCCAGATTCATCCCAGATCAGTCCTGGAGTTATCCCAGATTTATCCTGGATTTGTCCTGGATCAGTCCTGGAGTTATCCTGGAGTCACCCTGGAGTTATCACGGATCATTCCTGGATTTATCTGGGATTTGTCCTGGATTGGTCCTGGAGCTATCCTGGATTTGTCCCGGATCAGTCCTGGTTTTATCCCGGATTTATCCCAGATGGTTTCTGGATGTTTCCGGTGCCGGGGGTTCCCCCTGGGCTGGGACAGGACCGGCAGCTCCTCCTGGAGCTCCTGGAGCTCCATCCCAACTGGAATTGGAGCCAAGGGGGGAACGCTGGACACAGAAATTCCAGGAGAACCCCAAAAGCAGCGGGAAAAGCCCAGCCAGGAATGGGCAGGGACCAGAGGAGCCATCCCCGGATATCCCAGACCCATTCCAGATATCCCAGAGCCATTCCCAAATATCCCAGAGCCATTCCTGGATATCCCAGAGCCATTCCAGATATCCCAGAGCCATTCCTGGATATCCCAGAGCCATTCCCAAATATCCCAGAGCCATTCCTGGATATTCCAGGGCCATTCCCAAATATCCCAGAGCCATTCCCAGACATCCCAGAGCCATCCCAAATATCCCAGAGCCATTCCCAGATATCCCAGAGCCATTCCTGGGTATCCCAGAGCCATTCCCAAATATCCCAGAGCCATTCCTGGATATTCCAGGGCCATTCCCAGATATCCCAGACCCATTCCCAAATATCCCAGAGCCATTCCCAGATATCCCAGAGCCATTCCAGATATCCCAGAGCCATTCCCAGATATCCCAGGCCCAAGGAATATATCCAAGGAATATCCGAGATATCCAAGGAATATCTAGATATCCCAGGAATCCCGGGCTGCCATTCCCGGCTATCCCAGGAATCCCGCTCTGCCATTCCCGGCTATCCCAGAATCCCGGGCTGCCATTCCCGGCTATCCCAGAATCCCGGGCTGCCATTCCCAGATATCTCAGGAATCCCGGGCTGCCATTCCCGGATACCCCAGGAATCCCGGGCTGCCATTCCCGGCTATCCCAGGAATTCCGGGCTGCCATTCCCGGCTATCCCAGGAATCCCGGGCTGCCATTCCCGGCTATCCCAGAATTCCAGGCCGCCATTCCCGATCCAAGGGCAGCAGCTCCCAGGCAGCTCCGGTTCCCGTCCCGGCGCTCCCGGAGGTGTTGGTGGGAACACAACCGGCGGCGCTGCGGGCGCCGCTCATCAGCCCGGCCGTCAGTAATTAATGCCGCTCGCTAATGAGCGCAGCCCGGGGTGGCGGCGGGAGGCTCTGGGAATGCTCCCCGGGATCCAGGGATGCTCCAAACGTCCCAAATTTGGGGACACCGGGAATGGCTTTTCCCTGCCCCTCTGCCGGGAGCCAGTCAGGAATTCCCGGTGTGGAATTCCTCCCCGGAAAACAAAGCCCGGCCGGAGCCTGCCCGCCCTCCAGGAGGGAATTCCGCCCCTCCCCTTGGATTTGGGGGTTTTTTTTGGGGGGGTGGTTTATTTTTAGGATCGTTGGCACCTGCTGGTTTTGGGATGGGGGGGAATCTCCCTGGGCGCTGCTGCCCGCGGGAAATCCGCCCAGGTTTCCTTTGTTTTTTTGGGAAGATGGAAATAACCGTGGGAGGGGGTGGGGATGAGAGCTGGAAAAGCCAGGAATGTGCAAGAAAACGGGGAATGAACCACAACAAAGGCCCCGAAACTGGAGCTGGAGCCCGGAATGCGGGCTGGGAGCGCTGCGAACAATTCCAGCAGGGCCGCATTCCCGGCTGGAATTCCTGCAGCTCGGCTCTTCCCGAGCCTTCGGGGCCGGGCTGGGGCTGGGAGCGCTCCGGGACAGCGGGAAGGACCCGTGGGATCGTGGCTGGCTCCCCCTCCCACCCCAGTAATTCGGGATATTTGGGATGAGAGCGCTCCCGAAATCCCAGAGCTGCAGCGTGAGCGGGACGGGACAGGGCGGGATCCAAGGGGAGCGTCCCTGCTGTGATTCCCCCGGGAATTCCGGCTCCCCGCTCCTGGAGAGGCCCCGGGGGATGGGTTGGGATCACCCCCGCCCTTCCTCGGTGTCACTTTGTGTCACCGCGCCTGTCCCCAGCCCCAGCAGCGGGACAATGAGCCGGGAGAGGCGCTGATCCCCAGGGATTTCCGGGCCGGCGCTGCGCGGATTCCCAGATTTCCGTCCCGCGGGGAGGGGAGCGCTGGGCTCGCTGCTCCGGGGCCGGCGGGAGACGGGAGCCACCCCTGGGTGCCGGGAGGGACACGGGGACACGGGAGGGACACGGGAATGGGGTCAGGACAAAGCCACCCCTGGGAGTGACACGGGAGGGACACAGGAACGGGGTCAGGACAAAGACATCCCTGGGAGTGACACTGAGTGACACGGGCTCAAGTTCAGGACAAAGCCACCCCTGGGAGTGACATGGGAGGGACACGGGAACGGGGTCGGGACAAAGCCACCCCTGGAAGGGACAGGGGAGGGACACGGGAATGGCACGGGAGCGACACCGGCCGGGGTCAGGACACGGCCACACCTGAGAGTGACACGGGAGTGACACCGGCCGGGTTCAGGACACGGCCACACCTGAGAGTGACACGGGAGTGACACCGGCGGGGGTCAGGACACGGCCACACCTGAGAGTGACACGGGAGTGACAATGAGTGGCACGGGCCGGGGTCAGGACAAGGCCACACCTGAGAGCGACACAGGAGTGACACGGAGTGACACAGGAGTGACAGTGAGTGGCACGGGCCGGGGTCAGGACAAGGCCACACCTGAGAGCGACACAGGAGAGACACAGGAGTGACACAGAGTGACACGGGAGTGACACAGAGTGACACGGGAGTGACAGGGAGTGACACGGCAGTGACAGTGAGTGGCACGGGCCGGGCTCAGGACGCGGCCGCCCCTCCCCGCGCGTCGGGCGGGATTTGCGGGCGCGGGGCTGAGGAGCCCGCGGGGCTGGAGCCGCTCCCGCCGCGCCGGCAGCTGGCACGGAGCGCTGGGATTGCAATTTTAACCCCCCGATCCCAGATTTAACCCCCCGATCCCCGCTTTTAACCCCCAATTCCCGCTTTCAACCCCCAATTCCAGCTTTTCAGTCACTGATTTCCAGCTTTTAAACCCCCAATTCCCGCTTTTGAACCCCTGAATTCCACCTTTTTAACCCCCGAATTCCACCTTTTAAATCCTCGAATTCCAGCTTTTTAACCCCTGAATTCCCAGTTTTTAACATCCCAATTCCAGCTTCTTAACCTCCGAATCCCCTCTTTTTAACCCCCGAATTCCCGCTTTCTGAGCCCCGAATTCCCGGTTTTTAACCCCCCAATTCCCGCTTTCTGAGCCCCGAATTCCCGGGTTTTAACCCCCCAATTCCCGGCTTTAACCCCCCAAATCCCGGTTTTTTAGCCCCAATTCCCGCTTTCTGAGCCCCCAATTCCCGGCTTTAACCCCCCAATTCCCGTTTTTCCCTCCCCATTCCCGTTTTCCCTCCCCGTCCCCGCTCCCGAGCCGGTTCCCGTTCCCGTTCCCGGTTCCCGTTCCCGGGCTGGCTCCCAGCCCTGCCCAGACGCGCCGTCTCGCACCCGGCCGGGGTGTGAGGGGAGCAGCTGGAGCCGCCTCGGCGCGGCGTTAATTAACGGCAATTAATGAGCCGGGCCCTCATTAACGGGAATCGACGGGCGGGGCCGGGTCCCGCCGGGCTCCCGTCCCCATCCCTGTCCCCGCGGAGGGCGGGGAGGGGACAGGAGGTGGCCGAGGTGGCAGCTCGCAGGGAGGGTGGCACGGCGGTGACATTGTCACATCCCGCGGGGGCACAGGGGAGGGGACACCTCGGGGACACCATCCCTGGCTCCTGGGGACCTCCTGGGGGGCACGGAGGTGTCCCAGAGACACCGTCCCCACCCTGTCCCCTCCCTGCAGGCTGTCACCACTGAGCAGGGGACAAGTCTGGGGCGTGGGGGAGTGTCGGGGACACTGGGGACATCATCCCCTGATTGTGTCCCCCTCCCTGCAGGCTGTCACCATCAGCCAGGGGACAAGTTTGGGACACAGGGATGTGCTGGGGACGTTGGGGACTCCATTCCTGATTTGTCCCCATCCCTGCAGGCTGTCACCATTGACCAGGGGACAAGTCTGGGACGTGGGGATGTTCTGGGGACACTCTGTCCCCAAGCCACACTCTTGGGGACCTCAGGGGCCGTGGAGGTGTCCCCAAGGCAGCACCCCCTGGGCTGTCCCCTCCCTGCAGGCTGTCACCATTGACCAGGGGACAAATCTGGGACAAGAGGAAGTGTTGGGGACATTGGGGACATCATCCCCTGACCTGTCCTCTCCCTCCAGGCCCTGGCCATTGACCGTGGGACAAGTTTGGGACACGGGGATGTGCTGGGGACGTTGGGGACACCGTTCCTGACCTGTCCCCTCCCTGCAGGCCCTGGCCATTAACCAGGGGACAGATTTGGGATGCAGGGCTCTGTTGGGGACATCGTCCCTGATCCATCCCCGTTCCCCAGGCCCTGGCCATCCCAAAATTTGGGATCTGGGGACGCCGGGGACACCATTCCCAATCCATCCCCTCCCTCCAGACTCTCGCCGTTAAACGGGACAGGTTTGGGACAAGGGGAAGCCTTGGGGACACTGTCCCCAGTTTGTCCCCTCCCTGCAGGCTGGCACCGGGGAGCAGGGAGTGCGAGGAGGGGGAGCCAGGCCCGTGGAGCCGGGAAGGAGGGGAAGGAATTGGGGAATTTCCAATGGAAGGGTCAGGATTGGGGAATTCCCAATATTGGAAGGGTCAGGATTGGGGAATTCCCAGTATTGGAAGGGTCAGGATTGGGGAATTCTCTCTATTGGAAGGGTCAGGATTGGGGAATTCCCAATACCAGAAGGGTCAGGATTGGGGAATTTCCAATATTGGAAGGGTCAGGATTGGGGAATTCTCTCTGTTGGAAGGGTCAGGATTGGGGAATTCCCAATACCAGAAGGGTCAGGATTGGGGAATTTCCAATATTGGAAGGGTCAGGATTGGGGAATTTCCGATGTTGGAAGGGTCAGGATTGAGGAATTTCCAGTATTGGAAGGGTCAGGATTGAGGAATTCCCAATATCGGAAGGGTCAAACAGCACCAGAGGTTCTGCAGGGACCATGAGAAATAAAAGGGGTTTTTAAATAAAAGGGATTGATAAATAAAATAAAAGGGGTTGATCAATAAAAGGGGTTTATAAATAAAATAAAAGGGGCTGATCAATTCAATAAAAGGGGTTTTTAAATAAAAGGGATTGATAAATTCAATGTAAGGGGTTGATAAATAAAAGGAGTTGATAAAATAAGAGAAGTTGATAAATAAAATAAAAGGGGTTGATAAATTCAATAAAAGGGGTTGATAAATTCAATAAAAAAGGGCTGATAAATTAAATAAAAGGGTGGTAAAATAAAAGGGGTTGATAAATAAATGAGGGGTTGATAAATGAAAGAGGAGTTGATAAATAAAAAGCGCTGGTATAAATGAAATAGAGGAGAGGCTGATAAATAAAGACGGGTCGATAAATGAAAGGGTTGATAAATAAAATAAAAGAGGGGCTGATGGATTAAATTAAAGGGGAGTTGATTTGATAAAATAAAATAAAATAAAATAAAATAAAATAAAATAAAATAAAATAAAATAAAATAAAAATAACCCCGAAGGGGGCTGATGAAGACAGCAGGAGTTTCTGCTCGTGCATTATGCAGGAGCCGGGGGAGGCAATTAGCGCGTCCGGCTTTGGTCTGCGCGCCCGGAGCGCCGCGCCCGGCCGGGGCCGGGGGCTCCTTTCCATGGAACACTGGGGGAGGCAGCTCCTTTTCCAAGGGAAACCGTGGGGGAGGCAGATCCTTTTCTGTGGAAAACTGGGGGAGGCAGATCCTTTTCCATGGAAAACTGTGGGGGAGGCAGCTCCTTTTCCATAGAAAAGCGTGTGGGGGCAGCTCCTTTTGGGGAAGCAGTTCCTTTTCCATGGAAAACCGGGGGCAAAGCAGCTCGTTTTCCATGGGAAACTGGGGGGAAGTGGCTGTTGGAAGCTCCTTTTCCCTGGAAAAGCATTGGGAAAGCAGCTCCTTTTCCATGGAAGAACGTGGGGGTAGCAGTTCCTTTTCCATGGAAAGCTGGGGGAAGCAGTTCCTTTTCCATGGAAAACTGGGGGGCAGCAGTTCCTTTTCCATGGAAAACTG
>JADMLD010000894.1:0-10000 GCA_017589585.1 Phylloscopus whistleri | reverse complement strand
GCTCCCCCCAGAAGGTTTCCATCCCAAAAGGATGGCATGCCAGCATTCCAGGGATTCGGGGAAGGAGAAGCAGTGGGGGATCCCCGAGGGGATGGGGCATGGATGGGGATCTTCCCTTTTGGGATGTTCCAGGAACCGCCTCGGCCCCTCTGCTCAGCCCTGGATATCCCAAAAATCCCCCCTTCCCCCTTCCAGGGACTCAGGGGTTCCTGGACATTCCCAAATCCCCCATTCCCGCTTCCAGGGGTTCCTGTGTATTCCCAAATCCCCCATCCACATTTCCAGGTGTTCCTGTATTACCCAACCCCCCGCCTTTCCCATTCCAGGGGGGTTGGAGCCTCTCCCCGCCCCTCTGCCATGGCCAGCGGGATTCAGGGATGACCTTGGCGTGCGGAGCCGGGGCTGAGGCCCCAATTAAGGCAATTAGCGCCATCAGGGCCCGCCCCGCTCCTTTCAGCGCCCGCACAGCTCCTCAAGGCCGCGGCAGCTGCTCCCGCCGGGGGGGCCGCGGGGACCCCCGTCCCCTTGTGCCCGGAGCTGCCTTATCACCTTGTCCCCCTGTCCCTCTGTCTCCTTGTCCCCAGATCTGCCCTGTCCCCCTGTCCTCTTGTCCCCATGGCTGCCGTGTCCCGGTCCCTGTGTCCCCCTGTCCCCATGGCTGTGGTGTCCCCCTGTCCCCATGGCTGTGGTGTCCCCCTGTCCCCAGAACTGCCCTGTCCCCCTGTCCTCTTGTTCCCCTGTCCCCATGGCTGCCGTGTCCCGGTCCCTGTGTCCCCCTGTCCCCAGAGCTGCAGTGTCCCCCTGTCCCCATGGCTGCGGTGTCCCCTGTCCCCCGAGCTGTGGGGGAAGAGAATAGAAGGTAATAATAAAATAAAATAAAATAAAATAAAATAAAATAAAATAAAATAAAATAAAATAAAATAAGTCTCAGGGCTCCCCGATCCCCCCGAGCTGTGCCCTCCCCCGCTCAGCATCCCGGCGGGATGAGGGTGGAGCAGCCCAGGGCTGGAATCTCGGGAGCGGTGGGAAAAGCGGGATGAGGGCCCCAGGAAATGGATCTCCCTGCAGGGATAATGACTCGGGATGGGGGATAAATCCTGATCTCTCAGCTCTTCTCAGCTTTTATCAGCTCTTCCCAGCTCTTATCAGCTCTTACCAGCTCTTATCTCTGTCTCTTATCACAGCGGCAGCTCAGCACGGATGGGCTGGTGAATCCATCCTGGAACATCTCAGGGTAAATGGGACGGACAATCCATCCCGGAAAATCCCGGGAAAAAATCCAGAGCGTTCCCATTCCTTGGACCCTAAATCCAGAGTGTTCCCACTCCTTGGATCCGAAATCCAGAGTGTTCCCATTCCTTGGACCCTAAATCCAGAGCATTCCCATTCCTTGGATCCCAAATCCAGAGCGTTCCCATTCCTTGGATCCCAAATCCAGAGCGTTCCCGTTCCTTGGACCTTAAATCCAGAGCGTTCCCATTTCCTTGGATCCCAAATCCAGAGTGTTCCCATTCCTTGGATCCCAAACCCAGAGCGTTCCCAAGCCTGTGTCCTCATGGATGTCACCACCCCCTCGGTGACAGGACTTGAGGCCGCCCCCAGGGGTTTGGGGTTCCCGGGATGACCCCAAGGGGACAACGGAGACCCCATTAAACCCGGGGTGGGGGGGGGGGGATGGGTGTCTTTAATTACCCGCGCTAATTAATGGGGGATTAATTGATGCAGGTGGCCGGGACAGCAGGGGTAAGGGCTCCCCGAGCACCCCATAATGACCCCGAGCCCCCCAGTGCCCCATAATCACCCCGAGCACCCCATAATCACCGAGCCCGGAGCGCCCCACAATGACCGCCCGGCCCTAACGAGGCCTCGTTAACATCCCAGCCCCTCTCCCTCTTCCCTGCGGCCCTTTCCTCATCAATTCCGGGATAATTAACCCCCGGAGCCCGGCACGGGATGAAGGGGACAGGGAATGGATCCGGATCCCCCTGGAGCAGAGCTGGGCTGCTCTCCCGGAGCCCCATTCCCAAAAATTCCTGCTTTTCCCTCCCAGCCCAAGGACAGCCCTGGAGGGGGTGGGGAGGAGCCGCGGGGGTCCCAGCTGGGATCGGGAGGTGAGGATGGGATTTGGGACAGGGACAGCCCTGGGGAGAGGGATGGCCGTGACTGGGATGGGGGATCCGCCTGCTCCGGGATTGTTTGGGCTTTTGCAGTGCCCAGGGAAGGGGGAATGGGAGGGACATTCCGGGGATGGAGCCAGGATCCCACAACAGCCCTCCCCCCGGGATCCCATGGGGATTCAGAGCCCAAGGAATGGGAACACTCTGGATTTGGGATCCAAGGAATGGGAATGTTCTGGATTTGGGATCCAAGGAATGAGAACGCTTTGGATTTAGGGCCCAAGGAATGGGAACACTTTGGATTTGGGATCCAAGGAATGAGAACGCTTTGGATTTAGGGCCCAAGGAATGGGAACGCTTTGGATTTGGGATCCAAGGAATGGGAACGCTCTGGATTTGGGATCCAAGGAGTGGGAACGCTCTGGATTTGGGATCCAAGGAATGGGAACGCTCTGGATTTGGGATCCAAGGAATGGGAACGCTCTGGATTTAGGGCCCAAGGAACGGGAATGTTCTGGCTTTGGGATCCAAGAAATGGGAATGCTCTGGATCTAGGGCCCAATTAACAGGAACACTCTGGATTTATGCCCCAAGGAACAGGAACACTCGGGATTTAGGGAGCATGGCATCCCGGCGTTTTTCCTGGAACTGGGACAAACCCCCGCGGAATTCGGGCCGGGATTTGGTTACAAAAGCGGCTCCTTACAAAACCAACCTTCTCCCCGGCCCCAATCCCTGATCCCGAGAAAAATGCGGAGCTTGGAGGGATTTTGTGCTCGGCGAGAGCCGCGGGCGGAGCAGCGGGCGCGGGGCCGCCCCAGATGTTGGCAGATGTGCCGGCCCCGCAGCTGCCCCTTCCCAGGTGTGCCCGGCCCCTTCCCCTCCGCCGGCAGACACCATTCCCACCCCTCCCATCCCAGAAAAACCCATCCAGCGCTCGCCTCCAAACCCCAGGACAAATCTATTTTTAATTTTTTTTCTCTCCCGGAGAAAAGGGAAATTTCCATATAAATGGGGCACCTCCCGGGGAACGAACGCCGCCTCATTCCCGATTTATTTTTTTTTTTATTCCAGCTTCCCCGTGGCATTCCCGGCTCGGCCAGGCAGGAGTTAAGCCGGGCTGGGGGAAGGGCAGCGCGAGTGCTGCCGGCAGCATAAAGAGAGGGCGTTTTTCCCTTCCATCAGCTCCTTTGATTTTATTTTTTTATTTTTTTTTCCCGTTTCCATGAAAAGCTCCCACTCCCGCCTGTCACATAAATTGCGGCTCGGCGTTAATTGCAGGGGGGTGGCAGGAGCGGCGGGGGCGATGTCACCGCGCCAGGGGACAGGCGGGAGGGACAGCGGCGCTGGCAGGGGGGGGCTGGATCGGGGGGAATAAAGGGGATTTGGGGGGGTTATCCCTGCCTGGGGTGTCTGGGGTGTGCTGGGCCCCGGCCCTTGGGGTGAGCCGGGGTTTTGTCCCAGCTTGGGACTGGAGGGGGAAAGGAGCCGCTGGAATTGGATCCATCCCCCATTCCCTGCCCCAAATCCTGGATCCATCCCACACCCCAAATCCTGGATCCATCCCCCATTCCCTGCCCCAAATCCTGGATCCATCCCACACCCCAAATCCTGGATCCATCCCCCATTCCCTGCCCCAAATCCCAGATCCATCCCACGCCCCAAATCCCAGGTCCATCTCCCACCCCCTGCCCCAAATCCTGGATCCATCCCCCAACCCCTGCCCCAAATCCTGGATCCATCCCACATTCCCTGTCCCTCCCCAATCCCGTTCCCTGCCCCAAATCCCGGATCCATCCCACGCCCCAAATCCTGTGTCCAACCCCCACTCCCTGCCCCAAATCCTGGATCCATCCCCCAACCCCTGCCCCAAATCCTGGGTCCAATCCCCACTCCCTGCCCCAAATCCCGGACCCATCCCACGCCCCAAATCCTGTGTCCAACCCCCACTCCCTGCCCCAAATCCCGGATCCATCCCCCATTCTCTGCCCCAAATCCCAGATCCATCCCATGCCCCAAATCCCGGATCCATCTCCCACCCCCTACCCCAAATCCTGGATCCATCCCACATTCCCTGTTCCTCCCCAGTCCCCGTTCCCTGTCCCAAATCCCGGATCCATCCCACGCCCCAAATCCAGGATCTATCCCCCATTCCCTGCCCCAAATCCCGGATCCATTCCCCCGTTCCCAAATGCCCCAAATCCCGGCTCCTGCTGCCACCCCTCCCTGCCCCGGGGCCGGCGGACAAAGCCACCGCGGTGACCTTGGGGACATTCCAGCTGCCGCTGCCGCCCCGCCGGCTCCGGGCGCTCCCGCTCCCGCTTTAATCTGATTTTTCCCAGCTGTGCCCGGCCTTGTGTAACGCCCTAATCCCGGTGGGAACCAGGGCCCGAAACAGGGGTTCGGGAACAAGGCCGCCTTGTGCCGGGACCTTCCGGCCGGGACAGCGGGAGGGGAAAGCCGGGATTTGGGGAAAAGCAGCGGGGAAGGGGGCGCGAGGCAGGGCCTGCTCATTAAGCAGTGGGTGTTAATTGACCCTGGGGAGAGGCGGCTTCCCGGGCTCGTCCTTTTGGGATTTCTCTGTCACAGGGAGCTCTATGCTCCTTGAATGCCAAATTCAAAACATTCCCATTTCCTTGGGCCCTAAATCCAGAACATTCCCAATTCCTTGGACCCTAAATCCAGAACGTTCCCATTTCCTTGGGTCCCAAATTCAGAACATTCCCAATTCCTTGGGTCCCAAATTCAGAGCATTCCCATTTCCTTGGATCCTAAATCCAGAACATTCCCATTTCCTTGGGCCCTAAATCCAGAACGTTCCCAATTGCTTGGGTCCCAAATTCAGAACATTCCCAATTCCTTGGGCCCTAAATCCAGAACATTCCCAATTCCTTGGACCCTAAATCCAGAACGTTCCCATTTCCTTGGGTCCCAAATTCAGAACATTCCCAATTCCTTGGGTCCCAAATTCAGAACATTCCCAATTCCTTGGGTCCCAAATCCAGAACATTCCCATTTCCTTGGATCCTAAACCCAGAACATTCCCATTTCCTTGGGTCCCAAATTCAGAACATCCCATTCCTTGGACCCTAAATCCAGAACATTCCCATTTCCTTGGGCCCTAAATCCAGAGAAGGCTGCTGAGACCTGGGAAACTCATTCTGTTCCCCCAAACCCACCTGGCAGGAATGGGATCCCCC
Source organism: Phylloscopus whistleri (assembly GCA_017589585.1). NCBI lineage: Eukaryota > Metazoa > Chordata > Aves > Passeriformes > Phylloscopidae > Phylloscopus > Phylloscopus whistleri. The sequence goes on along the minus strand of JADMLD010000894.1, from coordinate 4,683 downwards.
AAAATCCACCTGGCAGGAATGGGATCCTCCAAAATCACCCCACTCCACCACTGTGGAGTGGAGTGTGACCCCAAAACGGGGCCGGGTGTGACCCCCCAGGGCCCGGGTGTGACCCCACAAGCGGGAGCTGATCCCAGGGGATTTCGGGATCCGGAACCCCGGTCCCGCCGGGTCCCGCCCCGCAGAGGGAACACTTGTGGGGCGCGGGGTTGAGCATCGCCCCCATCCCCAATCCCGCGGTTTGGCCCTTTTTCCCGCATTTCCCTCCTCCCGCGGCTCGGGAGCCGCTCCGGGAAGGACGGAGGGAGGGAGGGAGGCAGCGACCTTCTCCGCCCCGCGCCTCAAGTGCCGCCGCGGCACCTTCAAACTCGCCGTTGCCGCGGCAACCGCTGCTCGGGGCCCCGCTTTTGTTCCCCAAACCGGGGGAGGAGGGAGCGGGGCAGGGACGGAGCCGCCGGGAGGCTCCGCCTGGAGCCGCCGCCTCCCCCGGGACGCGCGGCCGGGGCAGAGGTGCGGTGCCCCCGGACGCGGATCCAGCTGGTGGAGCACAGGTGGCTCCGTGCGCTGAATTTCGATGGCGCTTGGGAGCAGAGTTCCCTGGATCGCCGCGTCCCCGGGAGGCCATCAATAAAACCTGATGGGGAGGAGGCCGGCAGAATTCCAGGTGGGCCGCGAGGCGCTGGATTGTCACCAAATATGCCGCGCGGTTTGCCAGGAATTCCGGGTTTATCCCGGGAGGGACCCCCTCAGTTTGGGCCCGGCGTGGATTCGGGATTTGAGAGATTTGGGGGCAGGAGATCCCTGCCCGCTGCCCAATCCCGGGGATATTTCCCCGCTTCCGAGCCCCCCAGGGGCGTTTCTGTGGGATTTGGAGGGATGAATGCAAACACCGCCGCCGGGAACTTGTGGGATTCGCGGATGGCGCATCCCCGGCGCTGCCGGGAGCCCGAGCCGTGATTAATCCCGGCCATCTGGCCTGGCCGCCAGCCGCCTCCTGCTTTTCCTCCTCCTCCTCCGCTTCCACAGCCCTGAGGATTCTCCCCCTCACGCCCTGCCTCAGTTTCCCCACCTGTGGGCCAGGCTTTGTTCCCGGGGAGGGTGAATTCCTCCTGCCTGTGGGGGGAAATGTTGGGAAAGAGGAGAAGGAGGAGGAGGAGGAGGAGGAGGAGGGAGCGCGGCCGCTCCTCTTGCAGAGGTTAATGGCTTTCCCTGCGCTAATGGGATTCCAGGATCCCGCCTGTCCTCTCGCCTGTCGCTTCCCATCAGACCCGCGCTTGGCTTCACACCCAGCATCCCCTGGCCCTGGGCTTGTCTGGCATTTTTTGGGATCACGGGGAGGGGTTTAACCCTTCCCGGGCATCAGGGAGACCGGGAATTCCTGGCCAGGACTTGGAGATTCTGCAGGCATCCACCTGTGGGAGCGTCGGGTGTTCCCGTGGTGCCAAAATCCCCGCTTTTCCGCCCGAAAGGACAGGTTTGGACACCAACCAAATCCACACGGATGCAGGAAAGCCGCGTCCCCCCCGCCCTCCCAGCGCCAGGCTCCGGGAATTTGCTCCTTCCTGGGATAAATTCATTTTTGGCGTGGTTCCCTTGGGGGTTCTCCAGCTGAACCCGCTCATCCCTCGGGATTCCCGGGCTCGTGCCAAGGACGGGCCCTTTGATCCCGGCGGGATGAAGGCGGCTCCTTGCCCCTCCTCCTCCTCCCGCTGTCCCTTTGTTGTGGCGGTGCCCACACGGATCAGAGCACCGCTGGTGACATCGCCCACGGAGCCACCATCTGTCCCCGGCCCGGCCCCACCCAGCGCCCGGGGAGGGGCGGGGATGTCGCCGCTGTGCCGGTGACAGGAGCCCCGTGCGCGGGGATCGGGGTCAAATCCCCGAGTTCGGGTTTTCCTGCCCGGCTGGGGCTGGAGCGGGGCCGCCCCCGGGGCCTCGGGCGGGCGGGTGGTGCCGGGAAAAGCCACCCGAGGCAGAATTCCCTGGATTCGGGGAGCTTTTCTCACCCAAATTGGGCTTCCCGAGGGCGGGGAAAGGCTGGGAGCGGCCGGAAGGTGCCGAGCGTTTTCCCAGCGATTCCCAGCACCCAAACCCGTCTGTATCCCTGCCAAAAACCACTCAGGAAGCGCTGGTGAATTCCTGGTGCTGAGCCAGCACTGCCCATCCTGGGGGCTTCCCCCGGCTCTGGAGCATCCCAGGGCTGGATAAAGCTCCGTGATCCCAGCCCCATCCCAAAGCCGGGAGCGGATGCAGGGATGCACGGATCTCATCCCGCAGGAGCAGCGGGGGGAAGGAGCTGCTGCCGATAAATTCCCGGCCCTGGGATGGCCCTGGCAGCGCTGACCTTTGGAAAGCTCTCCCGAGGCAAGGCCACTGCTGGGGATGGGCCGATGGCATTCCCGATGACATTCCCGATGATGGATCAGGAGCTGGGCTGGACACGCTCCCCACTGTGCCCTGTGACCGGGAACTGCAGCTGGGGAAGGGTTTGAGAGTGACAGAGGGACATGGAGAGCGTTCCCAAGATCTCTGTCCCTCACAAATCCCAAATCCCCACACAAATCCCAAATTCCCCCTTTTCTCCTGAGAAATGGATGGAGGGATGGATGGATGGATGGAGGGATGGATGGATGGAGGGATGGAGGGATGGATGGATGGAGGGATGGATGGATGGATGGATGGAGGGATGGAGGGATGGATGGATGGAGGGATGGATGGATGGATGGATGGAGGGATGGATGGATGGATGGATGGATGGATGGATGGATGGAGGGATGGATGGAGGGATGGATGGAGGGATGGATGGATGGATGGATGGATGGATGGATGGATGGATGGATGGATGGAGGGATGGATGGATGGATGGATGGATGGATGGAGGGATGGATGGAGGGATGGATGGATGGATGGATGGATGGATGGATGGATGGATGGATGGAGGGATGGATGGATGGATGGATGGATGGATGGAGGGATGGATGGATGGATGGAGGGATGGATGGATGGAGGGATGGATGGATGGATGGATGGAGGGATGGATGGATGGAGGGATGGATGGATGGATGGATGGATGGATGGATGGAGGGATGGATGGAGGGATGGATGGATGGATGGAGGGATGGAGGGATGGATGGATGGATGGATGGATGGATGGAGGGATGGAGGGATGGATGGATGGAGGGATGGATCCATTGATGGATCAGGGTTTCTGGGATGCAGACCCCACCTCCAGGCCTGGATGAACAGCCTGGCACAGAACTCCCAACCAATCCCATGGGAAGCTGGAATCTCTGCCCCAACCCCAGCCCTGCCCCTCTGGACGACACCAGGACAACTCCAAACCCTCTGAGAACCCCATGGAAAACACAGTCCCACCCTTCCTCTGCCTCTCCTGGGCACCGAGATCCATCCCGAGCGCAGGGCTAGGGTGCCATCCCCGGAATGCCAAATCCTGTGGCTGGGAGCGACGGGGACGGGGCAAGGACAAGGACAGGGACAGGGACAGGGACAGGGACAAGGATGAGGATTTGGAGCTGCCCCTGCCTCTCCAGCCCTCCCAGCTGAATCCCGTTTTTATCCCTTGGGGAAGTTGTCCCCAGGCCCTGGAAGGAGCAGCGCCGCAAATCCGTGGCTTTTCCGGGAATTTCAGCACGTGCCGCTATTCCCAGGGAGCCGCGGCGGGAGGCCGGAGGGGGATTGGGGATCGGGGCAGGGGGGAGAGGCCAGGCTGCTTAACCCCGGTGACAAATGTCCATCTGTCCCCGTCCCCCGGGCCCGCCCCGCAGCCGCTGCTCCCGGGAACGGCGGCCTCGGGAAGGCCGGGATCGATCTCATTTCCACAGCCCCAAATCCCCTCCGCCGGCAGAGTTCGGGAGCCGAGCGGCTCTGGAATGAGCAGGGAAAAGGGGGATTCGCCTGATGAATTATTCAGGGCTCCGGGATTAATCCCGGGCGCTTCCAGCTGGCGCTAAATTATCGCTCCGGGTCATGCGGGAAAACGCCTTCGGAATTCATTTCCCTGATTATTGTTCGGATCCGAGAGCTGCCAGCCGCTTTTTTTTTTTTTTTTTTTTTTTTTTTTTTTTTTTTTTTTTTAGGATTTTAATTTTTTTTCTCCCTTTTTCCTCAACCTCTCCCATTCCCCCTCCGGCTTCCTGTAACGGATGGAAGGGCTGGGAGCGGAGACGGAAAACAGGGAAGCAGATCCCGATAATTTATCCGGAGTGGTGGAAATGAGGGAGAGAATTCCTGCTGAGCAGGGCCACGGCCCTGCCTGCAGCTCGGCATTCTCCAGGGGAGGTCACGATTTTCCAAGGAAAGTCACGATTTTCCAAGGAAAGTCACGAGTTTCCAAGGAATGTCACGATTTTCCAAGGAAGATCAGAGTTTTCCCTGGATCTGACGATCCCACAATCCCGGTCCATCCCTGAACCTGGGGAATCCCACGACCCCTGGATCTGATGAATCCCACGATCCCTGCAAATCCCTGGATCTGAGCAAACCCACACCCCCTGGGTCTGGGGAACCCCACAGTCCCTGTCCATCCCTGGATCTGAGCAATCCCTGTGGGGTTTGTGAGAATCCCAGAGCCCCCACAAATCCCGGGATGATGAGCAAACCCCGGGAATGTTGTCCATTATGTCGGAAAAGGCATGGGGACCCCCCAAATTTTCTCTTTTCCCC
>JADMLD010000893.1:0-50785 GCA_017589585.1 Phylloscopus whistleri | reverse complement strand
GCACGGGTGCTGTGGGATGTACGGGCTCCACAGGGAGCCGCGGGTTGTACCCATAGCGGGAAGGAGCGGTCCCGTGCTGTGGATATATCGGGATGCTCTGGCTCCGTACGGAGCGGCGGGAGGAGGCAGGAGGGGTCCCAGCCGTGCCCCACGGGCGGTGTGGGGTGCGAGGGCTCCACGGAGCCGTGGTGGCTGCAGGGAGGATCCCAGGGACCGTGCGGGGCTGGCGCGGGGTGCGCGGGCTCCGCGCTGAGCCGGGCGGGGTGTTCGGTGCAGGAGGTGCGAGCCCAGCCCAGAGCCGGGGCAGGGGATGTGTGGAGTCCATAGGGAGCTGCGGTGGCTGCACCCACGGCAGGAGTGACCCCGGCCCCCCCGAGGGCTCTGGGATGTATGGAGTCCATAGGGAGCGCTCTGGCTGTGCGGTGTGGGCGCAGGGGCCGGTGTGGGGGCTGTGGGGCTGCACCCCACGCGGGACAGGGGGCCCTGCGCCAGGGGGGGCTCGTGGGGCGGGCCCTGCCCCATCCTGCCGTGCCCGGGCTCGGTGCGGGGCCGTGCGGGCACAGGGATGGTTCGGCGGTCCCGGTGACCTCCCTGCCCGTGCCGCGGCGCCCCCGCGGGTCCCCGGCCCCGCTGCCCGGCCCGGGGCGCTGCGGGGCAGAGCGGGGGGCAGCGGGCGGAGCGGGGCGGGGGCCGCCGCCCGGTGTCGGGCGTTATCAGCGGGGCGCAGCCCCGAGCACCGGGCTGATGCAAGAGCCGTCGGCGGGGCTGGGGGGGCCGGGGGGGCCCGGGACGGGCCGGGCTGGGGGCCGGGGGCCGCCGGCCCCGGGGCCAGGCGGGGCAGGAAGGAGACGGCCGAGTCAGAGGCTCGCCGTCCATCCCGCGGCACCGCCGCCGCTCCCGCGCCCCGCCGGGGATCCCGCGTGGCCCCCGCGGGGTGTCCGGGACCCCGCCCCGGCTCCCGCCACCCCCCGCCGGGAGCGAGCTCCTGCAGCACCCTGGTGAGATCTGGGGGGGCTGGCTCCCCCCAAAGCCGCCCATGCCCTGACCTCGCCCCTGAGCCCCCGTGTGGGGTCCCGGGGCCGGGGTGGCGGGGGGACAGCCCGAGCCCCTCGTGCCCCCCAAGCTGTGGGGGTCCCCACGGGGGGGCTGGAACAGCGGCTTTGGGGGTCCCGGGTGGTGACACCCCTCCCCAGAGGCTGCGGGCTGGGGCGGGGGGGTCACGGCGAGGCGGTTTCGGGAGGGGGGTCCGGACCCCCGGGACCCTCCGGGGCCGCCCCGGGGGGAATTGGGGGGGGGCGGAGTGCGGGGCAGGGCGCCCCCTGGCGGTTGTCCCGCGGCGCAGCCCTGGGGCAGCTGCGGGGGGGTCGGGGGGGGGACAGGGGACACACGGGGGGGGGACAGGGGACACAGGGGGGGACAGGGGCACAGGGGGTCACAGGAGATCCAGGCACGGGGTACTGCAGAGGATCTGGGCGCTGAGGGAAGGGCAGCAGCGGGGGCCTCCCCAGCTGTGCACCCTGGGGGGGCTTTGGGGCGCTCACCCCGTCCGGGTTTGGGGTGTCCCGTGGGTCCAGCTGTGCCTCAGTTTCCCCCCTTCTCCCCCCCCCCGCTCTGCCAGGGACTGGGGCCGCGTGCTGGGGGATCAGGGCGCTGTGTGTGAGACCCCCGCCCGTGTGTGAGGGACTGTACGGGACCCTCACACACCTGCAAGGGTCTGCAAGGGGTTGTGTAGGACCCCAGACATGTGCGTGGGTCTATGTAGGACCCCCACCCCGGGCGTGGGTCGGTGCAGGAGCTGACCCCGAGCACAGGGCGCGCTGTGCGTGGCTCAGGGCGCGGTGCCGCCTCCCTGGTGGGAAGCTGCCGGGGCTCTGCCGTGTCCTGACGTCCGTTCCCATCCCGGATGGCGACAGGGCAGGGCACGACCTCCCCGGGGATCCCCGAGCCCAGGACCTCCCCGCCCTGGGGAGCGGGTTGGGCCGGCAGGGGCTGCGGGAACGGCCACGGCGCCCAGCCCCAGCCCCGTCCCCCGGGACAAACCGCGGTCCCGGGTGGGGGCACCGAGCCATGCCCCGCTCTCTGCTAACTTGTTCTCTCTCGTTTCCCCGCGCCGCGCCCCGCAGAGCGCCGGGTTATGGTGGCACCGGGCTGAGCGCCGGGACGCGCCGAGGCGGCAGCGGGGGCCGAGCCCGGAGCCATGGAGGGGCCCGGCCAGGTAGGGACCCCCGGCCCCCCCCGCCCCGGCCCCGGCGAGGCGTTGGGGGTGCCGGACCCCGCTGACCCCCCTCTCTCTGCCCCACAGGAGGCCTACGAGGAGGGGATGAGGAGGAGCCTGGACCCCGAAGGCTACGAGGACCCCGGCCTGAAGAGCTCTCAGCTGTCACTGGGCGAGATGAGCAGTGAGTGGCTCCTGGGCTGCTGGGGGGCACCGGCAGCGTGGGCACCGTGGGGCCCTGCACAGCCTGGCATTGCATGGGCACCAGTGCCAGCGCTGCAGGGCTGCGGCAGGGCACGGCCACTGCCACGGCACCCGGGCATGGCAGAGGTGACAGCGCCGCACGTGTGACAACGGCGTGACACGGGTGACAGCCTGGCAGGGGTGATGGCACCACGGGGGCTCTGCCACCAGCTGGGTGCCAGCGTTGCAGGGCCACCGGTGGCTCAGGGTCACACAGAGTGCTGCGGGTGCAGCGCTGCAGGGACACCAGCACGGCTCGGGGGCGTTGCATGGGCAGCAGCGGTGCATGGGCAGCAGCAGTGCATGGGCAGCAGCAGTGCATGGGCACGGGGGTTTCGTGGCTGCCAGCTTCTCGTGGGCACACACGGTGTACCAGCACCTCGTTGCATGGGTGCCAGCACCTCACAGGCACGTTGCATGGCTGCACAGATGTGTTGCATGGTTGCACAGCTGCGTTGCATGAGCACAGCGTTGCACAGACGTCTTGCACGGGGGCCTTTGCTGGGTGCCAGCGTGGCACTGGCAGCGGGGCCAGGCAGGGACAGCCACCCTCAGGGCAGCATCGCCCAAAGGCAGCCACTCCCTTTGCCGGAGCCCTGGAGCCGCGAGGTGCCACCTCCAGCTGTGGCCACCCCAGACGGGGCTGAGCCTGGGGACACCCGAGGTCCTTGAGCCCCCCGGGAGGGAGCTGAGGGGAGTTTGGGGCTCTGCGTGCCCACAGCAGCATCCCCTCGGCCCAGGCACGGTTGTTCCGGAGCTGCCGCCCTGAGGCGTTCGGGCTCGGGTCCCCCCGGGGTGACACGGGCCGGGTAACGCTGCCGCCTGTTCCGCGCAGGGCCCGGCGCTGCCATCGGGTCCCCCCTGCAGGCCTGGAGGGCCAGGGCCGAGGAGATGAAGCCCCTGCGGTGAGTCCCCAGACCGGGGCGGGGGCTCTGCCCGCCCGCCCGGCACCACCGGGACAGGCCGGCGGCACCCGCGGTGCCCGGCGCTGAAGCCCCGCGCCCGCGGTGTGTGTTTTGCAGCCAGTATCTGCCCGGCCGCCGGGGATTTTATGACCTGGAAGGGAAGAGGCGCTCGGCCGGGGCCCCCCCGGGACACCCCAGCCGTGGCGAAGGGCAGCGTGAGTGACCGCGGGGACAAAGCGCAGCCCCGGCGTCCCCCCCCAGACCCCAAGCCCTCCGCGGCTGCTCTGCCACCCCCGTCCCCCCACCCTGCGCGGGGTGACGGTCACCCGGGCGTCGGGGCGCGCCGCGGGGTGACCGCTGCCACTTGCCCGTAATCGCCCACTGATTGAGGATAAATAAAGTCTTTGTTTGGGGTGAGGACAAGAACCACTCGGGGCCGAACGCCGGCTGGCGCCGGGCGGCTCGGTGGCGGTGGCGGCGGGCAGGGACGGGGACACGCTCGTGCCCACGTGCCGCGGCCGGGGACACGGCGGCGGGGGACGCGCCCCATCCCCGCTCCCTCCCGTGGGCGCAGCATCCTTCCCCCGGCAGAGCGCGATGCGGCTCTCGGAGCATCCCCCTCGCCCGGTGACCCGGCTGGGGACGGCCAGGGGACCGCGGTGGTCCCCGCCGAGGGCGGAGGGGGCCGGGGTGAGCCCGTCCCCGCCGTGGGGTGACAGCGGGCGGGCGGGAGCCGCGCCGGTGTTTACTGTCAGCAAAGGAAGTGCTGCGGGATTTACGGCGCACACGGGGCGGCCGCGGGGAGCGCTCCCCACTTTATAGGGGACGGAGCCGCGGGGACATGGGGAGCGCAGGGGGGGCCGCAGGTAGGCAGGGGACGGGGACAGGGACGCCTCGGGGGTCAGGCTGGCCGGGGATGTGCTGTCCCCGTGTCCCCGTTCCGGTGGCGGTGCTCGGTCCCGGGCTGTGGCCACGAGCCCCGTCCTCACCCCGGCGCCGGTGATGTCCCCAGGCTGTCACCCTGCCCCAGGGGCCGTGGGGCTGTGGGGACGTGACGGGGCCGCGGTGGGCACCGGCGGGGCGAGAGGTGGCGGAGGGGCACCTGCAGCGATCTCCAGCTGGGTCGGGGGGGGGCAGCGCGGGGGGCACATCCAGCGAGTGCCCAGCAGGGCTGGGGTGGGGGTGATGGAGAAGGGGACACGTCCAGGTGACCCCAAGGGGGCTGGGATGGGGGTGATGATGGAAGGCACCTGAAGCAGACCCCAGGAGGGTCCGGGCTGGGGCAGGGGCTGGCTAACGCGTTGGTGGCTCCACTTGCAGCTGTGTCAGTGACCGATGTGGACCTGGAGGCAGCGGGGAGCAGGAGGCTCCTGTCCCAGCAGGACACCCATGAGGTGGGTGCTGCCCCAGGGACCCCCATTCCCTCCCCATCCTGGGGGTGGGTGGACTGTGCTGGCCCAACCTCACAGCTCAGCCCTGGGGATACCAGGGCGCTGTGTGGGGATGCTGAGGGTCCCCAGTGTGGCCAGGGACAGGCTGACCCCCTCCTCCTCTGGCTGCAGGGTATGTGGAGCTGCACGAGCTGGTCCTGGACAATGCAAAGGACTTGTGCTGGATGGAGGCCGGCCACTGGCTCAAGCTGGAGGAGGACTTCCAGGAATCGGGGGACTGGAGCCAGCCCCACCTCTCCTTCCTGACCTACCACAGCCTCCTGGAGATCCGCCGGGCTCTGAACAAAGGTGGGGGCACCTCTGGGGACCCCCAGGAGGGCGGCCAGGACCCTGCACTGGCTGGGTGGTGACAGTGCTGTCCCCACAGGCGCCGTTCTCCTCAACGTGGAGGCCACCTCGCTGCCGGCCATCGTCCACATCCTCCTGGACCAGCTGATCTACGAGGGGCAGGTGAAGCCGCAGGACAGGGACGATGTCATGAGGACGCTGCTCCTGCGCCACAGGTACGGCCGGGGCTGGGGGTCCCGGGGGGTCCCCGGGCTCTGGGACCCTCCCCAGAGTGTCCAGCTGGAGCTGAGGGTGGGAAAGCTCTGCCCCTCAGCCCGCTCCGGGGGTACCTGTGCACCTCTGGGGGTGTCTGGGGGAGGGATGGGTGGCACCGGGGGGTCTGACACTCCCCCCTCCCCGATGTTTGCAGCCACCCCACCGAGGATGAGTCGGTGTGGACGATGCCGCCGGCGCTGGTGCAGCGCTCGGGCACCGCCCGGGCGATGTGGAGCGGCCGCTCCTGCGGGAGCAGCGCCCCTGGAGATGAGCAGGATGGCAGGGAAGGAGCAGGTGAGCGGGCACGGGGGCACGGGGGGCACGGGGGGCACTGGGGACACCGGGGTGCGGGGCTGGGAGTGTGCACAGGGCACACACACACACGCTGGCACACACGGGTGTGCACACACACGCTGCAGAGGGGACACACGGGGAAGAGTGGGGGCACTTTGGGGACAGAGGGGGGCTCAGGAGTAGTGGGTGACAGGCAGGAGATGGAGAGGGACACGCAGGGAGCAGAAGGAGGGACACGGGGCAGAGGGGACAGGCTGGGGACGGAGGGGAGATGCAGGGGAACATGCAGGGGCTGGTGGGTGACACACGGGCAGAGCCAGGGGACATGCAGGGTGCACAGGGGACCACGGGGGCGGCCATCAGGGGCTGGCTGGCTGATTCCTGCCGTCCATCTGCCTGCAACAGAGCGGGGTCCCCAAACCCCAACTCCTGGAGACAATCCCAGAGGGTGCCGAGGCCACCCTGGTCCTTGTGGGTGAGTGCTCAGCGGGATGGTGGGTGCTGGGCTGGGTGGTGGGTGCTGGGGGGGCAGGAGCAGGCTCGGGGTGCAGGGGGAGCTTTGCCACGTGCCCCTCGCTGCGCTGCTCACGCGCTGCTTCTCTTGTGCCTTTTTTTGCCTCTCCCCGTCCTCAGCTCTCGCCGCCGCCTGCTGCTGCTCAGCGCTGCTCTCTGGGCCCCTCTCCCCATGTCCCTCGTCCCCGTGTCCCCGTGCCTCTCTGTCCCCTGTGTCCCCGTGTCCCCATGTCCCCGTACTCCCCTGCCCACCCCACCCGTGTGTCCCTGTGCCCGTGCCCCGTGTCCCTGTAGCTCCATGCCCACCCACCCCTTGTCTCAGTGACCCCACGTCTTTGTGTCCCTCTCCCATTCTCTTTGTCCCCACACCTCCGTGTCACCCCGTCTCCATTCCCGATGTCCCCGTGTCTCTGTGCTCCCACGTCCCCGTGTCCCTGTCCCCCGTGTCCCTGTGCATGGTCCCCCATGATCCCTGTCCCGTCCCATCCTCCCCCAGGCTGTGCAGCCTTCCTGGAGCAGCCCATGCTGGCCTTCGTGCGCCTGAAGGACGCGGTGCCCCTGGACGGCGTCCTGGACGTGTCCATCCCCGCCCGCTTCTCGTCGTGGTCCTGGGGCCCGACACCCCCCAGATCAGCTACCACGAGATCGGCCGCGCCCTCGCCACCATGATGTCCGAGAGGGTACGGGTCACCCGCCCCTGCCACCACCCCTGAGCCCCGTCCCCGGGGGAGTTTGTCCCCTTGTGCCACGTCCCTCTCTGACCCCCATGTCCCCACGCCTCTGTGGTCTCAAGCCCCTGTCCCCAGGACTCTGTGCCCTCACCTCCCTACGTCCCCTCATCCCCAAGCCCGTGTCCCCGTGCCCCCATGTCCCCCCTCAGCCCCGTGTCCCCCCTCAGCCCCGTGTCCCCATGTCCCCCCTCATCCCCAAGCCCGTGTCCCCCCCTCAGCCCCGTGTCCCCCCTCAGCCCCGTGTCCCCCCTCTCAGCCCCGTGTCCCCATGTCCCCCCTCAGCCCCAAGCCCGTGTCCCCCCTCAGCCCCGTGTCCCCACTCAGCCCCGTGTCCCCCCTCAGCCCCGTGTCCCCATGACCCCCCTCAGCCCCGTGTCCCCATGTCCCCCCTCAGCCCCGTGTCCCCGTGTCCCCCCCTCAGCCCCGTGTCCCCCCTCAGCCCCGTGTCCCCATGTCCCCCCTCAGCCCCGTGTCCCCGTGTCCCCCCTTCAGCCCCGTGTCCCCCCTCAGCCCCGTGTCCCCCCTCAGCCCCGTGTCCCCACGGGGACGCTCAGGGCCCGGCAGCCCCGGGGTGCCGGCGCTGGCTGAGCCCCCGGGCCGCCCCCAGGTGTTCCGCCGGGACGCCTACCTGGCCGAGGCCCGGCAGGACCTGGTGCGGGGCGTGGAGGATTTCCTGGACGCCAGCATCGTCCTGCCGCCCGCCGAGGCCCCCAACGAGCAGCTGCTCCGCGCCCTGGTGCCGCTGCAGCGGGAGCTGCTCCGGCGGCGCTACCAACCCCTGGAGAGGCTGCACATCGGGGACTTCCTAAAGGACCTGGGTACGGCGGGGACCACCCCGGACCCCCGCAACCCCTCATCCCCGCGGCCGGCGGGACACCCCCCTCGGACACGGGGTCCCCTCACGGCCACACCCGATGTGTCCCCAGGGCCGGACGAGGCGGCTGCGGAGGACGATGACCCCCTGCGCAGGACGGGGCGGCCTTTTGGGGGGCTGGTGCGGGACATCCGCCGCCGGTACCCCAAATACCTCAGCGACATCAAGGACGCCCTCAACCCCAGTGCCTGGCCGCCGTCATCTTCATCTACTTCGCGGCGCTGTCACCCGCCATCACCTTCGGAGGCTTGCTGGGTAAGGGCAGGGACAGGCTGGGGACACTCGGGGACGGGGGTGTCCCCCCAGCCGGGCGTGGGGCTGGGGTGTCTCTGCCTTCTGCAGAGGGGCTGTTGCCCCTAACCCCGGTGCCCAGGGGTGTGGGGTGGGGGCACAGCGCTGTCCCCCCCCAGCCCGGCACCCACCGGCTCCGCTCCCCGTCAGGTGAGAAGACCAAGGGGCTGATGGGGGTGTCGGAGCTGCTCATCTCCACCTGTGTGCAGTGCGTGCTCTTCAGCCTCCTCAGCGCCCAGCCCCTCCTCGTCGTCGGCTTCTCGGGACCCCTCCTCGTCTTCGAGGAAGCCTTTTACTCGGTGGGTGCCCCCCGCGCCCCTGGGTGCCCCCCAGCTGCCACCAGCTGTCCCCAGAGCGGGGCTGGGGTGTCTCCACCAGCCCTGGGACAGTGACAGGGACAGGGACAGGGTGCATCTGCATGGGGGATGGCACAGGGGGAATGGCACATGGGGATGGCACTGGGGGATGGCACTGGGGGATGGCACAAGGGGATGGCACAGGGGGGTGGCACAGGGGGGGAATGGCACAGGGGGGATGGCACTGGGGGATGGCACATGGGGATGGCACTGGGGGGGAATGGCACAGGGGGAATGGCACTGGGGGATGGCACATGGGGATGGCACATGGAGGTGTACAGGGGTGATGCCACCCGTGTGATGACCCAGGGGTGATACCACACAGGCAGAGCCACCCAGGTGGTGGCCCTGGGGTGATGCGAGGTGCATGACACCCCGTGGGGGATGCCAAACTGCTGGCCCCATGTGGGTGACACCCCGTGGGCCATGCCAGGCAGGTGCTGCTGGGCGGGGGGGTCCCACGGGGGTCCTGCCAGACCGAGGTACCACCACCCCACCCCAGGAAGGTGACACGGAGCCACCGTGGGTCCAGCACAGCTGGGTGCCCACGCCAGGGGGCTGACAGGGCTGTGCCCTCTGGCCCCCCAGTTCTGCAGCAGCAATGGCATGGAATACATCGTGGGACGCGTCTGGATCGGCTTCTGGATGATCCTGCTGGTGCTGGTGGTGGTGGCCTGCGAGGGCAGCTTCCTGGTGCGCTACCTGTCCCGCTACACCCAGGAGATCTTCTCCTTCCTCATCTCCCTCATCTTCATCTTTGAGACCTTCTCCAAGCTGGTCACGGTGAGGGACACGGGGGTCCCACTGTGGGGGGGGGGGGGGCTGCAGACTGTGGTTATCACCCGGGTTTCCATAGAAACAGTGGGATGCAGGTGAGGGATGGAGTCTCCTGGTGCTTTCTCCCATTTTCCAGGTGTTTCCCAGCTTGTGAGGCCCCTTCCAATGCTGACTATTCTGTGATTCTGTGATCCACGCTTCTCTCTGCAGGGGGATTTGGGGGCACACTTGTCCCTCCCCACTGTATCACCCAGCCCTTGCTCTGACCCCACTTCCAAAGCCACGCAGAAAATCGACCCTAAAAAACACCCCCTGCTCGATCTGTGCCGAGCTCTCGGCCTCACCCAGCCCCTGGTTCACCCCTGAAATCACCACGGGGCTCCCAGCATGGCAGGGGGGTGCAGGGGACCCCCATCCCCGCCCTCCCTCACTCTCCCCTCTCCCCTCCCCAGATTTTCAAGACCCACCCTCTGAAGCGGGAGTACAACGTGCAGGCTGAGTTCCAGCCGGGGGTGCCCGAGCCCAACACGGCGCTGCTGTCCCTGGTGCTCATGGCCGGCACCTTCTTCCTGGCCTTCTTCCTCCGCAAGTTCAAGAACAGCTCCTTCCTGCCCGGCACGGTGAGGCTCCCCCCGCACCCGGGGGCAGGGCAGGGGCTGGGGGCTGAGGCTGTGCACAGTCATTGCCTGCCCCAGCAGGGGAGGGGGTGCTGGGACCCCCCCCCGGGCTGTGGGGGGCCAGGCAGGTTTCTCACCGTGTCCCCACAGGTCCGGCGCCTGATCGGGGACTTTGGGGTGCCCATTTCCATCTTCATCATGGCACTGGCCGACTTCTTCATCAGCGACACCTACACCCAGGTCTGGGAGCGCAGGGCTGGGGGGGCCGGGTGTCCCCACTTGGGGACGTGGGAGGGGGTGCTCGTCCCTGTGTGCCACCCCTCACCCCCATCTCTGCTCCCGAACAGAAACTGAGCGTCCCCAAGGGGCTGCAGGTCACCAACTCGAGTGCCCGGGGCTGGTTTATCCACCCCATGGGGGAGAGAACCCCCTTCCCCGTCTGGATGATGTTTGCCTCTGTGATTCCCGCCCTTCTGGTCTTCATCCTCATCTTCCTCGAGACACAGATCACCACGTGAGGATGGAGATACGGGCAGGGCAGGGCTGTGGGCTGCCTGGTGGGCTGGGGATAGAGGGCACCTCCCCGGGGCGCTGCGTCACCAACCGGTCCCTGTGTCCCCACAGCCTCATCGTCAGCAAGCCCGAGAGGAAACTGGTGAAGGGCACCGGCTTCCACCTGGACCTGCTGCTGATCGTGGCCATGGGGGGGCTGGCAGCCCTTTTTGGGATGCCCTGGCTCAGTGCCACCACCGTCCGCACCATCACCCACGCCAACGCCCTCACCATCATGAGCAAGGCCTCCGGCCCCGGCGAGAAATCCCAGATCCTGGAGGTCAAGGAGCAGCGCATCAGTGGCCTGCTGGTGGCTGTGCTCATTGGTGAGCTGGGGAGGGGTCCCCAGATGGGCAGCGAGGGTCGGGGGACCCCCAGGGACTCTCCCCAACCTCTCCTTCCCCCCTGCAGGCGTCTCCATCCTGATGGAGCCCATCCTGAAGTACATCCCGCTGGCCGTGCTCTTCGGCATCTTCCTCTACATGGGGGTCACCTCCCTCTTTGGCATCCAGCTCTTCGACCGCATCCTGCTCCTGCTGAAGCCCCCCAAGTACCACCCCGACGAGCCCTATGTCACCCGGGTGAGCGAGCTGTGTGACCCTGAGGGGTGCCTGTGGGTTTGGGGCTGTCCTGGGCTGTGACACCTCTGCAAGAGACTCCCCAGAGAGCCTCTCCTGCAGCGCTGAGCTTTGCTGGGCTCCTTGGGCCCTGCACTGCTCCCCGCAGCAGCCAACACCCCAGGCAGGGTGCAGGATGCTGTCCCTGCCCTCAACGTTCGGCTCCTGGTCCCACAGGTGAAGACTTGGAGGATGCACCTCTTCACCTTCACCCAGATCGTCGTTCTGGTGGTGCTGTGGGTGGTGAAGTCCACGCCGGCCTCGCTGGCGCTGCCCTTCGTGCTGATCCTCACCGTGCCCCTGCGGCGCTTCCTGCTGCCCAAGATCTTCCGGGACATCGAGCTCAAATGTGTACGCAGCCCTGGCACGCCCAGCCCCGGCCCCAGCCCCACCTCTCTCCCTGTTCCTGCTCCTGTCCTCGTCTCCATTCCTGTCCCTGCCCCATCCCTGTCCCCTCATCCCCACCCACGTCCCCACCCTCAGCCCGTCCCTGCCCCATTCCTGTCCTTGTCCCCATCCTTTTCCCCAGCCTCATCCCAGCCCCTCTTCCCGTACCCACACCAGCCCCTAGTGTCCCCACAGTGTCCCCACAGTGTCCCCACAGTGTCCCCATAGTGTCCCCATAGTGTCCCCACAGTGTCCCCATAGTGCCCCCATAGTGTCCCCAGTGTCCCCACAGTGTCCTTGTAGTGCCCCCACAGTGTCCCCACAGTGTCCCCATAGTGTCCCCACAGTGTCCCCAGTGTCCCCATAGTGTCCTTGTAGTGTCCTTGTAGTGTCCCCACAGTGTCCCCATAGTGTCCCCATAGTGTCCCCACAGTGCCCCCACAGTGTCCCCACAGTGTCCCCACAGTGTCCCCACAGTGTCCTTGTAGTGCCCCCACAGTGTCCCCACAGTGTCCCCACAGTGTCCCCATAGTGTCCCCCCAGTGTCCCCACAGTGTCCCCACAGTGTCCCCACAGTGTCCTTGTAGTGCCCCCACAGTGTCCCCACAGTGTCCCCACAGTGTCCCCATAGTGTCCCCAGTGTCCCCACAGTGTCCCCACAGTGTCCCCACAGTGTCCCCGTAGTGTCCCCGTAGTGTCCCTGTAGTGTCCCCACAGTGTCCCCTCAGTGTCCCCACAGTGTCCCCATAGTGTCCCCGTAGTGTCCCCGTAGTGCCCCCACAGTGTCCCCACAGTGTCCCCACAGTGTCCCCGTTGTGTCCCCACAGTGTCCCCACAGTGTCCCTGTAGTGTCCCCACAGTGTCCCCATAGTGTCCCTGTAGTGCCCCCATAGTGTCCCCATAGTGTCCCCAGTGTCCCCACAGCGTCCCCGTCCCCATCCCTGTCCCCCTCACGGCCTCTCCTCCCTCCAGCTGGACGCAGACGATGCCGTGGTGACCTTTGACGAGGCCGAGGGGACGGACGTGTACGACGAGGTGCAGATGCCCAGTTAAGGGCCGGCCCCCGGCCCCCCCGGTGCCCCCCCAGCCCCGCTCCCACCTCCGCTGCTGCCACCCCGGGGCCACCGGGCAGCCAAGAAGGACTGGGGACACAGTCCCCACCTGCCCGCCCTGGGAACGGAGCCTTCTTTGGTTTTTTTCCCTTTTTTTTTTTTTTTTTTTTTGTTTATTTTTAAAAATACTTTGGATGACGTGATCTCACCCCCCGCTTTGCTGCCCGCTGGGGAAGGGGCTGCCTGGGCTGGGCGGGCCCCACGAGCCACCCTCCACCCGTGGCAAGGTGGGATGTGTCCCTGTCCCGTCCCCAAGGCCACCACCAGGCACGCAGCGTGGGAAGGAGCCGGAGGAAGACCCCGGAGCCTGGAGGGAGGAGGAAGGCAGGGACAGAGACACAGCAGGATGGGGTCCTCCCCACTGTCCCCCCCAACTCCTGGGGAGCCCTCCCAGCCCAGCCCCTCTCCCCAGACGAACTTTCAACAAGCTGGGACAGACCCTTCACCCTGTGGAGCCCTTTCCCCATTTTCTCCATCTCTTGCTCCACGGGATGGTGGCAGCTGCTCTGCTGACACGTCCCAGAGTCAGGATGTAAATAGTCCAGCAAGGGGGGTTTATACATTTATATTGAAAACAATCACGCTAAACACGCACACACAAAAAAAATAATTATAATTATGCTGATGCTTCTTCAGGTAGAATTCACTTAGGGCCAAGAAAATAAAAAAAAAAGGCTGAAAAAGCACCTTAAAAATAGGAAAAAAAAAGAGGAAAAAGAGAAAAAAAAAAAAAAGCTGCAAGGAGTGATCTGTATATTTGATGCTACTGGGGGGGTTTGTAATTTATTTTATGGGGCTGGTTGTGCCCCCACCGCAGTGGGGCCATGTGCGTGTGTGTATATACTAGAGAATTATAGCAAAATCTAGAATTTTCTACAAAAGATGATTTTAAAGGATCCTGGTCAGGGCCTAAACTCTATGGACCAGTCTGGCAGCGTCATTTAACTGATAAGTTAGTGTTAGTTAGTTAGTTAATTAGTTCTCTTTATTTTTATAGCGTTTCAGGTAAATCTGTGTAGTTTTTCCTTGATTTTTCCCTCGCTTGCTCCCCATGTCCTGCCCCATTTCCCTTGGGATTGCTCCCAATCCAACTGAGCATCCCCTGATCCTGCCAGGGCTGATTCTGCCCTGGGCAGCCCCAAGGGCTGGATGTGATCAGGGTGCAGAGCACCAGATCATGCTCCAAATTTGCTCTTTTTTGCATAAATCAGAGCGGGGGACCCCAAAATCAGCAGTGGGGGGGGTGGGAAGGGGCAGCCACACGCTGCCTCGCGTTTGGGTTGGTTTAGTTTTATTAATTACGTGTCTGAAATAAAAATGTTTTGATCTTTGCGGGTTTCTCCTTCCCTTCCCCACACCTCTGTTATCAGGCTTTAATAAACAAATTAATAAAACCAGAAAGGAGACGGGGGTTTTCTTTCCAGCTGGGAATTTTCTGGGATGGTGCCTTAATTCTCCCCGGAATAGAGCAGCAGCAGCAGCAGCAGCAGCATCCTTCGAGGGTGTCCATCCCCCCGGAATGTGCAGCTGCACCAAGATCCTCCTTGTCACGATATCCTGGGATGTCACTGAATCCCGAGATCCTCGGCTGCATCCCAGCGTTCCGGAACGCTCCCCGGGACCATCCCCGGCTGTCCCCAGGGCCACCCCGGGTGTCCCCAGGGCCACCCCGGGAAGCTCCATCCATCCCCCTGCGCCTCTCCGCGCCCCCACAGCCAGGGCTGTCCCCGTCCCGGGGCACCGGGAACACCCCGAGGCAGCGCTGCTGGCACAGCGCACGGAGCAGCCCCTGCCCCTCCCCCGGCCCCTGGCACCGGGCTGACCCCGATTATCCACAAATCCCATTAAGGGACGGGCGACACCGGCTCCGTCAGCGGGGCCGTGGGAAGGGCCGTGCCCGCTCGCCCCCCAGCCTTTCCGCGGGGTGGGGATTGGGAGCAGCGTCCAGCATCGCCCCCCACCTGAACCCCAAAGCCTCTCTGAGGGGCTGGGATAAACCCCGAGGTTGTCCCGAGCCCAGCAGAGCTGCCAGCCCCTGTTTTCCGGAGAGGGAACAAACACATGGATGATGCTCCCCAGCCCAAGGCCCGCGGACCCGGCAGCCTCCCCGTCCTTGCTGCCATCCCCAGGGCTCCATCCCTGCCTCCAAACCCCGGCCACGGGGGTCTGCACCCACCCCTCGGCTCCCCCACCACCCCGGGAAGGGTTTGTTGTTCCCCGGGAGACGGCAGCGAGGTCACTGCCGCGGGATCCGGCCCGGCCCGGGCTCGGGAATTTAGGTCAAGCTCTTCTTTGAACTCGCCTCAGCCCTGGGAAATGGGGGGGTGGAATTAGGGAAGGTCGGGAGCAACGAGGGGGAAATAAACGCTAATTAATTGGTCGTTAATGAGGGGGGAGGAGCATGGAGCTCCCAGAGGGGGATCGGTTGGAGCAGCACCCCTGGAAAGGGAGAAGCCCAGTGCCTGCAGCATCACGGAGTGCCCCGTGCCACCCATGGGCAGGGGACACGGGACACCCTGGGACACCACTGCTGGCAGTGTCACTGCTTCTGCACTGAAAATGCAGAAAAGCAAACGAAACCTTCCAAACCTGGCAGCTTTATTCCCTAAAAGTATTCATTGACACAAGTAACAGCAAATAAAACATTCCCGTGGTCAGAAGGCCTCAAGGGGCAAGGAGTGAGGGGGGGGTTGGGGTGGGCACTTGGGGGTCCCCATTCCCAGCCCACCTGCTGCAGGCTCTGTGGCTGATTCCCAGGCCTCCAGCGTGCCTTGCTGGTAACAACAGCCACAAAACCGCTGTGGGAGAACTGGGACTGGGGCACACTGACAACTGCATTGATTAAAAAAAAAAAAAAATCTAAAAAAATTAAAAAGTCAATTTTCACATGTTGGGCCTGATTGGCTCTAAATATTGTATGTTGGGGGATTTTTTGTTTTGTTTTGTGGGTTTGTTTTTGTTTTTTTTTTTTGCTTTTGTCATTTTCCCCTCTTGCAAAACAGCGACAATTCCTGAAATTCAGGGATCCAGCCCAGCCCGGGCCCTTTTCCACCCAGAATAAATACATATATTTTTATTTTTAAGCCCTCACAGGAGGGATTAACCAGCCGGCGCCAGAGCCGCCCGGCCAGGCTTGGCACAGCTCGGGGGCAGGACGTGGCGGAGGAGCCGGCTGTCCGGCTGTCCCTCCGTCTGGCTGATCCTTCCCTTCGGGATAAAACCCAAATAAAGCTCCCTCGCACAGCCGGGCGCCACCCCCGCACCCCGAACCAGCCGGAGAGGGGCGGGACACCCCGATTTAGGGATTTATTATCTTCCTTGTTTTCCTTTTCCGTAGAAACGGGCGTGAAAATCACCCGGATTTTGGCCATCCCCACCCGCCGAGATGGGTGACCCCGCATCCCCGGGGGGGTTTGCAGCGGCTCCCGCATCCCCGGGGGGGTTTGCAGCGGCTCCCGCATCCCCGGGGTGGGATCTGCAGCGGCTCCCGCATCCCCGGGGTGGGATCTGCAGCGGCTCCCGCATCCCCGGGGCTGCCGGTACCGGCCGGGCCGGGAGCGGCGCCATGGCCGGAGCTGCCCGGAGCACGCGGGCGGCCGGGAACGCTCCCCGGGCCTGGAGCCACATGGCCGGAGCTGCCCGGGGGCCGCAGCACGCCCAGCCCGGGCTGCTCGGTGCCACGGGAGCTGCCGGGACCGCGGGAGCCGCCGGGCGGCCCGGTACCGTGCAGGCCGCGGCGGGGCCGGCGCTGGGGAAGCCGCCGGTACCGTGGCGCTGTTCGGTGCGGCGGAGGCGGGCGGGCCGGCCGGTGGCACGGAAGCGGCCCGGGATGGCCGGTGGCACGGAAGCGGCCCAGGCCGGCCGGTGGCACGGAAGCGGGCCGGCCGGTGGCACGGAAGCAGCCCGGGATGGCCGGTGGCACGGAAGCAGCCCGGGCCGGCCGGTGGAACGGAAGCGGCCCGGGATGGCCGGTGGCACGGAAGCAGCCCGGGATGGCCGGTGGCACGGAAGCAGCCCGGGCCGGCCGGTGGCACGGAAGCAGCCCGGGATGGCCCGTGCTGCGCCGGCAGCCGGGATGGCCGGGAATGTGCAGGCGCTGCCCGGCCGGGATTGGCTGCGGGGAATGACGCCCAGCACAACAAAGGTGGAGTTGGAGAAATTCCATTAAAAAAAATTAAGAGAGAGAGAGAGAGAGAGAGGGAGAGGGAGAGGAGAGAAAGGGAGCGGAGGGAGGGAGGGAGGAGGGGAGGAAGCTGCCCCTCGCCCGCCCCGCCGGGCAGAGCCCCCCCCGCCGCCGTGTCCCGGGGCCGCGGGGCGGGCAGGAGCGCGGCCCCGCCGTGCCGTGGGGGCCCGGCTCGGCGCCCCCCCCCACCCCCCCCCCCCACACCCCGCTTCCCTTCCTTTAATTTTTTTTCCTCATTTCTCTTTTTTTCCCCCCTATTTTTTTATTTTTTTCTTTATGCAAACGCCGGCCGAGGATTGTTGCACATGTAAGGAGATTTTTTTTTTTTTTTTCTTCCTCCCTTCCCCCCCCCACCCCACCCCCCCCCTCCTTTCCCTCCTCTTCTCCTTCCTCCTCCTCCTCCTCCTCTTTTTCTTCTCACCACAGTGTTGCAAAAGCAAAGAGCAATAAAAAACCCGGCGGAAAGCGGCGGCGGGGCGGCGGGGCTGGCGGGGAGATCCCGGCGGATCCCGGCGCGCTCAGCCCGGCTGATTGGAAGAGCGAACGCAGCGCCATGGAGGCGGGGGAAAGCGCGATCGTCTCTGCGGGGACTGGAGCGCGTCCACGCCCGGGGCCAGCGCTGCAGAGCTGGCCGCCGTTCAACCGCCGCTCCCCCGCCCCGGCCCCGCCGAGCGAGCCCCGAGCCCCCGCCGCCGCCCCCCAAAAGCGGCGGCCCCGCCGGTACGTGCCCGCGCCGGGGGAGCCGCCGCCGCCGCCGTGCCCCGCCGCGCCGCGCCGTGCCCGCCGCCCGGGCTCGCCATTCGCCGCCGCGCCGCTCCGCCGGCGGGGCTGGAGGAGGCGCTTTGTTCCTCCCCGGGCTCCCGCTGCCGCCGCCGCCGCCACCGCCGCCGCGCTCCGGGCTCGGTAAGGCGCTCCGCCGCCGCTCCGAACGGGGAACGGGGAGGGGGTCGCGCCCACCGGAGCCAAATTTTTTTTTTTTTTTTTTTTGTAAGATAGATAGGTAGATAGATAAATATAAAAGGGAGATTTTTTTTTTTTTTTTTTTTTTTTAGAAAGGCTGGTTTCGCGCAGGCCCCGCGGGCAGGAAGCCGCCACCGCCGGGGCTCGCCCGCCTCGCCCGCCCGCGGGGGGCACCGCGCTGGGGCTCGGGGCGGGGGGCAGCGCCCGGCTCGGCGGCCCCGGTGTGCCCCCCCCTTCTCTCCCTCCTTTTTCCCTTCCCTTCCCTCTCCTCCTCCTCGCTCCCTCCCTCCTTCCCGCTCGCCTTCCCACCCACCACCCCGGTGCCGCAGCTGGATTTCGGGGGCAGGCTTCCAGCGCTGCCCGCTTGTTTTTCCTGAGCCCGGGTGAGTCCCGCGCCGCGGCGGGAGCTGGGCGCCGCGCTCCGCCGGTGCGTGCCGGGGCTCGGCCGACCCCCCCCGCGCTTCATCTCCCCTTATCCTCGCTTTATGCCCTCTTTACCCCTTTTTTTCTCCTTATTTCCTTTTTATCTATATTTTTTTTTCTCCCCCCCCTCCTTTTTTTTTTTTTTTTTTTTTTCTTCCGCCTTTCTCCCCCTTCCCTTCCTTTCTTCCCTCCGGACCGGGAGCGGGGCTCCGGCCCCCCGCTGGGTGGGTGGGTGTTCGCGGGCTCGAGGAGGGGTCGCGGAGAGAAAAGAGGGGGGTAAGAAAGGGAGGAAAGGAAAGGAAAAAACGAGGAAAGGAAAAGCGAGGAGGGGGCGGCGGTGGGGAAAAAGAGAGGGGGGGAGGATCGGGTAGGAGCCGCTCCCCGGGGGTCGGTGCGGGGAGGTCGCGCTGCCCTCGCCCGGCTCGCTGCAGCTGCCCGGCCGCCCCCAGCCGGGCATCCCCGCCCCCCCTTCCCCCTCCTCCTCCTCCTCCTCCTTCTTCTCCTTCTCCTTCTTCTTCTTCCCCCAGCGGCTCCGGCGGCGGGGTTGGGGCTGCGGCGGCTCGGTTAGAGCTCCCCCCCACGCCCCCCCCCCTCCAACCTCCTCCCTCCTTCCACCACCACCACCACCACCTCCTCCTCCTCCTCCTCCCCCTTAGCAGCCCGGAGAGGTGGGTTTGTCTCGGCTTTATAACCGCGGGTGGAGGGGAAGAAGCGGCGGGCGGAGGCGGGCGCAGCCCGGCCATTGTGTGCCGCGGCGGAGAGCGGCCGGTAACGATGGGGGGGATGCGGGGGGGGATGCGGTGAGGGGGGGGATGAAGCAGCGCATCGCATCGCTCCGGGGGGCCGGGGGTGCGGAGAGGGGGCCGGGGGAGCGCTCCGCGTTCTCCCGGCCCCTCTCCGCACCCCCGGCCCCCCGAACTCGCCTTCCATTGTCTGCCCGGGTGTTGTTGGAGGGAAAGAAAAAAAAAAATGGGGAGGGGGGGGGGGGACTCAGCTCGCTGGCGCCCGGGTGGTAACCGGGGGCGGGGGAGGCGCCGCCGGGGCCGCCCGCGCTCGGTCCCACCCGGTTCCTGCTGCCTGGTGGAGGAGGAGACTGGAGCTGGCCGGCGGCGCAGGGCATGTGCGGGCTCCCCGCCTCCGCCCGCCGGCCCGGCCCCTTCCTCCCCCGCCTCCTCCTCCTCCTCCTCCTCCTCCCCCCCCTCCGGGCGCGGGATCCGGTCCCCCCCCGTTCCCCCGCGGGGGGATCCCGCGCCCCCTCCCCGCGCCCCCCCGGGATCCCGGTGCGCGCGCACCGCCCCGCCCCGCCATGATCCCCCGGATCCCTCCCCCTGCCGCGATCCCGCCTTTCACCGCACCCCGTCAACCCCGCCGCCACCCCCGGGCCATCCCCGCTCTCACACCGCCCGGGGGGCCGGCCTTGCTCCCACCCCGCGGCGATTCCCTCCGCCGGCCCCGGGGGTGGTCCCGGGTCCGCCCCCTTGGGGGTTGATCCAAGCCTGGAGCGGTTCCCCCCCCCCCGTCCCTGCAGGGCTCAGCCCAGCCCCGGGTGATCCTCGATCCCACGCGGTTGGGGTCTGCACGCCCCTCATCCAGCCCCAGGTGATCCCACAGACACCCCGGGGCTGATCTCGCTCGGGGGGTCCCAGATCCGTCCCCACCCGGGGCTGACCGGGCCCGGGCCCGGGCCCGGCGGGGCCTGCACCCCGCGGTGGTTCCAGGTTCCCCCTCCCCGGGCTGATCTCCCCCGGGGGCCAACCCGATCCTGCCCGGGGCCCGGGGATTTCGCACCCCTGGGCCGTCCCCCTGCCCTCCCCGGGTGATCCCCCCCCAGACCCGGGGCCTGGTTCTGCAGCAGCCCCTGGAGCCCCCTCCCCAGGGCCCCCCAAGCCTGGATTCCCCCTGGGACCCCCCGGGCCCGGCCCCTCCCCAGGCCTGGGGCCTGCTCCCCCCCGGGCCTGCGGCCTGTCCCGCACGGGGACTCCCCTGAGGCCTCTGGCCCCGATCTGCCCTCCAGGGGCTCCCCCAGTGGGATCCCCCATGGGGATCCCCCCAGGCTGCCATCCTTCCATCCTCCCCACCAGGTTTTGGGGTCTCCCTCCCTAGGTTATCCTTCCCTATGGAGTTGTAAGATCCTTCCGAATGGAGTCTGAGGGGATCCTTCCCCTGGAGCCCCTGCTGTTGAAATATTTCCTCCAGCTGGTTCTCTTCCCTTGGGAGACCCCAGAAACCCTCTGAACTCCTCAAATGCCCCCCCCAGCTCCCTTGGATCTGGGGGACCCCTCTCTTCTCCGAGCATGTCCCCAGCTCTGGGAAGGACTTTGCTGGATCTGTGGTGGGCCTTCCTTTGAAACCCCCATTTTGCAGCGGGTGGAGTGAACCCTCTTAGAGGAGATCCCTTGGAGCCCTCTTGACTCAGATTCTCTTGATCCCGGGTTTTTGGATCCCACCCCAGGGAGCCACCTTGAACCTGTCTCCTCTGGGATGTACTGGAATCGCTCTCAGATCCCATCCCCACCTTGGGGACAAACCCCTGGACCCTTCTCCCCTACCCACCACACCCCTTTTCTCCTCCCCTGACCGAGGTGGGGGTGTATTGGTTTAGGATGAATTAGGGGGAGAATCTCTAAAAGGCAGTCCCCTCAAACAAACCTCCACCACCCTTCCCCCCCAGCCCGGGGTTGGGAAGGAAATTCTTTGGAGGAGAAAAAGTGGAAAAAACTGGTTTTATTGACAAATGAAAAACTGGTTTTATTGACAAATGAACAGTCTCCTCCTCACATCAGCATGAAGGATCCCCCCTCCTGGAGCTCTCCCCACACCTCACAGGGATGGCTGGCTGGGTGGGGGCATTCCAGCACCTCATTCACCGGGGAGTGGAGAGGATGCACAGACGCCTGGATGGAGCTCCCCCCGCTCCCCGTTCGGAGTTGGGGGCCCCCCCATCGTGGTGGGGATGCCTAGCAGGGTTCTCCCTGTCCCTGCAGAGCCGTGCCGGAGTGATTTCGGGAAGAGGGTGAGGAGGGAGCCGGCGGGACCGTCCTGGGCACAGGCAGGTGGAGGATGAACGGCGAAGCTGAGTGCCCTGCAGACCTGGAAATGACAGCTCCCAAAAACCAAGGTGAGCCCCCGGCAGCGCCGGTGCTCCCAGGGGAATTCTGCCGCTCGAAAATGACAATAAACAAACCTCGGAGCGCCCCTTTCTCGGAGGGATGGCAGAGGAGAGGGGATGGAGGAGGAGGGATGGAGGATCCGCGATCCCAGCGGATCAGGCCGGGGGGGAATCTGCCTCTCCGAGTTCTGATGCACCTCAGGGAGCAGGCACACACGTGTGCGAGCACACGGGTTCACGCTCCGCTGCACCAGCAGCCCCCCGGCTCTGGGATGCTCTCTGGGGGGACTGGAGCTCAGGGGGATTGGGAAGGGGGGGCTGGCACAGAGGTGCTGCCCTCCCTGCTCACATCTGGGCTGCATTAAAAGCCCAGCCGTTACCTTGGGCCTCCAGCTTCCAGACCCCGGCATGACATCAGAGCTTCAACTCTTGCTGGAAAAGGGGCAGGAAAACAAGGGGGGGAAAAAAAGAAAGATGTTTATTTAGGGCAGCTCGCGGGGCTCCACCCCTCAAAAACCCCCTGGGTGCCCCAAACCTCTGGGGGGCTGTCCAGCCCCTCACAGCTGCCGGGTGCCCCCAGTTTCCCTCCTTCCCCGCTGCAGCCGGGGTTGTTGCCTCGAGCGAACCCGGCCGGAGCACGTGTCCTTCTCCGGGACTTGAGGTGGATTTAATTACACCGGGGCAGCTTTCCTAATATAGCCCCGGCCCGGGCGGTGCCAGGAGAGCCGGGATAAATCGGTCCCAGGGCACAGCCAGCCCCGTTCATCCTGCCGGGGCA
This sequence comes from Phylloscopus whistleri, assembly GCA_017589585.1. Classification (NCBI taxonomy): domain Eukaryota; kingdom Metazoa; phylum Chordata; class Aves; order Passeriformes; family Phylloscopidae; genus Phylloscopus; species Phylloscopus whistleri. The sequence goes on along the minus strand of JADMLD010000893.1, from coordinate 28,854 downwards.
TCGCCGCAGTGCCGGCGACTTCAGCCTGCCCCAGGCTGAGGGAGGAGGGATGGAGGGATAGAGGGATGGAGGGCTGAGCGTGGGGGCTCCTGTCATCCCCACCCTGCTGCCAGCGAGGATTTGGGGATGTTCCCACTGTGTTTTTTTTTTTTTCTGTGCTCCTTTGGGATGTGGTTGTTCTGGCTGTCTGCCGCTGGGGGGTTCATGCAGGGCCAAAGGTCCCCGGGTGTTTCTGCATTCGAGGGGGGAAACTGAGGCACCGGCCTTGATGGGGGCAGGTTTGGGGGGGGTGTCTCCTCATCCCCTTCTCCGTCCCCTCGGGATTTTTGTGGCTGTGCTGCTTTTGGTGATTCCTGCTGTTTTCTGCAAGGGAGGTTGGCACCAGCTTCCCAGCCCTGTTCTGCCTCATTGGTGCTTGCCTGGGAGGCCTGGAAAGTGGATGGGAAAAACAGGAAGGCAGAATCTGGGGCTGTGTTCTCCCTCCCCCAGCTCTGATCTCCCCCAGCTCTGTAGGGAATGGGGGTTTCCCATCTCTTTGGCCTCTTCATGGTGTTTTGGGATGGAGCCAGGAACACAGAGACACACCCTAAGCCACCAGGCCCTTGCTTTCCAGGGGGGCTCTTTCTCTCTTCTCCCTCCACATTAATCTCTAATGGGGTCACTACAGGGACCAGCTGGATCCTAAACTGTTCCTGCCTTGACTCCCAACCAGGCAGGTCCAGGAGGGGAAATGGGATGGGGGGGGGTCACATCCTGGCTATGCTCCCTTCACCAGGTCCCATATGTCCTATAACATCCCGTGCTTGGATTTGAGATTCCGGGGAAATTCTCCTTCCCCAGACCCCTGCAAGGGCAGGAGGTGGAGGTGGTTTTCCTCATGTTGAGTCTTGAGTGGAGGGAGAGCTGCAGCTGGAGAAATCTGTGCAGCTGGATATTCCTGGGAGCTTGGTTTCATTCCTGGAGGTGAAGGGAGAGATGCTCCACTCAGATCCGTGATGTGCCACACTGTCCCCGTCCCTTCAGGATCCTGTCTCCCCCTGGTCCCATCTCTGGGGTGCTCCATGTCCTGTAGGCAGCTGCAAACACCTCAGCCTTCACCTGGCAGAGACGTGAGGCCGGGAATGCCCTGCTGAGGCTGTCCTGTGCTGCGGGAATCCCGGGTGCCCCTCCCGGGATGAGGCAGCCGGGGCTGTGTGGGCGGGTGGCTCCGGGCTCTGCTCCTCCTCCAGCCCGTCCCCAGGGAATTTTCCTTCCGCTCCCAGGCCCCGCTGCATTCCCCAGGGCCACCCATGTTTGCAGAGCACCCCGGGCTGTGCTCCCCAGCTGGCCTGGAAGCTGGGAGCGGGGAGGAATTCCCCTGGCAAGGAAGCAGCCCCAAGGTTGGGGCTGGATGAGGCGTTCAGGGCTGGGATATCCTGCCTGCTGCCTGTCCCGGCACGGTGCTGCTGCCTGCTCCAGGCTCCCCGCCTTTGCCACGTGCCCATCCCACCATTCCAGCAGCATGTTCCTGTGGGAGATGGGGATGCTCCTCCCAGCAGCTTGGGGGATGTTGGGGTGACATGAACATCATCTCTGCGCTGTCAGGGACCCCTCTGTGGGACATGGGGGGCTGTGCCGGGCTCTGCCCACCCCCGCTTTGTGGTCTGGGAGCTTTGACCTTGGCAGAGGTCACCGTGGAGCTGGGCCCAGGTGCTCACAAAGCTCTCTGAGGTGCAGGAAAAGCGACGCTGAGGTTTCCCAGTTGCTCTGGACACATCTTTTCCACTTAGAAAAGTGCGTTTCCCTGCTTGGCTGGGGAGCTCATTGCTCCCATGTGACTCCGCAGGGGTAGGAAATAGCCCTCCGCTCCCGTGCAGCAGAGCCATCCCTTATCTGATGCTGTTCTGGGATGAGCGAGTCTCTCTGGTTTGCACCGAGTGGAATTTCTAGCTTTGCCCAGATTGTTTTGGCCCGTAGAAAGTTGCTCGAGGGGTGATGGAAACAGCCACGTCCCTTTGATCTCTAATCTCGAGAGGCAGCGTGCGGAGGTGACGTGTCCTGGCGCGCGGTCCGCAGCGGCACGCCGGGAGCTGTAGTCCCAGGATCCTGCTGGGAAGGGAAGGGGAAGGAAGGGAAGGGAAGGGGAGGGGAGGGAAAAGCCTTCCTGCCCCTGGCTGATGCCGTTCCTCGCTGCTCAGACCGCTGGTCGCAGGAGGACATGCTGACCCTCCTGGAGTGCATGAAGAACAACCTGCCCTCCAACGACGGGAGCAAGTTCAAAACCACCGAGTCCCACCTGGACTGGGAAAAAGTGGCTTTCAAGGACTTCTCAGGGGAGATGTGCAAGATGAAGTGGATGGAGATCTCTAATGAGGTAATTGACACCACGTGGGGCTTCCTGGGGGCTCTGTGACAGGGTCCCAGTGTCCTGCTGGCATTCCCAGGGCTGTTGGAATTGTCCCAGTTGAGTGCCCGGAGCCCTCAGCCATTGGTGCTGACCCCCTCAGAGGGGCTGGGATGGGTCATTTCTGGGATGGCATCACAAAACCCAGTGGGTTTCTGCTTTGCCAAGGATCTGCCCCGTCCCCTGTTCAGCTCCTTGTCTCTTCATTTCCCACACAGGTGAGGAAATTCCGGACCCTCACAGAGCTCATTATGGACGCTGAAGAGCACGTGAAGAATCCTTACAAAGGCAAAAAGCTCAAGGTATTGAGCAGGAATTGGGCTCAGTCCCTAAAGGGTGACCCCACACTTGCCCAGGATGGGGGCCTGTTGCCCTTGTGGCACCTCAGGTCCACGTGGCTGTGCCCTGGGAGCCCCTGCAGGCACCTCACTGCCCAGGATCCTGGTGTCCAGCTGCCCAAGGCTCTGGAGGCCGTGGTGCTGGGCCTGGGCCAACTCCTGGGTACATTTAATATGGCTGGCTGTACTGCTGGCAGCCTGCACCCAAGTTTAGCTCCAGAGGGGCCGGGAGCTGCCCTCCTATTCCTGGCCTGCTTTCAGCTGGGTGGCCCTGGGGCAGCCCATGGTCCATCCCTGGGAGTTGGGTCCCATCCCCTCCTCCTGCCCCAGTGTCCCCTCTTGCTCTGTGCTGACAGCTCTGGGTGGCTGGAGGCTGCTCCCAAGGTTCCCAGCCATGGGATGCTGTGGTTCCTTGGGGTGTCCTTGTTCCCAGCAGTTTCCCCCTCCTTGCCTGCCGTGCCTGGATCACCAGCAGGGCTGGATGGAGGCAGTTGCCCCCTAGGACTAGAAGCTGTGGGTTTGGCTGTGCCCCATTGCTGCTGCCAGCTCCGTGCTCAGTGTCCTCCACTCTGCTGTCTCCCCAGAAACACCCCGACTTCCCCAAGAAGCCCCTGACTCCCTATTTCCGCTTCTTCATGGAGAAGCGAGCCAAATACGCCAAGCTTCACCCCGAAATGAGCAACCTGGATCTCACCAAGATCCTGTCCAAGAAATACAAGGAGCTTCCCGAGAAGAAAAAGGTATTGGGGGGTGTCAGCAAGCCCCTTCCCACCATGTGCTTTGCATGCTGGGCTCTGCTCAGCTTTTCCAGTAAAACCAGCAGAGCTCCAGCTCTGCCTGGTGAGGGCTTGGGAGAAGCCAGGTGTTCGTGTAGTCCCGTCAGACCTGTAAGACTTCCTTGGCTTTTCCTGCCCTGGTTCCCAGGCTCCGTGGGGTGGAGGCTGGTTGGGTCTGGCCCTTGGTCCATCTCTCCCTGCCGGACCTGGGTGGTGGCTTTGCTGCTGGGTGGGTCCGTGTTTGGTGCTGGGGTTAAGGCACACGCCCCGCTGTGCCAGGCAAGGGACACAGGGACAGGTCTGGGAGATCCTTGCAGCAGAGATCTGCCCACCTGGAGGTGCCAGAGCCTGGGCAGGGCTTTGGCAGAGCCCAGCTTTCACTCTGGGGTGTCCAGGGCACAAAGTCCTGCTGTGCCCTTTCCCAGAGCTGCTGGGATACACAGAGAGGGGAGATATCCAGCTCCCGAATCTTGGGCAGGCTGGGAACCCTCTGCAGGAGCATTCTGTGGGCTGGGGAGCCCTTGAGTCCTCCCTGGGGTGGTGGGGTGCCCAGCCAGGTCGATAGGGGTGTACCTTCCTGCCCATTCCTGGTGCTGACGTCCCTCCCCACCTCTGCGGTGGCTTTGTGTCCCCAGATGAAATACATCCAGGACTTCCAGCGAGAGAAGCAGGAGTTTGAGAGGAACTTGGCGAGGTTCAGGTGAGCAGGCAGCACACCCCCATATTTCTCCAGGCCCCTCCAGGCAGATACAGATTCCCCTCCTCTGCATAGCTCACAGAGGAAGCCCTGATGGGCTTTTGGCTTGAGGAGAAGAGGAAATTCAGCAAAAAGAGAGCAAAGAAAAGGTGTCTGAGAGCATCCCTCCAGCTGGGAGCCTGGATGATGGGGAGAGAGGGGGACCAGCCATGCTCTGGGGGTCAGGGTCTGCGAGGTGGGGACAGGAGCCCTGCCACCAGCACTGATAATAGCTGAAGTGTCCCTCCAGTCACTCCAGACCTTCCCTTTGGATGTGATTGCTGGGATCCAGGTGGATCCTGCCATTCCCAGTGACCTGCTGCTGCTTCAGGGTTGCAGCCGAGCCCAGGGGTGCCTGTAGCCAGTCTCCCCAAGGAGGGACAAACTTAAATCCCTCCCAAAACCCTCCTGCTCTTTTTGGGGACCCCCCCAGTACCTGAGCCTATGGAGGCTGAGCCCTGCAGTGACAGTCACCCCTCAGCAGGCAGGTTTAGGGGTGCTCTCCTCGCCACTGCCGCCTCCCTGACGCTCTCCCTTCCCCACCTCCCTGCCTGCTGCAGGGAAGACCACCCGGATCTCATCCAGAACGCCAAGAAATCCGACGTCCCCGAAAAGCCCAAGACCCCCCAGCAGCTGTGGTACAACCACGAGAAGAAGATCTACTTGAAAGTGCGTCCAGATGTGAGTACGGTGGGTGGGAGTGGGTGGGAGCGTTCGGGGGGTCCTGGACCCCGCTGCTGGGGGCAGGAGGGGGAAGGGAGAGAAGCATTTTAGGGGGTCGGGCTGGAGGACACCGCTAGGAGCTCCCGCAGCCTGGACTTGAGGTAAGGAGGGGCTCTGCACACCTGGAAGAGGCTCAGGGATCCAGCCCCCACTTTTTTGGCAGGAAGGGGTGACCACAGCTTGAGTCAGGGCAGGAAAGGATTCCAGCACAGACATCCACCTCTGGCCATGCCCCCCTGTCCCACACACCCCCACGGCTCGCAGCCACCCCGTGCCGGGTGCCCTCAAGGCCCCGCCAGGCCACGCCATTTTTTTTTTTGCCTTTTTTTTTTTGCCATTTTTTTAATATTTTTTCATCCCTCTCTTTTTTTTTTGGATTTTACCCCTCTGCCCTCACCTCTGGCTTTGGGTTTTCAGGCCACCACGAAGGAGGTGAAAGAGTCGCTGGGCAAGCAGTGGTCTCAACTCTCGGATAAAAAGAGGCTGAAATGGATTCATAAGGCCCTGGAACAGCGGAAGGAGTATGAGGTAGGGAGCAGCCTCACCCGGTCCCCTCCACACTTGTCCCAACGTTCACTCCGAGCCTCTCTGCATCCCAGCCCTGCGTGGCCTCTCCCGATAGCCAGCGTGGGGGTTCAGGCAGGTCCCGGCAGGTCCCTAGTGAGTCTGAGCCCTGCCTGTGTGCAGGACAGGAGCCCCAGGAGCAGGATTAGGGCGATGGTTGGCTTCTCTCTCCTCCTCCTCCGGGCCCGGCAGGCGGGGGTTGGCAGCCCCTCTGAGCTCTCTGCCTTTCCCCACAGGAGATCATGCGGGATTACATCCAGAAGCACCCGGAGCTGAACATCAGCGAGGAGGGGATCACGCGCTCCACCCTCACCAAGGCCGAGCGGCAGCTCAAGGACAAGTTCGACGGACGACCCACCAAGCCACCCCCGTGAGTCCTGCCCCTCCTGCAGCCAGGGCCTGGCTGGGTGCCAGCGAGGACACCGGGCTCTGCTGGGCTTGGGATGCCCAGAAAACTTCTGGGATCACCGAGGGGTTAGGTGGGATTTATAGGACAAATTTCTTCACCATCAAGCCTGGAAACAGGCTGCCCAGGGCGGCGGTGGAGTCATCGTCTCTGGAAGTGTTCAAAAAGTGTGGCTGTGGCACTGGAGGTCATGGTTTAGTGGTGGGCTTGGCAGTGTTAGTTCGTGGTTGGACTAATGATCTTAGAGGGCTTTTCCAGCCTTAATGATTACATGATTCTGTGATGATCCCTTTAAACCAGTCCTTAAGTATACATCAAATACACATTTTTGGGGAGGATTGAGTGAGGTTTACAGTGATATTCTGGCTTTTTAGGGGGTGATCCAGCACCCAGCTGCCCTAAAACACAGGCACTTTGCTTCCTTGTCTGGCACAGCCCAGCTGGGGGCTTTTGGAGAGACTTTTAGCACCCAGCCAGCTCCACAGGGCAGGTTTTCCCTAACACTGGGTCCCTCTGTGGGTTTTTCAGGAATAGCTACTCCCTGTACTGTGCAGAGCTGATGGCCAACATGAAAGACGTGCCCAGCACGGAGCGGATGGTGCTGTGCAGCCAGCAGTGGAAGCTGCTGTCCCAGAAGGAAAAGGACGCCTACCACAAAAAGTGTGACCAGGTGAGTGGCTGAGGATGGACAGGTGAGGGGAGAGGCAGGTGGGCAGCAGTGCTGTGGGAAAGGAGCAGTGGGATGGGAGAGTCTGGGCTACAAATATCCCTGGAAATGAAGCCTTCTCCTTTCCTCAGTCCCTGTGCCAGTCTGCATCACCTGAGATCCTCGGTCACCTCCCTTGATCCTGTCTCCTGTGTGGGACAGACAGGTGGTCCAGGTGGAGGGTGCTGTTGCCAAGGGGCTGAGGCTGGGTCAGGGGCTGCAAGGGGCAGGGTTAGGGTGAGGCATCTCTGTGTAACCACACGTCTCCATTGCCCTCCAGAAAAAGAAAGATTACGAGATCGAGCTGCTCCGCTTCCTGGAGGTGAGTGAGGAGGGGGTGCTCGGCCATCAGGTGCTGGAGATCCCAAATCAGGGAATGGGGAACTCTGCCCAAGAACTGGGATGGCTTAAATGGGGGGCTGCCCTCTCTGCTCCCCCAAAACACGTCTGGGCCCAGCCGTGGGTGCTGTGCAGAGGGTTGCACGTAGCCTGGACCTTCTGGCCGTGCTAATGCCTGACCCAGTGTCTTCCAGTTGGGCACTGGGAGGTGAGGGTGGGCCCCCAGCTGGGAGGGGAGCTGCGGTGAGCAGAGGAGCTGGAGGGGAGGGTGTTCAGTGCCTGTGGCTGTGCAGCCTCTCACTTCCTTCCCTCGGCGGGGCGTGGGCGGGGGAGCCGCACCGAGGCCACCCCAGCACCGTCCCCGTCCCCGGGCGGATGTGACACGGCCCCGGCTGCCGCTGCAGGGGCACGGGTGGGGAAAACCCAGGGGTGTGCCCAGATCCAGGCACCTGCCCACCTGCTTGCACTGAGAAACAGCTGAGCTAGGATGGGGACAGAGCTGGGGGAGAGAGGGACACTGCCCAGATAGGGAGTGACAGCATGGGGACCCCCAGACTGTACCTGTGCAGTTCCAGGTGCTGGTCCTGACTGGGGCAGGGTTTGGATCAGGACACCCAAGGGCATTAATTCCCCTTCCCCAGGGTCCCTACTCCCCGATTGCCTCAAAGCCTCATTAGCACTGGGCTGCCTAACGATGTCTCTCCTCCTTTGCCACCCAGAGCCTGCCCGAGGAGGAGCAGCAGCGGGTGCTGGGCGAGGAGAAGATGCTGGGCAGCAACCGGAAAGGGGCCACGAGTCCTGCGTCCAAAAAATCCTCACCAGAGACCGGCAAGGTGGGAGCAGCCCCGGGAGGGATGGGGCAGCACCTGCCAGAGGCTTGGGGTGGGGTTGTGCATCTCAAGGGGCTTTGAGGGCTTTGGTCCCCCCTGACAGCCCCGTGTGCCCCTCAGGCCAGCTCAGAGAAGCCCAAGCGGCCCATCTCGGCCATGTTCATCTTCTCGGAGGAGAAGCGGAAGCAGCTGCAGGAGGAGCGGCCGGAGCTGTCCGAGAGCGAGCTGACCCGGCTCCTGGCCCGCATGTGGAACGACCTCTCCGAGAAGAAGAAGGTTGGTAGCATCTCCATCCCCTCCTCCACTGCTCCTGTGGGCGTCTCGGGCTGTCCAGGGGCTGCTCCTGTCCTTGCCCTGCACCAAGGGGCACAAACGTCCCCTGGAGCTCCACAGTGACCTGTCACACACGGCACTGAGGGGCACCACCGGCCGTGCCTCCCCCCCTCATCACCTTGGGGGTCAAAACCCACCAGATGGAGAAACCTCAGAGGGCCCTTGAGGCTCAGTTTTAGGGCTTTGGTGGTTCTCCTGATGGGGGGAATCCCACGATGGGGTTGGGCTGTCAGTGCCACTGTGGGGACAGGGCTGGGGGAGCCCCAGTGTCCCCCTGGTGTTTGGGGGCTGCGCCCCCCTCACCTGGTGCCCCCCTCACCCCGTGCCCCCTGCCCAGGCCAAGTACAAGGCGCGGGAGGCGGCGATGAAGGCGCAGTCGGAGAAGAAGCACGGCTCGGATAAGGAGGAGCGCGGGAAGCTGCCCGAGTCTCCCAAAACTGCCGAGGAGATCTGGCAACAGAGCGTCATCGGGGACTACCTGGCTCGTTTCAAGGTGAGGAGTGGGCTGGGAAAGGGGCTGGGGCTGGGAATCATCACTCCCACCAGCAGGAATTCCCATGTCCTTCCTGGCTCACGCCTGGGTTTGGGCTGGGAGCCGTGGGGAGGGCGGGGGGCACAGGGAGGGCAGTGCCCCACCAGCAGCACCCCAGTGTCCCAGGGTTTTTGGGGGCACCTGATGCATCGTGGTGGTTCTGTCCCACAGAACGACCGGGGCAAAGCGCTGAAGGCCATGGAGGCCACCTGGAACAACATGGAGAAGAAAGAGAAGCTGATGTGGATCAAGAAGGCGGCGGAGGATCAGAAGCGATACGAGGTGGGGCTCTGCCCAGTCCTGTCCCTCTGCATGTCCCTTAGCCAGCACTGCCCCTCTCCCTGACCCTCTTCTCTCTCTCCTGTGCCTCAGAGGGAGCTGAGCGAGATGCGGGCCCCTCCGTGCTCCACCAACTCCACCAAGAAAATGAAATTCCAGGGAGAGCCAAAGAAACCCCCCATGTGAGTACCTGGGGTGTGAAAGACTGGGTCTGGCTGTGCTGGTGGGAAGAGCCTGGAGCAAGAGGAGGGCGGGTGGGCTGGGCCCTGGTGTGGCTGGACAGGGGTTATGGACACCCGGGCTGTCTGTGCCTGCTGTCCCAGCCCGGTCCCTGCGCTCTCCCTGTGCAGGAACGGTTACCAGAAGTTCTCCCAGGAGCTCCTGTCCAACGGGGAGCTGAACCACCTCCCGCTGAAGGAGCGGATGGTGGAGATCGGCAGCCGCTGGCAGCGCATCTCCCAGGGCCAGAAGGACCACTACAAAAAACTGGCAGAAGAGCAGCAGAAACAGTACAAGGTGCACCTCGACATCTGGCTCAAGGTGGGTGCTGGCTCCCCATGGTGGGAGGCTCTGGGTTAGGTTGTGTTGGGGATGATGCTTGGCATGGTCTCTGTTCCCACCCCTCCTCCAGAAACCACCATCTCCAGACCATTTTTTCACATTTTGTACCTTAAAAGGATAAAAGTTACATACACGAGGAGGCTGTGCCCTGTGCTAGAGCTTTTCCCTGCTCTACCCCCCATTCTGTTCCGTGCCTGCCCATCCCTGACTGTGTCCCTGTCCCCACAGAGCCTCTCGCCCCAGGAGCGGGCTGCCTACAAAGAACACATTTCCAACGTGAGTATCCCCGTGGCACTGCTGTGGTGGCATCCCGGCAGTTTGGGAGTGGGATGGAGTTGCCAGGGGCTTGGGACTGGGCTGGAGACCCTGGGGTCTTGGGACTGGGCAGGGTCAGTCCTGGGTGAGGTTTGGATGTGCCACACTCCAGAGAGCCCCTCCAGTGGGGGTTTGTCCCCATGGCAGCTCAGCAGTGGGATTTTCTCTGGGCTGGAAGCCGGGAAGGAGCTGAACTCGAACCCTAAAGGGCTTTGTTTTGTTCCCACAGAAACGCAAGAGCATAGGGAAGATCCGGGGTCCCAACCCCAAGATGAAGCCGACGATGCAGTCCAAGTCGGTGAGTCACAGGGGCCACCAAGACCATAAACCTTCCCCAAAGCCCTGCTCAGAACACATCCAGGCTGGATTTTGACCCCCTGGTACCTGCTCAGGGACCCTTTTTGGTGCAATTCTCAGCGTAAATGGGGAAAGGCTCCCGGGAAGGCGTGGGGGAGGGAATCACCTGATGTGCCCCATGGATGCAGGAACCCACAGGGGGGTTGTCCAGCACAGGGTGGGAGCTGCACCCATGGGTGTGCAGATCCAGGGACTCACCAAGACCCTCCTGCCCTGCAGGAGTCAGAGGACGACGACGAGGAGGAAGAGGAGGAGGAGGACGACGACGAGGACGAGGATGACGATGACGACAACGGTGACTCGTCGGAGGAAGGCGGCGACTCCTCGGAGTCCAGCAGCGAGGAGGAGAGCGAGGACGGGGACGAGGTGAGGCCGTGGCACGGGGAGGGCACGGGGGCCCCCCCCTCACCCTCCTCTGGGCCGGGGGGCACCCGCAGCCGGGCTCAGATAGATCGGTGGCGGAGCAGCCCCCGGGGAGCAGGGGGACACGGGGAGGAGAAGGGGGAGCAGGATCCCCCACCCCGGTGTTCCCGGGGAGGGCACCAGGAGCAGCCGCGGGGCGCAGTCAGGAGCAGCCTCGGGAACGTAGAGGTGCGGGGGGGTGTGCAGAGCCCCCCAGTGAGCAGAGAAAAATCTCCTGTCTTTTTCCTGGTGGAGATACTGAGTCTGGTCTCGGCTCCGTTTGCGCCAGTGTGAATGCCGAGTAAGTCACCAGAGTCAAAGCTTTACACCGGTGCAACTGAAATCTGAGTATGCTGGATGGCGCTGGGGCCAGAAACCGTGTCCGTGCCTTGTGCTCGCCACCGGACAGGTGAGGTGTTTCCACCCCCTCGCTGGTCTCAGCTCACGCCTCTTCCTTCCCTGGCTTTAGAGGGGGGAAACTGAGGCCCGAGGCGGGTCGGGTAGCCTCCCTCGGATCGTGTAGCGAGGCAGTGGCAGAGGTGAGGGCAGGACCCCCGCGCGCTGCTCCGGCACGGCCCCCGGCACCCTGAGCTGAGCCCCTGCGCAGTCACGCCCGGCTCCTGCCCCGCTCCCTCCTCCTCCTCCAGCCCCAGAGCCCCGGGGGCAGCCGTGGGAGGGTGGGGGTCGCACCCCCGAGCTCTGCGGGGACCCCGGCGGGGAGGGTGAGCCGGGACAAGGGGGTGACCGTGGACTGACCCTGCCCTGACCTCCCCGTCCTCTCTCCCAGAACGACGAGGATGACGAGGACGAGGACGATGAGGACGAGGATGACAACGACTCGGAGGGCAGCAGCAGTTCCTCCTCCTCCTCGGGGGACTCCTCCGACTCCGACTCCAACTGACCGGCCAAGCTCTTCGTAACGTCGTCGTTTGGTTTCTCGGTTTCGGTCCCAAATCCTCCCTGCAGCCCCTCAAAAATCCTTCCTCCTCTTCCTCCTGCCCCTCCGTGGGACCCCCAGCGTGGGGAGCGGGGGCCGGGGGGACCCCTCCGCCGAGCTCACACTATGGAGGGGGATCAGGGGCTGCTTCCCCCAGGCTGGGGGGTGAGGAGAGAGCCCCCCACCCCTGCCCCCTGCATTCCTCCCAGGGGGAAGCAATTTTTTTTTTTTGGAATTTCATCCTTTCCAAGGGGGGTGTCTCTCCATCCCTACCCCCGTAACCCCCTCGCTACCAGCTCTGGACTTTCTAGAAAGAGAAGAAAAACACACAGGAAAAAAAAAAAAAAAAAAGAAAAAAACCAACAACAACACCCCCCCCCCCCCAACACCTTTTTTTTTATTCAAAGAAACAGAAATGGGAAGAAAATCCCCTCCCCGCGCAGCCCCTGCGGCAGCGGGCGCCGAGCACGAGCCGAGGGGCTCAGGACTCAGCCGATGGGACAATGCCTCCTTGCGACCCCCCCCCAGCCCTCTGTGCACCCCCACCCCCCCGGCATTTTGGGGGTCCTCCCCACCCCCTTAAAAACCCTTGTACAGTCTGGAAGCTGCCCCGGGAGGAGCTGCCCGGGAACTCCACATCCACGGCACTTGTGGGAAGGGACGGTGTCCCCGGCGGGGGTGGGGAGGGGGCGTGGGGAGGGGGCGTGGGTGCGTGTGCGAGCGTGAGTGTGTGCGGGGAGGGGAGGGGGGCACACCGGGGCCGCCCCCCGCCCGGGGCCGGCGGCTCAGCGTGACCAAGGCGGGGGGGAGGGGGTGCGGGGTCCCCCCCCCGCCCCAGACCCCCGCTCTGTTGTCGGTGGTTGTTGTGCCGTTGTATTTTATTTTATTTTTTTTGGTTGTTTTTTTGTTTTGTTTTGTTTTAATTTTCCTTTTTATAAAACGAGAAAGATCCATCTTTTATTTTTCATTTTCCCCCTTCCCCGTTTCTCCCCCCTTTACCCCGTTTCCTTCCCCTCCTTCCCCCATTTTCCTCTCTGTCTCTGGTGAAGCTGCTCCTCTCCCTTCCAAATCCTTGCTGGGGGGGAGGACCAGAGCTCCCCTTGCCCCAGTTAACCCCAGTTAACCCCAGTTACCACCAGTTCATGTCCCCCCTGGGGGGGTCTCACCCACCCCCCGGGCCATGCTGTAAATATTGGTGTGGTTTGGGTTTATTTTGGGGGGGTCAACGCCCCCTTCCTTCCCCGGGAGGGGGGACGGGGCCGCAGGGACCGGGGTGGGTGCATGGGGGGCCTGGCAGGGCCCCCCCCCTTTTTTTTAAGCAGACACGAGCACCAGCAATCCCACGGCACCCCCCTGCAGGGTTCTGTCCCCCCCACCCCCTGCCACCCCCCAAACACCCACCCAGTGTCATTGGGACCCCCACTCTATTTGGGGCAGGGGGGCTCAAGATTTGTTCTTTCTGCCCCCCCATCCTGTCCCTGGAGAGGAGCTGGGCTGGGGGGCAGGATTTGGGGGGGGGGGTCCCAGAGAAGGGGATGGGGACCTGGGGGGTTTTTTCTCTCTAGGGCTGTAATTGAGCCGTTTTTCTCCACCCAAATCTCGGCAGGGCTGGGGGGGGAGGACAGGAGGGGGGGCCGTGGTGCAGATTTAGGGTTTTACCCCCCCAGCTCTGTTACACCCCCAGGTTTGCTGCTCTCAGCACCCCAAATCCTGCTCCCTGCAAAGACACGGGGGACCCCCTCAAAGCTGAGGGGAAGGTGGGGGCAGCACCCCTTGTCCTGGCCTCCTTTGGGCTGAAAAAACACCATTTTGGGGCAAACTGACCCCAAAGCTGGGGGAAAGGGGTGAACCCGGGTGCTCCCGCACGGACAATCCCCCCGTGTCCCCCCGGGACCGGGGCCCCGAAGAGAACCCAGATGGTGTCCCCCACCCCCCAAAGTCCGTCTGTCCGTCCCTCTGTTTCCCCCTCCCACTTCCCCCAATCCATTTGGGATTTTCCTTTCATTTTCTTCCCAATTTTTAATCGCCGCCCCTCCCAAAATCCCCTAAGGGGAACTCCCCCCCCATCCCTTTTTTCTGCTGAATGTACCCAGCACTGTCGTGTTTTAGTGGATGTGTTTTTAGTACAAAAAAAAAGACAAAAAAAAAAAAAAAAATTAAACCCCACCTTTTTTTTCCCCCCCACCTTTTTTTCTGTTAAAAAAAAAAAAGGTTAAAAAAAAATTTAAATAATAAAAAAGAAAAATTCTTACAGCGCCGACAATTTGGGAGGGGGGGGGAGAAAGACGTTTGCGCTGCAAGAGAATTCCTGAGTGCATTTTGGCACTGCCACAAAATCCCGGGATCCTTTAGATGGAAGTTCTTGTGAATTACGTTAAAAAAAAAAAGGCAAAAAAACACCAAAAAAAAAAAGAGAAAAAGATAAAAAAAAAAAAATCATCCTTTTTTTCTAATATTTAAAGAGTGTTTTTGTAGGTTTAAAAAAAACACAAAAAAAAAAAAGGAAAAAAAAAAAAAAAAGAAAAATAATAATAATAATCCCGACTCGGAATTTGTACGGCTGAGCGGGACACGGGGGTCGCGTCCCCGGTTTCCCGGTTTGCTTGGGGTTTCGGTTCTTTTGTTTTGTTTTGTTTATTTTTTAGTTTTTTGGGGGTTTTTTGTTTTTCCTTTTTTTTTTTTTTTTTTATAATAAAGTTAAAAATAATGTTTCTGTTCTCATGTCATTACTATAAAAAATAAAACTTTAGGAAAAAAAAAAAAAAGGACAAGTGTGAGGAGTGTTTTTCCTCCCTCCTGTGGGATCCACTTGGGGGGGGGGATCCGCTGTGGGAGGGAATGTCTAGGGGTCGTTTTTGAGGGGGTGGTTTTTGGGGGCTGTGTGGCACTGGGGGTCCTCAGAGGGGTTTGAAGGGGCTGATAGAATGTCACCAGATCCTGGTGGGGTCTGGAGGGATGAGGATCGGGGGTACGGGGGGGTCTGTAAGGGTGGGAGGAACCTGTAGGTCTCGGGGGGTTCGTGGGGCTGGGGGGTCCATAGGGATGGGGGTGATGCATCCCTGGGGTGGGGGATCCTTGGAGATGGCGGGGATCCATGGAGGGGGCAACCACAGGCACCGCTGATCTGTGGGAGCGGGGCGGGTCCCCGAGAGTGGGGGGCAACACCGGGAGTGGGCTTCCGAGGAGGTGCGGGGGTCCGGGGGGTGCAGTGACGCCGGGGCGGCGCGGGAACCGGGGGTCCGGGGGTGCGGAGGGATCGGGGGGTGCGGGGGTGCGGGGTCCGGGGCTGTCGGGGGTCCGGGGGTGCGGGGTCGGGGGGTGCGGGGGTGCGGGGTCCCTACCGAGGGTCCGGGGCTGTCGGGGGTCCGGGGGTGCGGGGTCCGGGGGTGCGGGGTCCCTACCGAGGGTCCGGGCGCGGGGGGCGGAGCTCCGGGCCCCGCTTGGCCCCGCCCCCCTTGCACCCCCCGCCCTCTCTGGCTCCGCCCCCGGCTCCCCGCCCCTCACCCGCGCCTCTGACGAGGCCCCGCGCGGCGCTGGCGGCTCCGGCCCCTCCCATTGGCCGCGGCCCCGCACGGCGCCTCCCCATTGGCCGGGGCAGAGGGGACGGGGCCGGGCCCTGCGCGCGCCGGGCGCGCCGCCCCGCCCCTCCCTCACCCCCCTCACCCCCCCTCGGCCGCCGCCGCCGCCGCCGGGCGGAGGCACCGCCAGGCCCGGCCCGGCCGCTCCGTCCCCTCGGCACGGCCCCGCACCGGCCCCGGACCGGCCCCGACCATGGCGAGTCGCCGCCGGGCCCCGCGCCGGAGCGGCGGGGGGCGCTGACCCGGCCCCGCCCCGGCCCCGGCGGACCCTCCGCGCCGGTGAGTGACCGCCCGACCCGCCCCTCCCGGCCCGGAGCTCCCGCCCGCCGAGGCCCTGCCCGGCCCTGCGGCCCCGCCGCACCGGAGAGGGGCCCTCTGACCCCGCCCCGGGGCGCCCCGGGACCTCCCCCTCGGCTCTCGGGGACCCCGCGATCCGCCCGGGATCATCCCCGGGATCCTCCCCGGCACCGCCCCGCCTGTGCCCTCCCGCCCCCCCGTCCGAAGAGGCCCCGGGACCTTCCCCGGGATCCCCGGGTCCTGAGCCTCCCCTTCCCCCTCCCTCGCTCTCTACCTGAGAGCCCTCAGGGCCCCCCCAGACCTGTTGGGGACTCCTGAGGTCCCTTTCTGCCCCCTTTCCTACCCCCCCCCCGCTTCCTGAGAGCCCCCACAACCCCCCCTGGGCCCCCCAGCCCTGTGCGAGACCCTTCCCGGCCCTGCGATCTCCCTTCCTCCCCATTTTCCTGTTCTTCCATCTGCTCCCGAGAGCCCCGGGGCCCTCCCTTGTCTCCCCCAGACCTGCGAGAGACCCCGCTGAGCCGCCCCTAGCCCCCCTTTCCTGTCTGTGCCCCCCATCCTCCTCTCCTGAGAGCCCCTGGGGCCCTCCCTGGGCCCCCCAGCCCTATGGGAGACCCCCTGAGCCCTCCCCCTTCTCCTTCCTTTTCTGCCTCAGCATTGGGGGGGTCCTGGGGGCTGAGCCAATTCCAGCCCGTGTCCTCTTTCTGCTGTGGAAGGAAGAAATCCGTGGATCAGCGGGGTTGGGGTGTGTACAGGGGATGTGGAGACCCCTCCTGTGTCCCCCCCATCCCAGGGGTTGGTCAGAGCCCCCCTGCTCCGTGACAATCAGGGATTGCACTGCTCAGCACCGCTGGGTGCTGTGGGGGTCTGACCATGAGTTTGGGGTCTTTAGACTCTCATTGTGGGGCGGGGGGAGGCCAGGCCCCATTTTGGGGGGGCACAGGGTGCTCCCCTCCTGCCCTGGCCCCCCGTCCCTCTGCTGCAAGGGAGGGTGATGCAGCAAAGCCCACCCCCTCTGGGAGGGGACAGTCTGGGGACACCCCGAGTCCCCTGTGCTAACTCACAGTCCAGAGACACTGGGGGGGGTGAGGTGCAGCTCCTGGGGGGGTTTGATACCCCTGTGAAGGCCAGGCATGTCCAGGCTGGCCTGAGGCCTGGGGACAGCAGGATGGACACGGTGGGGCGCAGGGGACATCCTGCCTTTGGCAGCCAGTGTCCCCCACTGACTCTGGGGGGGATCCATGCCAGGCTAGGGAGGGTCACACCCAGCTGGGAGACCCCCGAGCCCCCCTCACTTCACTCCTGGAGGGTTTAACCCCAGGACTCCTTCTCTTGGGGACCCTCCAGGGACATCCCAGGGTGTGCAGCGGGATTTTGGCTGGGAAGGGGGCTGGGGAGGGGTCTGCAGGTGAGGGCTGAGGTGCCATGAGCCCCCCCCGTGCCCCCAGCCCCCCTTGTCCCGTGCTATGAGCGTTCGGCGTGACTTCTCCGCAAGCAGCTGCAAATGAAAATGGAGGATATGTCTTTGTCTGGCCTGGATAACAGCAAACTGGAGGTGAGCTGCCCCCTCCGGGGGTCTGTCTGTCCCCTGGGGTGTCTGTGTGTCCCCCCCATCCCTAACAGCCCCCCCTGGGCCCCCAGGCCATCGCACACGAGATCTACACGGAGCTGGTGGAGGATGCCTGCCTGGGGCTCTGCTTCGAGGTGCACCGGGCTGTCAAGTGCGGGTACTTCTTCCTGGATGACACGGACCCCGACAGTATGAAGGACTTTGGTGAGCCCCCCCAGGTCCCCCAGCATGGGGGTGGTGCTGGTGACAGGGACACAGCCAGGCCCCTGCCCCCAGGGAGGCTGTGGGGGATTGGTGGCCCCCACACACAGGGATTTGGGGTTGAGGGCCGCTGAGGGGGATTAAACACCCAAATGTCCCTCCAACAGTGACCAGACTGTCCCAGAGGGGTAAATGAGGGGGGGGTGTCACTGAACCCCAAATCAGGGCCCTGGGGGGCACAGCTGGGGTGTGGATGGGAGGTGGCAGAGGCCCCCTGGCAGCACTGCCCCTGCCTCAGCTCCCTCGAGTCCCCTCGAGGCTGTGGGGAGGGTCTGGCAGCCCCAAGGACCCCCCCAGAGCAGCTGGGGGGTCTCAGGGCAGGGGCTGAGCCTGTCCCCGCCCCGCAGAGATCGTGGACCAGCCGGGCGTGGACATCTTCGGGCAGGTGTACAACCAGTGGAAGAACAAGGAGTGCGTGTGCCCCAACTGCAGCCGCAGCATCGCCGCCTCCCGCTTCGCCCCCCACCTGGAGAAGTGCCTGGGCATGGGCCGCAACAGCAGCCGCATCGCCAACCGCAGGTGAGGGCTGGGCTGCTCCCCGCGGGGAAACTGAGGCACCGCGGGGCTGGGGCTCAGCCTGGCTGCCTCTCTGCCCTCTGGGCTTGGGGCACTGAGCAGCCCAGGGTGTGAATTTGGTCTCCCCAGTCCTCGCTCTCTGCCGTGGGGGTGTCCAGCTTGGTTCCCCCCCCCTGGAGCTCCTCTTGCTCCTCCCCACTGGCTTGTTCCTCCCAGGAAAATCAGCTGGGAGCCCTGGGTGCTGTGTGCCCCCTGCCTGCTGGGGACTCCTGTCTGGGTCCCCGGGTGCTGGGGAGGATGGGAGGGCACCGGGGGACTTGGGATGGAGGAGGACGTGGGGCAGACCCTGGCCATGATCTCCCTCCCCTCCCCTCCCCGCTCAGGATTGCGAGCAGCAACAACCTGAACAAGTCGGAGAGCGACCAGGAGGACAACGATGACATCAATGACAACGACTGGTCCTACGGCTCTGAGAAGAAAGGTGGGGAGGGGTCCCTGGTGTCCTGAGGGGTGGGGGACACGTCCTGCCTGCCCCGTGGCCCCTGAACCCCGGCGCTGGGTGGGTGTGTCGGGGGAGAGCAGCCGCGTGTGGCGGCCCCAGCCCTGGGGAGGCGGCGCCTCTGGGGCTGCATCCACTGGAAAAGGTCCAATCTCTCCTTTCTGTGTCTCTCCCCACAGCAAAGAAGAGGAAATCGGATAAGGTGAGGGGGTGTGGGGAAGGGTGGGGGGCGCGGGGAGCACACGGGACACCCCCAACACCCCCCTCTCGTTGCAGAACCCCAACTCGCCCCGCAGGTCCAAGTCCCTGAAACACAAAAATGGTGAGGGGGCGGGGCTAAGAGATGGGGCGGGGCATCGGTGTGGGGGCGGGGCATCGGTGTGGGGGCGGGGCTTGGGTGGGAGGGGCGCATTTGGGGTGGGTGGGGCACCTGCAGTGGGTGGGGCTTGTGGGCAGGCGGGGCTCTCCCTGGCTGGGGCCGGTGGCGGTGGGAGGGGTCCCTGGGGGTCCCCGGGGATCCCGGGCAGGGCCAGGCTGAGGGCAGGACCCCCCTCACCTTTCCTCCTTCCCAGGTGAGATCGGCGGGAACCCCGATCCCTTCAAGGTGAGCCTGGGGAGGGGGGAGATGGCTGCCAGTCCCTCCTTTAGCCCCCCAGGAGGGTCCCCCCAGCCCTGACCCTGCTCTCTGCCCCCCCAGTACAGCAACTCGGCCGGCATCAACTACGAGACGCTGGGCCCCGAGGAGCTGCGGACGCTGCTCACCACGGTACAGGGGGGCTGCACAGGGGCTGGGACCCCCGGGATCTCTCCCACCTGGGCTCCCTCCCACTGGGGCTGCTTTCCAGGCTGGGAATGGGGACAGGCAGCAGGTCCTGATCCTGGGGAGGTGGCTGCCTTGTCTGGGACACAACCCTGGGAGGCTGGGGGGTCACTCAGGGGTCACTCAGCTGTCCCCCCCAAAGTCACCTGTCCCTTCCCTCCCCAGCAATGTGGGGTCATCTCCGAACACACCAAGAAGATGTGCACCAGGTGAGGACGGCCTGGCCTGGCCCTGCTCACTCTGGGGGGCTTCCCCAGGCTCCCCAATGTGCCCACACCCCCACGGGAGGGGGGCAAGGCCCATCTCAGTCCCGTGTCTCCTCCCCAGGTCCCTGCGGTGTCCCCAGCACACGGATGAGCAGCGCAGGGCGGTCCGGGTTTACCTCCTCGGGCCCTCCGCGTAAGTGGCTGCAGACTCGGGGTCCCTGGGGTCCCTGGGGTCCCTGTCCCGTGGAACAAGGACTGGGGGGGCTGCACGGGGTGCTCAGGTGGGGCTGGGGACAGGGACAGCCCTGGGGAGGCCTGGAGGGGACGGGAGCCCAGGGCTGGGGTCGGGATTTGCATCCCAGCGGGGCAGTGGAGGCTGGGCCAAGCCCCTGGGCATCCCCCTGGCATCTGGGGGGGCTCTGTCCCCACCTTCCCTCTGTGACACCCGTGCCCAGGTCCCTGCCCGAGGCCGAGGGCGGCGTGGAGAACGACAGCTTCGAGGTGGCCGAGAGCCAGGCCCTCATGAGCCGCCTGCAGTGGGACGGCTCCTCCGACATCTCCCCCTCCGACTCGGCCTCCTCCAAAGCCAGTGAGTGTCCGGGGGGCTGGGGGACAGATTCTGTGGCACAGACCCCTCTGAGGGGCAAATCCTGGGGCACAGATCCCTCTGTGGGGCCGTTCTGGCATCTCCCCAGTACAAGAGAGGTTGAGCAGACCACGGCTCCAAAGCCTGGAGCACCTTGTCCCCCACCCTGGGAGGGGGAGGAACATTTTGGGGTCCATTTTCTCGGGTGTTGACCAGAGTTGGGCATCACCCACTCTGTTTTGGGGCCCATCTCCTCCCTGACACCCCCATTTGCTCCTTTCCTCCCCTCCCTAGGTACAAACAACTCCGAGTCCCGCAAGACCAAGAAGAAGAAGCCCCACCTGGGGCTGGTGAGCGGCGCCCCGGGACTCGGCTCCAGCAAGAAGAAGAAGCCCAAGCCCCCCGCCCCCCACACCCCCAGCATCTACGACGACATCAACTGAGCCCCGCGGAGCTGGGAGGGGCAGGACGGACAGAGGGACGGGCGGGGCCAGGACAGCCCCCGGGCCGGACACACCCGGGTACCCGAGCAGGGAGGACTCGGCCGTCACTGGAGCGGGGCTGGACTGGGGCAGCCCCCGTTAGTGCCCCCTTGCCTCCCCCCTGCCCCGGGGCCTCTATTTATTCTGTGACAGTTTTTGTATTGGGGCTCCCGTTGTTGGGGCATCTCCCTCGGACATGGGGGGGTACAGCCCCCCCCCTTTCCCTCCCAGCACCCCCAAAGCCAGCTGTGCCCCCCACACCCGCTCCTCACTTACCCAATGGGGTGGGGGGCACCTGGACACCCTGGGCAGGTCCAGGGGGTTGTGAATCCCCCCCCTGCCCTGGGGTTTTGGGGTGAGCCCCCCACCCGGGGCTGCCCCCCCTCCCTGCCCCGGGCTGGCACTCGCTGGTCGGGCTGGCTCAGGAAGGGGGGGTCCCACTGGAGGGGGAGTTTCCCACTCAGAGGACACATGGGCACCCTCCCACCCCCCGAATCTGTTCAGCTGTGCCTGCATTCAGCTGTTGGGGGGTCTTGGGAGCCTGGCAGTGCCCACACAGGGGGGTCACAGGGGGCTGCATGCTGCATCCTTCATGTTTGGGGCTGTTTGGGGGTGGGTCTGGGGGTGGGGGGAGCTGCTGTGACCATCCCTGTGCCAAACTGTTCGGGGAAGGGGGGACCCCAACCTGCCAGGGCCCTCCCGGGGGGGGAGCTGAGAATGGAGCAAAACCGGGGGGGCAAGCAGAGCCCGGCTTCAGCACAGAGCCCCCCACTCCTGGTGTCCCCAGGGCAGCTCTGTGTCCCCTCTGTGCGTGCCTGAGGCCCTGCTGCTGCAGCCGGGGGTCCTTGGGCACCCCCCCCCAGCTCTGGCTGTGTTTGCACCCCCACAGCTCTGCTTCTGTTTGGGGGGGCCGGGACCAGCGCCCCGCTGTGCGGGCCGGGGGGGGACAGGTCCCTCTGGCTGGATCCAGGTCACCCCCTGCCCCGAGAGCCCCTCCCCTCCCCTCCCCGCAGCTGTTCTCCATGGCAGGGGCTGTGCTGGGGACAGGGTGGGCTCCATCCCCTCCGCTGTCCCCCCCCCATGGCTGTCTGTCCCCCCCACATTTGGCCATGTGTCCCCGGGGGGGCTGTGTCTGTCCCCCCACCCCGGAGCCTCTCGCTGGGACTGGCAAACTATGGTGCTCTCGACTCTGGATTCACTATTGTACTCAAACTGCTGCTAAAGGCTGGGCCGGGGGGGCCCTGCAGAGCCCCGGGCACCCCAGAACGCTGCGGGCCCCCCCTCGCTGCATGGGGACCCCCCTGCGGTCCCCCCTGGTGCGGCTGTGGGGCTGGGGGGGGCTCTGGCCACTGGAGCATGCCGAGCTGGCCTTCGCGTGCCCCGGGGCCCGAGGACGGGGCTGTGGGCACCCAAAAACACGGGGGACCACCCCCCCTGCCTGGGGGAGCGCGGGGGGGAGGCAGCCTGAGCCCCCTCGGCTGCAGGAGAGGCGCTGCAATTTGGGGTCCAAGGGGTGCAGGGGGGCTCGGGGGGGCTCAGACCGTGCCCTGTGACCCCCCCTGCGTTGATGTCCTCACCCCCCTGCCCCCCCGGTTTTTCTGAGTGTCCCCCCCCCGCGGGGGAGCTGAGCCCTTGTGAGGTCTGTGTGTCCCGTGAGTGGGTTGTGGCTGCCCCTGTAAATAAAACTGCATCTTGACTTGGTATCCCTGGCATTAATTGCGGCTCCTTAATTAAGCAGGATCTTTACCTTCTCCCCCATCCACTTCCCCCCACTCCATTCACCACGGGTGGGGCTGGATTTGTTTTTATAACCCCCCCAAAAGCGTGGGTGGGTGGGAGAGAGCAGCCCCCAGGGCAGGAAGGCACCCACTGGGGTGATGAGACACCCTTTATTTGCTTTAAAAAGTCCTTGGGAAGAAGCCAGGGCCCGTTCCAGTGCTGTCCCACTGCCCCGGAGCCGGGATTGGGGCTGGGGGACGGGGAATGGACTTTGGGGCGGGGGGCACAGCCCCTTTTTGGGGGGGTAAAGTCCGACAGCGCGGCTGGGACGCTGGCGCCGAGCTCCCAGCGTGCTGGCTCCGCTCCCAGGGACACCGCGGTGCCCCCGCAGCCCCTCCCCGCTCAGCCCGCCTGTCCGTACACGCCGAAGGCCAGGAAGGTGACCAGCACGGTGACACCGATCAGCGACACGGTGGCCGGCGCCGTGAAGAGCTGCCGGTAGTTGATGCGGAAATACCAGCCCAGCGCCAGCACCACCATCACCGTGGGGACCATCAGGGTCCCCCCGCCCAGGGGCAGCCCGGGGCCGCGGGGCCGGCGGGGCCGGGCTCGGGCAGGGCGGGGGCGGCCGCGGTGGCCCCCCGGGAGCGGTGGCAGTGGATGACACAGTTGTCGGTGATGCGCAGTGAGCGCAGCGTCCGCGCCTGGTCCTGCAGCAGCTGCCCGCGGTAGATGAGCTTCATCTGGCTCTCCTGGCCCGGGAAGTATTTGCTGCGGGAGGAGGGAAGGGCTTGGAGGTGGCAGAGACCGGCGCTCACGGACCCACCCGGGGCGGAAACCCCCCCACCGTAACCGGGGAGGGGACAGCGATGGCACTGCCACCGCGCCGCCTCTCTTTTAAACTCCTTGTTTTAAAGCCCACACCCCGGGGTATTTTTGGCACAGCAAGAGGGATAAAAGCCCTCCCCCGTTCTGTGGGAGGGGGCTGTTTGCAGCGGGGGGGGGGCTGGTAACCCGGCAGCGCTCCCTCCCCGTGCCCCCCGTGCCCCCCGTCCCTCGGGACTCACCTCTTGAGAATCCCCACGGTGTCCTCGGGCCGGGCCACCGCCACCTCCTCGGTGTCGTTGAGGAACTTGAGGCGGATCTTGATGAGGCCGGGGCACACGTCCCCCGCCCCGGGGGCACCGGGCTCACCGGGGCTCTGGGACAAGCTCCGGACGTGCAGCAGCTGCTCCAGGCCGGGCTCGGGGCCGCTCCCGCTGTCCCCCCGCGCCGCCGCCCTCCCTTCCTCCTCCGTTTTCTCCTCCGCGTTTTCGGGGGCCCTGGGGGGCTCCGGGGCCTCGGCCGCCCCCGCGGGCCCCGCGTAGGGCGGGAGGGGCCCGAGGCGGATGACGGCCGCGTCCCCGGTGCCCAGGAGCTGGCTGCTGCCATCGGCCACGTACGTGGACAGCCAGGCCAGCACCAGCGCCAGCACCAGCACGGCCACCCCGGCCACCAGCGTCACCTCGTCCCCCACCCCCAGGATGAGGGGGGCGGCCGGGGGCTCCATCTCCGCGACACCCGCGCTCAGCCGGGGATCTTTATCCACGCCTCGACCTCGCGGGGCCCGGTGTGACCGGGGCTGTGCGGCGGCAGCGGGGACCCCCGGGGCTGCCCCGGTGCCACCTTCGGGCTCAGAACAGAGCCCGGGGCTGCTCCCGGTGCCCGGAGACCGCAGGGACGGGAGCTCCTCGCTGCCGATTCTCCTCCTCGCTCCCGAGGCACCGAGCCAGCAGCGCTGCGCTCAGCTTACCGGGTCCGGTGGAGGATCCCGGAGGGTCCCGCAGCCCCTCGGTGCCCAGCGGGGCAGGGTCAAGCCATCCCCTACCTGAACGGAGCAGAGCGATGCGATCAGCAAGGCCCGGGCACCGCGGGGCAGGAGGAACCGGGGGAGTCCCTGCCCGTCCCCGGGAGTCCCGGCGTGTCCCTACCGGTCCCCGGGGGTCCCTACGAGCCCCGGGGGTCCCGGTGTGTCGCTGCCATGCCCGGCCACCCCAGGGGATCTCGGTGTGTCCCTGTCAGCCCCGGCGGTCCCGGGGTGTCTCTGCCGGTGCCGGGAGTCCCGGGGTGTCCCCGCCATCCCCGGGGGTCCCGGTGCCCCCCCCACTCACCGCCTCCCGCCGCCGCCGCCCGCGCGCCGGAAGCGCCACGTCACAGGGCGCCGCCAGGGGGCGGGAGGGGGCGGCGGGCGCGCGCGCGCTGCGTCACGGCCGCGCCCAATGGGCGTGACTGGGGGGGGCGGGGCCAACGGGACACGCCCCGAGTGGGTGGGGCTGGGAGTGGGATCGATGCTGAATGGGCGTGGTCTGTGGGTGTGGTCATCGATGCGAGGGGCGGGGCCTCGAGAGCATCGTGGGAACCCCGGGCCTGACCGGGACCGGACCGGACCGGACCGGACACCCCGCGGGCGCGGCTGTCACCCCCTCCACAGCACCCACATCCTCCAGGGTCCATCTGCCCCCTCCCTGCCACCCGTGACACCCTGGCTCCGTCCCCCTTCATCCCCTGTCCCCACAGTCCCCTGTCCCCACATCCCCTGTCCCCGCAGTCCCCTGTCCCCCACAGTCCCCTGTCCCCACAGCCCCCTGTCCCCACAGTCCCCTGTCCCCGCAGCCCCCTGTCCCCCACAGTCCCCTGTCCCCACAGTCCCCTGTCCCCACAAACCCCTGTCCCCACAGTCCCTGTCCCCACAGTCCCCACAGTCCCCTGTCCCACCCCAGTCCCCTGTCCCCACAGCCCCCTGTCCCCACAGTCCCCTGTCCCCACCGCAGTTGTCATTGCCCACCCCCTCCCACAGGGACAAAGACGCCTCAAGAGCCACCTCAGCCATGTCCTTTATTGAGGCCAGGACACAGGGGGGACACAGCACATGGACTCCAGTGGGGGACACGGAGGGGACACACGAAGGGGACACCAGTGGGGACACACGGAGCACCCTCAGGAGATGAGACCCTCGATGGGCAGCTGGAGGTAGCGGCGCAAGGCGGGTGGCAGTGCCAGCTTGGGGACAGCGCTGTGACAGCGGGCGCCCAGGTGACGCCGGATGGCCACACGTGCCAGGTGCTGCAGCCGCCGTGGCCGCCCCGCCATGTGCACGGCCGAGGCGTAGAACTGCTGGTGCTCCTGCATGGGGGGACACAGGGGTCAGCGGGGTGCCGGGAGACAGGGCACAGCCCAGGACACCCCAGGACACCCCCCAGGACACCCCCTCACCTCCCACAGCTCGGGGGGCACAGCCTCCACCCAGCCTTCCGCGGGGGGCACGCGGTCGTAGGCGTTGAGCATCACCTCCAGCGCCGGCGGGTGCTGGCAGCACAGCCTGAGCATCTGCCAGCAGAGCCGTGTCACCCACCGGGGCGTGACACCGCCACCTCCCCGCGCCCCCCGTCACCCCCCGTCCGTCACCTTGGGGTGCGCGGGGAGGGCGCCGTGGTCGAGCAGCAGCGCGATGGTTTCCTCGGGCCGCTGCTCCCGGTACTCGCGCACGGCCTGCAGGGCGCAGTCCAGCGGGGTGTCCCCGGCGCCGTTGGGGACGGCGGCGCGGGCGCCGTGGCGCAGCAGCAGCCGGGCCAGCGCGGGCTGCCCGTTGGCACAGGCGTTGTGCAGCGGCGTGTGGCCCTTGCGCCCCGCCGCCCCGGGGTCGGCGCCGGCCGCCAGCAGCCGCTCGGCCACGCGCAGGAAGCGCTCGGCGTCCTCGGGCCGCTCGGCCGCCGCCGCCGCCGCGTTCAGGGGCGTCTCGCCCTGGTGGGTGCGCCGGGAGGGGTCGGCGCCGTGGTGCAGGTAGAGCTCCAGGTGGGCCAGCAGCCCCTGGCGCGCCGCCACGTGCAGGGCTGTCACCTGCCGGTCACGCGTGCCCAGGTTCACCTGAGCGCCGTGCGCCAGCAGCAGCTCCGCGCACCTGGGGCGGGTGAAAGGGGTGAGGGGACGCTTTGGAGAGATGTGGCACCCAGGGATACCACCGGGACGTGCCAGGGAGATGTGGTTCCCATGGGACACCCCTAGGGACATCCCCAGGACGTACTAGAGAGCCTTGGCTCCCATGGGACATCCCCAGGGACACCTCGGGAAACCCTGGAGAGGACCTGTCACCCATGGGACACCCCCAGGGACACCCCCAGGGACACCTCGGGAAAGCCTGGAGAGACCTGTCACCCCATGGGACACCCCCAGGGACACCCCCAGGACCCAGGGAGTGGGGGGGCCGGGCCCCCCAGGCAGGTGGGGCCGGTACCTGAGGCTGTGGGGCGCGGTGCAGAGGTGCAGCGGGGCCGAGCCGTCGGCGCTCAGCACGTTGGGGTCGGCGCCGAAGGCCAGGAGCAGGCGGGCGCAGTTGGGGTGGGGGGCGGCCGCGCTGTCGTGCAGGGGGGCCCGGCCCCCCACCAGGGCGTTCACGGCCGCCCCCCGCAGCAGCAGGTGCCGGGCGCAGTCCTCGTAGCCGCGGGCGGCGGCGATGCGCAGGGCCGAGGTGTGCTGCCGCCGGGGGCTCAGCACCCACAGCCCTGCGGGGGTCAGCGGGGGCTGCCGGACAGCCCACCTGCCCTGGAGACCCCCTCCTCACCCACACCCACCCACCCGCAGCCCTCCGGAGGCGGGGGGAGCAGTGGGGCACCCACCCACCCTGCCCCAGACCCCCCACTCCCGCACGAACTGAGCAGCCAGCCCCGCTCCCCCCAGCCCGGGGAAGCCGCAACCCCGCCCGCCGCCCCTTTCTCGTGTCGCGGGGGGAACGGGAGGGGAGGGAAGACCCCCAGTCCCACCCCCAGTCCCACCCCCGGCCCGTACCCTGCTCCGGTGACCACACCAGCTCCTCGCTGACCATCTCCAACACCAAATTCGCCGCGGCCTCGTCCCTGAAGATGCTCTGGACGCGGGGCAGGTCCCCGGCGAAGAGGGCGTTGTGCACGGCGGGGTCCCGGCAGAGCTGGCGCCGCCGGGGCGGGCTCGGGGGGGCGCGGGGGGGTCGCGGGCAGGAGGCGGCGCGATGCCGATTCCCGGGCCAGGGCTCGCCGGCGATCCTCCCGCTCCAGCAGCTCCCGCTGCAGCCGCAGCGAGCGCAGCGCCGAGGAGCTGAAGGCGAAGGTTTCGTGGCCATGGGGAGGGCACGGGGGAGCGGCGGGACGGCCGCCGGCGCCCTGCCCCTGGGGGTTATAAATAGGGCTGCGCCCCACGGACGGATGTGGAACCAAATCCCAGAGCCAGCAGCCCTATAAATAACTCCTGGGTGGTAAACAGAGTCACGGGGTGCCGGGGAGTTTAACCTGTTGGTGGGTGCGAGGTGGGGATGTCCCACGGGGAGGGATCTGGGGACCCCCCCCAGTCCTGTGAGACCCTTGGGGAACGGCCCCTCCTGCCCAGGGGGAGCAGGGACCCCCGGGAAGGGACAGAGGGGTGACACAAGAGGACACACGGGTGATGCAGAAACAGAACAGCCCTTTAATGCAGGATTGGGAGCCAGAGGGGCCGGCGTGCCCGGAGCAGTGGGGACAGTGCTGAGGCCACGTCCCCCCGGGGCTCCCCAGCTCTCAGCTCCACAACAAACACCACAGACAAGCAGAGAGAGGAGCAGGAGGGTGCCAGGTGTGTCACAGGTGTGTCCCCTGCTCCTCGGCACCGTCACCCTCAGCTGGGCTCAGCCGCAGTCAGCCTGTGCTGGGGCAGAGAAGAAATCCTCGGGCAGCTCTCCCAGGAGCCCGTCCAGGTCATCTGCAGGGCACAGCAGGATGGGATCCGTGAGCTTTGTGTGTGTGGGGGATCATGGAATTGTTCAGGTGGGAACCAGGCCCTGTTTCCCACAGGACAGGGAGCTTTTCCTCCCGTCCCAGAGCGGGTCTGACTCACCCATGTCGCACCCCTCAGCTCCCGCCGGCTCTTCCCCGCTGGGATCAGAGCTCGGAGGGCACAGGGGGAGCCCCCCAGGATGCTGCTCTGCACTGGGGCCACTCGTCCTGGACTGTCCCCAGCCTCAGGAGCAGGGACACCCTGGGGGGGCTGCACGGGGGGAGCTGGGATCAGCTCGGCCTGGGCAGGGACCTGCAAAAAACACAGTGGGGATGAATTATTGGGGGATTTATCCATCCCCGCCCCTTCCTCTTGGGCCTTGGGGTCCCACAGCCCCCCAGGCCACCAGCAGTGTCCCCCCCTCACCTGGCGGGGGGAGCAGCCCTCTGGGTCGGGCGGGAAGATGCGGAGGAGGTTGTTGGGGGTCACGTTGAGGTAGTGGTTGCGGTGGGAGGGGAGAAGACCCCGACCTGCAGAGAGGGCACAGAGGGGGCAGAGCCAGCTCCAGGATAAACCCCC
Organism: Phylloscopus whistleri; assembly: GCA_017589585.1. Classification (NCBI taxonomy): domain Eukaryota; kingdom Metazoa; phylum Chordata; class Aves; order Passeriformes; family Phylloscopidae; genus Phylloscopus; species Phylloscopus whistleri. The sequence continues at coordinate 470 of JADMLD010000893.1, read as the reverse complement.
AAGTTACAGCTCCCCATTTATGGAAATCTTAGGATGAAGGGTGAGATTTTAGAAATAGCTGAGAAAAAAAATCCAAGGTGCAAAACTGTGGGAGATCCTTTTCTTGTGTTTGTGTTTGCAGCCCCAGGGTGGAATGGGAACGGGGGTGCACTGCATGAACACACCGGCTCCTCTTATCCCCTTGTCCCAACACTGACACCCACAGCTCCAGGGGTAACGGGGCTGGGGATGGCACAGGGGATGTGCTGCATCACCCCCCGGGCAGCCCCCCACGCTGGGGTGGACCCCCCTGCCCGTGGGACGCGCAGCCCCCCCAGCTCTCCTCACCTGCCTCAGCAGCAGCACGGAGCCGGCCCGGAGCTCGCTCTGCCTCTGCTCCAGCAGCAGCCGGTGCAGGGTGCCCTGCATCTCCCCTGAAGGAGGACGGGATCCGTGAGCCCGGGAGCAGCGGGTGGGAGCCCCAGGGGGGG
>JADMLD010001224.1:1077500-1406949 GCA_017589585.1 Phylloscopus whistleri | reverse complement strand
GGCATCTCCACGTGGCGATGATTCTCTTGCTCTGGGGTTTTTGGGAGGGATGAAATTCCCTGAGGAGGTGGCTGGGATGATCTCAGAGCTGTTCATCATCCCTCCCCTTCCCCCTGGCAGGGCTGGCTGGGTCTCCACAGAGCCCACGGCCATGTGAGGGGGCAATGATGTGCAGAATGATAATAATAATAATAATAATAATAATAATAATATTGCATAAATAGACCATTGAAAGCAGACTGCTATGCATTGAAGAAAACATTCCTTCCAGCACTGGAAATCCCTGAAATCAGCAGCACAGAGTAGGAGGGGTGTTGGATGCCTCCAAAACCCCACGCTACAATTAATTCTTTTAGCTTGTTAATTCTGTGTCGCTTTTTGGGTTTTGTCTTTTTTTTTTTTTTTCCTCTCTCTGTTTAGTTTGTCATTTTGTGATTTTTTTGTTTTTTTTTTTTTTTTTAATAACATCCGGACCTCAGGCTGGGGTTTAAATTTCAAAATATTTGTCAAGGAGATTAGATGGGAATAATTGAAACAATTAAAATTATTACTGTAAGGGGGAAGGTGTAAAGGAGGTTTCCCAGTGCCTTAAGTCAGGCAGAGCAATTCACTGGGTGCAGTTTTGTTCCCTGACAAAACTGTGTGCAGGTGTTGCTGCTGATAAAACAGCTGCCGTGTTCAACTCCCACAGACTAGATAAATCAGTTTGGGTTTGGGTATTTTTTCCCTTGTTTCCTGCTTTCTCTTCTTTGTTTGGTGATTTATTAAGAGATCTTCATACAGGATGAGTTTTTCAAAGCTGAATTGTCAGCCTGGAACTGGAACTGGAGGGGAAATTGGTGTCCAAATCCTCCAGAGAGTGTCACACGTTTCTGCTGTAGCTTGTCAGCAGGGTGACATCCCTGGGAAGGAAAGGATGATGTCAAATCAAGCAGAGGCACAGGGAATTACAGATTAGGCTTTGACCAGGGCTTAGGTTTTGTGAAATTACCTTTTTTTGGTGAAATAATCTTCTGTTTCACCATGAGCTCCAGCACAGGCCGTGGTGTTTGACCTTCCTGCTGCCAGGGGCACCTCCCTGTCCTTTGCCCAGGTGAGGAAGGCAGAGTCTCTCATTATCCTGTGACAGATCTCCCCTCTCAGCCTAGCCAGCCCTCCTGATTCCCAGCAGCTGATGCCGAGTGTTCTGGAGAGCCCGATCATTGCTGGGATTTATGGATCATATTTTCAGTGGCATGTGGTAGCAGGGCAAACAAATCAGGTTTTTGCAAGGCTGCCAAAGCAATTTCTCCTCATTCTAGTTAGCATGAGGGAAGGAGGATTTAGACAAAGCAGTGACTGTGCCTCCCTGCCTTTTGCTGCCTGAGTCCTCTTTACTTTCTGACCACATCCTTGTGCTTGATTCCCAATTTTTGGGTAAATCGTTCTCTCAGAGACACCCCAGGCCCGCTGAGGTGAGGGCAAATCTCTCTCTTTCCCTCTGCCCTACTTCCACCCCTTCTTTTCCAAGAGCTGTCTTTTTTCAGGGCCCAACATTTAGCAGTTGACCTCCTTGTGGATTTGTCTCTCCCCAAATCTCGAGCTCCCCGCAGAGAAGTTGACGTTGGGGCAGTGTAATTTTCCTAAAAGTGCTCTTGCTTGAAGAACAGCCTCCAAAATTTAACAGCTGGCCTTGCACGAGGAGGTTCAAGACCCATAAGGCACATTGATGCTTTTTTTGGAAGAGAAATCCAATTACAGGTATAAATATGGTTCCCCTAAATTGTCCCTGATCTCACTGAGGTCACAGCCCCTCTTTCCCTACCTGAATGGCCAACCAGCATTGCCTTGAGTAGATCTGCCCCATCCACTTACCTACTCAAATTGTTGCTGTGATGACCTTTTCCCACTTCTTTTCCCCTCTCAGAGAAATTGATTTTTACATGTGGCCCATTAGAAACTTATTGACTCTGTCAATAGTTTATAAATAAATAGAGCCTTTCAGGAAAACCATAGAAAGCACTTAACATAATGTTGTCCACTTGAGTAGGCAAATAAATGTGTTCTGAGCAGAGCTTTGGAATGATTTGCAGGCTTGGCAGCTCGGCTCTGAGGGCAGCAGGATCCAGAGAGGGAAAGAAAGGAATTTTCTCCACCTCTAACTGAGGAGGTTTGGTGATTTTGGGGGGAAAAATTGGTCACTGGCGCTGGGGGGGTGAGGAAGTGACCATTGCAGTGTCAGGCTCCTTTTGGGTTCAGTGTTTCAGTTCTGCCTTCTGTAACCTGGGGAGAGTTCTGTTTGCCCAGAGAACCTGCTCTGGGATACTTTATTAACCCTAAAATGGTGAATAATGACACAGACTGGTGATGTCACCAGAGCTGTGCTGAGCTGGCGCTGCAGGTTTGGCTCTTGCACAAAAGCTGCCAAGAAATCTCAGTATGGACATTGCACTCTGGGTTTGGAGAGCTTTTCCAAGCACCAAACACTCTGGACAAGGAGGTTTTGCCAGAGTGAGGGTTTAATAGAGAAATGGAAGCCTTGGCCCAGGGTTCTCCTTTCCCATCCCACATAAAAAAGGAGAAGGAACAGCACAGAGTGTCCTGGGCCTGGTGTAAATCAGCTTTTGGTGCTGTCAGGGGGGCCGGAGGGGAGCGAGGTCAGTGCAGTGTCTGCTGAGTTTACAGCAGGGAGTTTCTCCTGCTGAGCTCAGTGCTGGAGGGTGTTTTGGAGGCTGTTAATCAGCAGATCCAAAAATCCAATAAAGTCCTTGCAGTGATTAGGAGAGGAAGATAAAACTGTGTGTGTGTGCAAGGGAGAGAGGAGGGATGGAGTGGGCACCTTGCTGTTGGTGCAGCCTGAACTGAGCAAACCCTGCTCCTTCCAGAGGCTTGGCATGGGGTCAGACAGGGTGTGGGAAGGTCTGGCAATGAAAGGAGCCCCTCTTCAGGCCCATCCCCAGCCTGCAGGCACTGCTGGCTGCCTCCCTGCTGCCCGGGTGCTCCGGGTTATTAAAAATGAGATAAGGATCGAGATAAGGATCGAGGTCCTGCACACACACACGGGCTGCAGAACAGCATCACCAGCAAAATCGATGCTGCTGGAAGGAGCTCAGGAGCTGCTGCAGTGCTGAGCAGCACAGTGGCTGCTGCAGGGGGAAGAATGACCAGGAGCCACTCTCCAGAGGGACACCCCAGCGTGGCAGGGCAGGGGAGGTGCTTAAAAATTACACTTAAAAACACCTTTTTGTGCCAGGCAGGCTGCTGTGACAGGGATAATTTCCTGCTGGGCTGGCTCTTTCCATGCTGAAGTCTCCAGCCAATCTTCTTGGGAAGCAGTGGAGGCAGTGGTGAGGGAAGAACTGGCCTTAATTTCTGGGTTTTCCTTTAGCCTAGGAGCTGATTGCTTAGCTGCAGGTTTGGGATGAATCCTCGTTAGTGAGATGCTGATAGATGAATGCTGGCTGTGATGTTTTGTGTTGTAAGGCAGGTTTTTAACCCACATCTCTTTTTGGCTGCTCAGCCTGGAGGAGAGACTTAGAGCACCTTCCAGTGCCTAAACATGATCTACAGGAGGGCTGGAGAAGGATTTTTACACCATGGGTGATAGGGGAAAGGGGAAATGGTTTTAAGGTGAAGGAAGGTAGATTTAGATGGGATGTTGGGAAGAAATTCTTCCCTGGGAGGGTGGGCAGGCCCTGGCACAGGGTGCCCAGAGAAGCTCTGGCTGCCCCTGGATCCCTGGAAATGTCCAAGGCCAGGCTGGATGGAGCAGCCTGGGATGGTGGAAGCTGTCAGGGTGGAACAAGATGCTGCCTAATGTCCCTTCCAACCCAGACCATCCCATGATCCTGTGTTTCTAAGAGCCGTGCTGCCAGGTACAAATCTCTTGCTGTTTTTCACTCTGTTCCTCAGTTTCCTCCTCTGCATTCCAGGCACAATAACTCCAAGGCAGGATTCCCCCTGGGGAGGGCAGCTGGGGTTTCCCACACTGACCCAGTGCCTGTGTGAGGAGCAGCGTGCCACTGCTGGGGTGTCCCAGAGCCACACAGGCAGGGCAGGAGGGACAATTTAAAAAAAGTTTAAAAAAGGACTGGATGTGGCACTCGGTGCCATGGTTCAGTTGAGGTGTTAGGGCCGGGCTGGACTCGATGATCTTGGAGATCCCTCCAACCTGGTGATTCTGTGATTGTGTGAATTCCCTCCCAAACTCAGGGGTGCTGCAGGAGCCCCGGAGCCGGCTGAGGTGGGAGAGGGCTTGTGGGTGCAGCATCCTGGTCAGGATCAGCTGGTCCTCCACCCACACCTGCAAAACAAGACCTGCAGTGAGTAACACGCTTGTTCCTGATGGCTTTATGTCCCTGATGGAACAGGGAGTGTATCCTGCAGATCTGCTCATAACTCACACCCAGCCACGGCTGGAAAATCCAATCTCACGGCTTTAGGATGGCAGAGCTCAGCTCCCTGGCTTTTATTGGTGTCTTGGTTTGGAAAGACAGGTATCTGCCAGGGAAAGCTGGAGTTTCCCTCAGAATGGAGAATGTAAACCTCTTATCCCCTCCAAATTATAATTTTGCAATTAAGGGCTTTCAGGCAAAGATTTGGGAACAGGAATAACAGTTCTTTACCAGGAATATTAACAATGCAAATGTAGTAGAAAACAAAACCACCCAACTAAACAAGCAAACAAACAAACAACAATCCTGGAAAACCCTGACAGAGTCAGAGCTCCAACCTGACACCCTGTTGGTCAGGGTGCTGGGAGCAGCCCACAGTGAGTCCTCCTGGAGTGGCAGATGTGGTTCTGTTGGAGCAGAGATGATCCTGAGAGAAAAGGGTCCAGTGATGGTGAGAAGGGTCCAGGGATGGTGAGAAGGGTCCAGGGATGGTGAGAAGGGTCCGGTCTTCCTACGGGAATTGGGTGAAGCCAGATACTTCGTGTTCCTGCATCTCAGTTTTTATCCAGGTAGGAATGGTTGGCTCCCCCCACTGGGTGGAGCATCTCCCCATGGGATGATGGAATGTGTCCTGTCCTTGGGGAGCCTTCATGGCCCATCAGCAGCAGATATCCCCTGGAGGGAGGCCGGGTGGTGACAGAGATAACAAACACTGCCCCACCTGGTTTGAACAGCTGGCCCCTTATCAGAAGGCACCACCCCCCTCCCCCAGAGTTACAAGAGATAAAGGAAAAACATCTCCCAGCTGCTTTCAACAGATGAAATGGAATGCACAGTTTTGGTTCCATAACCCGAGACAATTGGCCAGGTCCTCCCAGTGACCTCAACGCTGGGGTCGTTCCACGGGGTTTGTGTGCTGCTGTAAAGTGAAGTGCAGGTCGAGTGCTGCAGAAAGCCGGGGAGGGAGTGACTTCATCCTCTAATAAACTCCTCCAGCGCCGTCTCCCAGGGAACCCCGTGGAATTCAATTAGCTAATGTGTGCCTAGCACTCGGGAAAATATAGCATGCCACGGAATTGCTAAGTGTTGTTATTTAACAGCACACATTTCGTGGTTGCAGCCCTGTAGTAGCAGTCAGAAAATCTACACCGTAATTGCCTGCTGGTGCCTGCTGCTGAATTTGCTGTGATGGCAGCAAGGCCTGGGGATTTTTCTTTTCTGTAAAAAAGTTCATTAATTTTGGCTGCAGATCCTCCGGGTCTAATTTTTTTTACCAAGCTCTCTTGAAACAGAATATTGACACGTGGTGGGTGTTTTAAAAAACAGAGTGGAAAGAGGGGGAGGAATTCAGGCAGGCAGGATTTGTGGCCCTGAAATTCACCTTGGCGTGATTCCTGGTGGTCTTCTCGGTGCCTCACGTTGGACTGAGATTGAGGGGCAAGTTTTGGGCAATTCTTGCAATTCCTCCAGTGTAGGGAGAGAGATAAAATAAATGAGAGGAAATGAGGGAGCTGCTATTTGCACCCATCTTTTTGATGGCATTTTCTGCAGGCCTGTGATTACAAAGCTGTGTTTGCACAGGTGGAAGAGGCTTGGAGTCCCCTCTTAAAGAGGATGTCAGAGTCATTTTCCTAATGGCTCTTTGCTCTTATCGCTTTGGGAATCTTGTATCCTGCAAAAGCTCCAGCCAGCACTGAGGGTGAGGGAGAGGAACTGCAGGAGGAGAAAAAGGCAGCTGGGAAAGTGTTTTGTGTAGGAATCAACTTCACCGCGTCTCAGAGAGAAATCCTTGGCTCTCCACCTGAAAATATCCCTGAGCTCAGGGGTTTTCCACCCCTTGTCCTGCCTGTGGTTGCCCCTTGCAGCGTGGGAGGAAGGCAGGACGGGTGGGAAATCAGCTGAGAGGTGCAGGTCTCGAATAGCAAATGAGGATTTGTTTGCAAAACGTGGGTTTGGAAATGTCAAGCGTGGCAGATGAGTGTGTAAAAAGGAAAAATAAAACCCAAAAAAAAAAAAAAAGAGCCAGAAGCTGAGCTGGCAGCTCCGGGAGTATCGGGATGCTCTCACCCCTTTGCCCTCTGCAGCAAAGCCTGACCTTACCAAATCTCTCTTATCCCAGTGCAAATGAAGTGTGTCCCCCTAGGGTGGTTTGTCTCCATCTCATTGCTTAGGCAGCTCACGGCTCATTTCCCCCTGACCCGGCTCTGCTGGCTGCTCTCCTGCTCATCTGATGCAAAGACATTTAATGGCCAAAGATTGGAGCTGGAGCAGAGGGAAGGGACAGGGAGCAGTGGGTGGAAGAGGTCGGGTCCAGGCCATGCCACCCCTGTGTGTCACAGAGGTGATGCTTTATGGACGTGACAGCCACAGAGATGGGGTTTCCTGCAGCTGGAGGCTTGCCTGGGAAAAGATGGATATGGGGAGGGTTGGATGTAGGAAAAGGCCAAAGCTTGCACAAAGCAGCCAGTGGTGATGGGAGCTGGGCAAAGCTGCTGGTAACATTTGAACCAGAGCAAATTATTGCCTCTGGAGCCTGTCGGGGTCTGGCTGTGGTTGTTTTGCGGGCAGAGAGTCCTGGCAGCTCCCTGGATTTGCCCAGGGAAAGTGGGAAAAGATCCCCCCAGGGGGCTGGTTCTGACCATGGCACAGCCAGTCGGGGCAGCAGGACCTGTGGGTTCAGCCCTGGGACTGAGGTGACTCTCACCCCTGCTGCAGTTTCCCCAGGTGAAGTGAGACCACTTCATTCCCTCGCCCAGTAATTGCTTATTTAAAGATCAGAGCACAACAAAACCTTCAACTTCAAAAGCTTGGAAGCGTTTTCAGGGGAGAAAAGGCACAATAACTAAACAAACACACTGATTCCAGCTGCCCTGAGGCTGGGGCGGGCTGGCACCAGATGAAACCTTGGATTTTGTGGCCGTTCTGGTATACAAACCATCTCAATTTCCTCCTGGATATCCCGAAGCCAAGAGGGCAGTGGGGCAGCTGTTTGCCTGGTGCCCTGCACGATTTGCCTCGAGGCTCTGGCTGCAGGGGAAAGAGGATTTTACAGGGGTTGAACATCCCTCCTGCTGCTCTGCCTGCAGCCAGCCTCTCCTCAGGCCCAGCTCCTCATTAGCCATCTGCCCTGCTTGCTGGGGCTGACAGGATGCCGTGGGTGAACGGATCACCTGTCAGCAAGGCAGGGGGATGATATCACTCAAATGAATCAATAGTTTGCAGGTGATTTCATGTTAACCTGGCAGCATGTCCAAAATGTGCTTCGTCCTGGGTTTGATCACATTCCCGTGGGTTTTGGCCGGGCTGGAATAATCTTGTAATATTCCCATGTTTGGGAGATTTACAGGAACTGCTCCTGCGTGCCCAGCAAAGATTAAAAAGTGGCTCAGCTTGCTGGAATCTCATCCCTCAGGGAGCCCAGGGACAGCTGTAGCCGTGCTGGGCATCCAGCAGTTGCTGAAACTGTCACTCCCACCTTCTCACTGCACTTCAGCAATTAGCAGAAGAGAAATTAGTGAGGAAAGTGCCATTATTCCCTGCTAATAGGACAAGGAGGGCTGGACCCTTCCCCAGGCTTTGTGGTGTAGCTGCTTCCATGGATGTGAGGGGTAAACTGAGCCCTCTCTTTTTGCTTTAATTTTTTTTATGGAATTGTTTTTACCACGTGCAGAAATGCAAGAGGAGGCTCCCAACTCCAAAAGCCACAGTCAAGTCACCCTTCAAGCCTCCCCAGGGCATTAGGGTGGCATCTCCTCCTGGTACCTGGCAGCAGAAAGGAGCAGTGCAGGATTGGGGTTTTTTAGGGTTAGGTAGAACCTAACCTTCCTCCTGTGGGAAGGATCTGCTTTAATTTAACAGCTGAAATTTGGTGTCACCAAATTGGATGTGGTGATAGAGCAGCTTCACTCAGCAAGTGGGTGACACCCTCTTTGAAGGGTTTTGGGGGTTTTTTTTTTGTAGAATTTGGCCAGTAAAGTGCTGGACTTGGGGGATATCTTCATGAAAAGCCTGAGGTGAGCAGCACCTTGAGTCAAATCCTGCTTAAAACCCTGGCTCTCCCTTCCAGCAGCTGGATGGGTTTCACACCCAGGATCTCACAGCTCCCATTCCCTGCAAGGGCACTGAGTGGGTTTGAAGCTTTCAGTGCCTTGTTTTCCCCTCTAATCCCAGTTTCTGTTTTGGGCTGCTGTAGGAGTTCTCCCTGCAGCGCCTGGACAGCCTGCTGGACGACCGAGTCAACATCCTGGGATTCTCCATTTTCAACCAGTCCCACGCCTTCTTCCAAGAGTTTGTGCAGAGCCTCAACCAGTCCTGGCAGGAGAATTGTGACCACGCTCCGTTTACTGGGCCAGCAGTAAGTAAAGTCCATTCCCATCCCCCAGAACTTCCCTGAGCTGGGAGCTGTGATAAATCACAGAAAAACCTTGTGGGAAGAGCTTCAGGATGGTCCTGAGCAATGCAGGGGGAGAAACTCTGGGCTCAAATAATTTTTTGAAAGTTATTGAAATCATTAAATAATTTAATGATCTAATCCTATTTAATCTTGTGCTAAAGGGCTCAGGGATATCCCCAGGCTGCTGTTGTACCTCAGATTGGATTTTGTGGGGAGATGCTGATCCAGGAATGGGAAGGAAGAGTCAGAGCAGAGCATTTTTATTCAGTAGGTAGGAGAGGACTTGAGCTGTCAATCTGTGATTTACAGAGGAGTCTCCTGATGTGGAAAATACCAAAGTGACCCTGAAAGTCAGAGCTGCCCAAATGACCTTGGGGTGCAGAGCTTAGCAGGGCTTCTCTGTGAGCACAGCTTTTAATTCGAGCCTAATCTTGATTTGGATTGTCTTTCTCTGTGGGTACACGGGATGATGCAGCTCTGATTTGTTTTTTTTCCCTCGTGAAGTTTATCCCTGTGTGTTTAAACTCCAGGGAAATGGCTGGTGAGGGGGGAATTGTGGCTGCAGATGGCACAGGAAGGGCTGGGTCAGGCCGAGGGGCTGAGCTGTGCTCTGTGCTCCAGCATCTCCCTGAGGTGTGTGCACATCAGCACTGGAGCGTCCCCCAGGGATTCTCCACAACTGGGAGAGTTTGCAAAGCAGATTTGCCACATCACAGCTGCAGCTGCGGGAGGGGAGAGAGAGGAAAATATCATCAGCTGAACCCTTTGCATGGGTTTTCATGAACTCAGAGCCCCCTTGACGAGCTGAGCTGCTGAAAATCTCCTTATTGTCACCACAAAGGGATCCTTAAGAGGCAAAATAAGGAGATTTTTGCCCTTTGTGTCCACATCCTTTGGCTTGACTTGAGCTCGTGTGCCTGGGACCATCCTGTTCTCCCTTCCACCCAGAGGCAGCTGTAATCAGCTTGCCCTGCTCAGTCTCCATGGGATTTCCACCAGGAAGATTCCTTTCTGGATTGCAGGGGCTTTTGAGAAGCATTAAAAACAAATTTCCTCCTCCTAGTGCAAACAGGAGCCAGCGGGAGCCAGCAGCAGGTGCGACAGGGAAATGAAAATTCTCATTTTAGGTTCTTACCCTGCCTTGTCTGGAGCATCCAGCAAAACCTGTAGGTGGGAGGATGTGAGATGGTGATGCCTGGGGGGCTGGGATTCTTTAAGATGCCACGTCCCAGGTGATGGGAAAAGGATTTGAGGGTAGGGGAGTTCCAGAGCAGAGGTGAAATATTCCCAAGCAGAGTTTCTTTTGTCTGTGAGGTGAATCCAGGACTTTTCTGCCTCTGCTGTTGGAAATCTGGCAGGGAGCATCTCTCTGTGTTAGAACTTCCCCTTGTAGCCCTGGGAAGGAGTTCTCCTGTGGGATAACTCATCCTAAAGAGAGAAGAGGAAGCTCAGCAGCTGGAAGTGACAGGAGGGAGGTTTCCTGTGAGCTGCAAAAATCCCAGGGCATTCTTGCTGGAGCTGAGGAAGCATCTGACAAAGGAGAGGAGGGAGCTGCCTGCTCTAATGCCATTCTCATTAATCACATTGCAAAGAAAGGAAATCAGAGAAAATCATTCAAATTACAGATGGCTAGATTTGGTAATTAGAATTTAGGCTAAAACAGATGTTTGTAATTAAGTGTTTATGTCATTGAATAAAATCCAGATTGCAAAGTCTATTTCACAGGGTTTTAATGGTTTTAATTCCCCGTGTTGGGTTTGGGGGCAAAGATACAGCTGATAATGTTCTAGGGAGGGAAGAAAAACCCCACATGGCAAAACCCAGAGCAGCCAAACCTGTTCATGTTTCAGTGTCAAGAATTGTCAAGAATTTGGCTTTGGGGATTGAGGGAAGCCCACCAAGCCCCATGGATTTTCCATGGAGCTCTAATATTGCAGAGGGACACAAAACCAGCAGGGCTCTGCACAAATCAGGCGGTGCAGGCGAGGGAGGGAATCAATTTGTTAGCAGACAAATTGGCTTCTTGGTGACAGAGGGACAAAGCTGTGGTTAAAATGAGATGTAGAAGTAGTGAGGGGTTTCGTAGGTGACATGTGGAGAGTTGAGGAACAGTCCAGGAGGGCAGCAACAGATCCCTCTGGCTGGATCTGCCTGGAGCACATTCCAGCTCTCTTCACTCCTTTGCTGATGGTTGCGACCTCAAAACTTTGTGGTTTACTGTTGTATTCCTCTGGGGAATGGTTTCTCCCCAGAACCCCCTGAAGCCTGTGACCATGGAGTTTGACCCTTCCTTCCTATCTTGACCCTGTTGGTTCAGGTCCAGCTCTCTCTCCTGAGCAGAGACCAGATAAAGTCCTGTTCTTCCTTGTTCTCTCTCTCTGCTCTGGAACCCTTGGAGAATAAAGCCTTGGACTGGTCCCAGGGGGTGAGAGCCTCTTTGGGAATCTTTTACCCTGTTTCCCTGAGATATTCCTCCAAAGCCTCTAAAGGAAACTGAGCTGGCCCCAGGAGGGCAGACGGGGGAGTATCTCAGTTTCCTTCTGTTCCATGCAAAGTCAGGCTGCAGGGGAGGGATTCCTATTCCACACCACGAGGACTTGATCCTGTGTATCTCCACACCCTCCCCAGTACTTAAATGGCTTGAAATCATAGAGGGTGCTGGCAGAAATCCTGATGAATTTTCCAGAGTTCGGGAGTAAAACATTCCAATCAATAATGTCAAATGCTTCACTGAGATCTACAAGTCTCTTGCTCACCAGCTAATAAGGGATTAACTGCTCAGGGAAAATGGAAATGGAAACCCAGCAGGAGAAAATTAAAAATGCTGGGCCAATATTCTGATTTGGTAGGAAATGGGGGAAACTTTGGGGTCGCGGGGGTTGTGTTTGGTCTCATAACAGTTTCATTTGTCCATCTGATGTTAATATGGCTCCTGATTCAGGAAAGGAATTGCTAATTGGGTGTGACATCCTATAACCTGAACGGGATGAAGTTCATAATTAAAATTAAGTGCATGGAAAGAGCTTCATGGAACAGGGGCAGAGGACAGGACAGGCTGTTAGGGAAAGAATTTATATTGAAGGGATAAAGGAGAGGTGGGGAGAAGGATTTATCAGCTTCTTTAAGAATCTCTGGAAAAGGTTTTGCAGGAGGGGAATGTTTAGGTCAGCCTTAGCAGGTTGAAGGAGTGAAAGGTCACTGGTGTTGTCAGAGCTGCTGTTTGGGGTTTTGGTGGCATGGGGCTGGAATCCTGCCCTTTTATTTAGGATGACCTGGAGGTTTGGAGGGTTTTGTGCTGCTTTTCAAGTGTCTGATCCCACACCAACCTGGTCAGCAAGGTCTCACCACTGGTCTGAGTAAGGTCAAGCAGGGTTAAGTCCAAATTAGCAGCAGAGTGGAAGCCCAGGGTTTGTTGGGATCGCTGAGCTGGGAGAGATTGTCCCTGCAGGGCCCCTGGCAGCAGTGAACAAACCTGGTCAGGCTCTGGGGGGGGAGAGGCTGCAGAAGCCACTGCAGGGCTGGGAGCCACAGCCAGGGTAAGGTGGGGAAAGCAGCCCCAGGCTGGAGACTGAACCCTCTGCCAGGAGCTGGGATGGGAAGAGGATGCTCTTGGAAGTATCCATGAGGAAAATGCAGCCTTGATAGTAATGAGCTGCAACAGCTTAATTCCAGCAGAGTCAGGAGGTGACAGTAATTAAAAGTGAAATCTCAGTCGCAACACTGAGCACGAGGGAGAAAATAGCTGATTGGTAACGAGCCCAAAGCCATGGAAACTGCTGTGCACAGGTGAGAAACGGGGTTTGTGAGCCTTGGAGGACAAAGAAACCTGGGCAAAGGCAACCAAAGCCAAGGTGAGCAGGAGAGGGGATAAGCTTTGTCACTTCGGACATTCCCTCAGCACTGCTGTTCCAGGAGGTTGTAGCGAGGGATGGATGATCTCTGTGGGCTGTGAAAGGCAGGATAAACTGCTTGCTAGACAAATTGGCTGCTGGACAAACAGATCTAGCAAAACCTCATTTCTTGTGGCTCCGCCTGTCAAAGAAGTGGTCAGAGAAGGCTGCCCTTGATGGCTGAAGCGGCACAGTCGAGTTTCCTTCTGTGGGAGCAGGCAGCAGATCTCAGGAGCAATTCCCCCTGGCCAGTACACTGATCAGAGCCACCAAAACGCTGAAAAACCAACCTTGATTAGGAAAGGAAAACTGCAGAAACTGAGATAGGAAGGATTGGGAAGGAACAGGGACAAGCAGAGACAGAGATGACAGTGATGGATGAAACAAGCCCGCACAAAGGGCATCCCAGCTGACCCCAGGCTGTGCATAGAACACTCTCCAGCTCCGAGGTGCAGCAGGACGGTGGATTTTTGTGTTCCAAGCTGATTGTCCTGGTTTGGAAAGACAGGTGTCAGCTAAGAAAGGCAGGAGCCTCCCTTGAAATGGAGAATGCAAACCCTCTCCCTCTGAATTATTATAATTTTGGAATTAAGGGACTCTCAGGCAAAGATATGGGAATGGGAAGAGCAGTTCTTTACTAGGAAAATTAAAATAAAAATGCAGTAGTACCAAAAAAACCCTGACAGGGTGAGCACACAGCCTGCCAGCCTGTTGGTCAGGGTGCTGGGAGCAGCCCAGCCAGGCCCTCCTGCAGTGCCAGGTGTGGCTCTGGTGCAGCAATCAATGATCCTGGAGCAGGTGCAGTTCCCTCTGAAGCTCCAGGGGTGCTGAGCTGGGTCCGGGCTCCCTCTGGGAATGCCGTGCACACAGGCTGCCCTGGGGCTCCACAGCTCAGCTGGGATCCAGCTGGAAATGCTGGGCTCCTCCCCTGCGTGGAGCCTCTCCCCATGGGCTGCTGGAATTGGATCAGCCCTGCAGTGAGCCTGGATGGCCCATGGACAGCAGATACCCCTGGAGGGAGGGTGGGTCCTGGCAGGGATAAAGAACACTGCCCCAGCTGGTTTAACAGCTGCCCATGGACAGCAGATACCCCTGGAGGGAGGGTGGGTCCTGGAAGGGATAAAGAACACTGCCCCAGCTGGTTTAACAGCTGCCCATGAACAGCAGATATCCCTGGAGGGAGGATGGGTCCTGGAAGGGATAAAGAACACTGCCCCAGCTGGATTAACAGAAGATATTCTCCCAGAGTTATGAGGGATGGGTCCTGGAAGGGATAAAGTACACTGCCCCAGCTGGATTAACAGAAGATATCCTCCCAGAGTTAAGAGGGATGGGTCCTGGAAGGGATAAGAACACTGCCCCAGCTAGTTTTAACAGCTGCCCATGAACAGCAGGTACCCCCTGGAGGGAGGATGGGTCCTGACAGGGATAAAAAACACTGCCCCAGCTGGTTTAACAGAAGATATCCTCCCAGAGTTATGAGGGGTGGGTCCTGGAAGGGATAAAGAACACCGCCCCAGCTGGTTTAACAGCTGATGACAGAACACACACTGCTGGGTACATCCTGCACTGCAGCCCCAGACACTGACTTTCCCCTGCCTTTCCCCCAGCTGTCCTCAGCACTGCTCTTCGACGCCGTGTACGCCGTGGTGACGGCGGTGCAGGAGCTGAACCGCAGCCAGGAGATCGGCGTCAAGCCGCTGTCCTGTGGCTCAGCACAGATCTGGCAGCACGGCACCAGCCTCATGAACTACCTGAGAATGGTGAGAGGGGGCTGGGGGCTGCTCCTCGCTGCCAGCAGCAGGGCTGGCTTTGCCCAGGCTCTTTGAAGGCAGTGAAAAGAGAGATCTGAGGGTTTGGGTTGTCACCGGCCTTGGAACGACATGAAACTCTCCTTTTTTCAGGTTTTGCTGCAGAAAAGATGGAATTCAGGTTGTTTTTCTTTTTTAAAATATGAATGTTTCTAAGTGGTTTGAGCTCTGACTTGAGTTGATATGAGATCATGCAGTACAATTGCTCAGAGCTCAGGGGCAAGATGCGAGTTTCCCCTACGGATTTGGGCGCCTTTGAACCCAAAATTGTCATTTCTGGAAGCAAACAAGCCTAAATCTGGCACGAGAACACTCTGAAATTCCCTCCTTGTGAAAGAGTTGGAGTCTGTGGCTCCTCAGAACCGAGGTGACCATGCAGCAGGAGCAAGTTTCTGAGTGTAAATGAGACAAGGTTTGGGTGTAAATGAGACAAGGAAATTTCATAAGGGCTTTTTTTTTTTATTTATTTATAAGGATTTTTTTTTCCCCCAAAGGAAAGCTCAGCAGCACCTGAGCATTTTACCACTTTGTCCCATTGTTTTAAATCTCACCTTTATCCAGGGACAACAAAGTCCTCCAGCTCCCCATAGCTCTGGTGCTCAGAGTGGTCTTAGCCTTGGGATGGAGTGAGGCAGTGAAGGGGGTGTGGAGCTGGTTTTTCCAAAGCAAGGAAATCTGGGGAGTCCTACACCTCGTGCTGCTGATTCCCTGCTCCTCTCTGTGTCCTTTCTCCTCTATGCAGGCTCCAGAAATAATTTGGATTGCGATAGGAGGGTTCCATTCTCTTCCTGCTGGGAGCGTGGGGAGTGTGGGGAGTGTGGGGCCGTCCCTCCTGTCTCTGGGGGGGTTCTGGGGTGGGGCAGCCCCGCTGGGCGCTGTAACTGAGTCTCTCTTGGACAGGTAGAATTGGAAGGTCTCACCGGCCACATCGAATTCAACAGCAAAGGCCAACGCTCCAACTACGCCCTGAAAATCCTGCAGCACACACGGGGCGGCTTCCGGCAGGTGAGAGCAGCCAGGGCAGGGCTGGGAGCCTGTCCTGGGTGTCCTTGGCTCGGGGGGATGCTCTGGGGACCAAAAGGTGTGAGGTTTTTATCTTCTTTTCTTGGTGTTAGAGGCAGGATTATTACAAGTTTCGCGTTCGGACTCGGTGTTTATGGATTCTTGTCTGTGGTAGAGCCTCACACGTCGTGAGCTCTGACTAGCAAGGGAGAAAATGGAGCTGTCTCTAACTCTTCCCAAGGTTATTTATGTGCTAATCACCCAGTAATGAGATTACACCTCTATTATTTATACTTTTGACCCAATAATTGACCACCCAAGGCCTGCAATGTGAACCCTTTCACCCAAGAAGAAGAAACCACCCAAAATCATAAAGAAGAAGGTGAAGAAGAAAGACTTAAATCTTAAATGCCTTAGATCCTCCATCTTGCCCCATATATATCACTATATACTAAAACCTTAAATCCTGAGTTTTTCACCCTGTGAGATCACACACACATTCAAACTCCACACCCATAATCCCAGCACTCTCACTCGATTTCAGGAGCCTGTTCCATGACCTCAGGTCAAATGCAGTGCCTGCTTGAGGGTCAGTGCCTTTTAGCACAGAAAGCCTGAAATTCTCAGCCTCCAGGGTTCCAACAAAAAGGGGCCATGGACTCCCCTCGTTTGCACCCTGAGGTGCTCGGGGTGTCACCTCAGCTCTGGCTGAGCCCCAGCTGGCAAACTCAGCGTGTTTGACTTCACCAGGAAGGCGCCTCAGGATGATTTGGATTTGTCTGACTCTATCAAGCCCTGGAGGGAGTGATGGCAGAGCCAATCTCTGGCCTGTCACAGGTGCTAATTCAGGGCAGGGAGTCTGTGCCAGGTGCAAGCCCACACTTACAACCCTTTAGTTCTCAAGTTTGTGGCTGCATTTGCTTAAAATTATTTGGATGGGGGCGGGGGGGAATGGGAGAATTTTCTATGAAATGGGAAAAAAATGGGTACTGTGAACCTTTTTCAAACTGTTTCTGGGAGGGATAGCAAATGGGGCAACTCCATGTGAGGAGCTCCCCATCATCTTTCCCCTGTGAGGGGAAGTCCAAGCTCATTTCATTTCACTCTTGGTTTGTGGTTCCTCTCCAGCAGGTTTGCTCAGCTCACACTCATTTACTTTTTGTCTCAGTGCTCGTAGGTTCCTCACAGCTTTCCTCTGCCCACAGAACACTGAGCAGATTTCATTAAAATCATTAATTTCCTCATCTCACACTTTCTGCCCAAGCCGTATTTGCTGCTTTGAGCTGAAGTTGAGGATGGCAGACTGGTGAGATTACACGACACAAATCCAAGGAATTTGCTGGTAAATCCAAATCTTATCCAGGAGAAAAAAAAATAGAAGTCACAGAAAAAAAAATTAAAAAAAAGAAGTTTCATCTGTCTTGTTTCCCTGCTGCCCTTTTCTCAGAGATTGGCACTTCTAGATGCTGGCAGAGAACAAAAGCTATTGTATCCTACCCTCACCAACAGAGCATTTTGGCACCAGGAACCCTCTCCTGGCCTGGCAGCAGTGAATTCCAGCCTTGGCAAGGATGTTACCTGCCAGTTCTTACCTGTCAAGTGACAGCTTGGCTTTGATGCTGCCTTTCTCTGAGCGAGCAGGGGGCATCAGGATGGCATTTTCCCCACAGAGATCTCTCACAGCATCAATGCCCTTTTAATCCTCTCCCAAACCCATCACCCTCTGAACAGAAGTGACAGATCCAAGCCCATCTGCATTAACAAGAGCACAAATTCAGCTGGATTCGGGAAGGAAACGCTGCAGAGCTCCCTGTGACAGCTTTGGTTTTGATGTGTTTGGATGTGGCAGGGACTTCACATTAAACTCACAGGTCCTTTTGGAGCAGAGCTGCTCCCAGAGCTCCACGGAGAGCTGTGACTGCAGCCTGATCTGCCCTGAGACTAAAGTCTCATCTCTTCCCCACAGAGCTGGTGTGACAGGAGAAAACCTTTGCTGACCTGTTGTAACAGCTCGGTGAATCAGGAGCTTTGTGTCTCTGAGATGCCCAGGAAAGCTGCACTGGGATCAAGCTTTCCAAATTCCCCATCAGGCTGCAGGGGGGATGAAACCCTTCCAGCCACAGGGAAAAAGTTGCTGGAAGGACAGGGCAGTCCCTTGGGGGTGGCTGCAAGCCCTGCCTTGTCACAAACCCACCAGGAAGGAGCTGATTTTCATAAAACTGCTCCTGTGACAGCTTTTCTGCCTTCTCCCCCTTTCCCAGGGAGCTTTCCTGATCCACAGCAGTGCCCAGAGGGGTGTCAGGGCCCCTCCCAGCCTAAAGGAGTCTGTTGAGATGTGTTTAACTGGGAAGAGCATCCCCAGAGAGCTGTGAGACCTGTCAGACTCCTGCCCGAGCTGCCTCCCCTCAAAGGGAAGCCAAAGGCAGCTCACTGTGCCATAAATGGTTATTTTCTTGCTGCCAGCCTGGCTTCTTTTAATGAAAAGGACTAAATAAATCATCAGAAATATTTTAATTAAAGGAACAGGGTAAAGAACAGGCGTTCACATCCCGGAGACAATCTTGCTCCCAAGGGTTGTATTAACTGATTTGTTTGAAACACTTCTCTTCCCTGCTTAGTTCCAACCAAGCTCTGCCCATTCCTCTCTTCCTCCCTTTCCCTCTCCTCCTCTCTCTCCTTCCACCCAGTGAAGCCACAGGGACTTCCAGC
Organism: Phylloscopus whistleri; assembly: GCA_017589585.1. Lineage (NCBI taxonomy): Eukaryota > Metazoa > Chordata > Aves > Passeriformes > Phylloscopidae > Phylloscopus > Phylloscopus whistleri. The sequence continues at coordinate 1,388,771 of JADMLD010001224.1, read as the reverse complement.
TCATCAGCTTTGATGGAGAGTTCACCGAATTTTGAGGCTGATCCAGCCAGCAAGCACATTAGAGACACTTAGATTCTCTAACTTGCTGCTGCTTTTGGGCAAGGAGAGGCAGGCCTTTGTGACATCCAATTTTTTAATGCATTTATGTAACGCACCAAACGCGTCTTTTCCTGATTTAGCTTAACCAGAGGAATTTTTTTCCACAGCCATATGAGAGCTGCTCTGTCTGCTCACAGGATGCTTGATAAAGCACAGGCTCATTAATGTGCTGGTGATCTATAGATCTGACAAGGGCTGGCTTTGGTAAATGTCATCTTTTTTTATTTTTTTTTTTCTCCCCCCTTTCTTTACCCCTCAAAAAAAAAAAAAAAAAAAGATACACTGCAGGATTCCAGCAGAGTGATTTGCTGGAAATCACCAGCTGAGGTTTGGGAACTTCACGGGGGAAGGGAGTGAGGAGGGGCTGTGATTTAGGGAGGGGAAGGGGGAAGCTGCAGACCCTGACCCCAGCTCTCCCCATCCTGAGTGAGGCCAATCAGTCTCCACCTAAGCACAGGCCCTGCTGGTGTCCTGAGACAGAGCAGTGGAAGTGCTGGGGCTGTTAATTGGGCTGCTGATGAGATACAGATGAGTTCCCCGCCGATAGCTCTGGGACCCTCCGCAGTCCCCGCCACATCAAACCCTTTTAATTCAGCAGCAGCTAATCAGCCTCGGTGGGACTGGTTCCTCTTTAGCTGCTGCCCCCAGGAACAGCCCAGGGACAGGTCCTGCCAAGAGCTCGGTGACTCCTGCCCCCAGGACCTGACAAACTCGGTGTGTGCTGTCACACTCAACATAAAGAGCTCACACCCACACCTTGCAATGTCCCAGGCAGAAAAGAGGAGGGTTTATTTACAGATCCAACATTTATCGAACTCCAGCAGTGACCATGGATTGGAGGAAGAAAATCTTCTTCTCCAACCACACTGGGCAACCCAACAGTCCATCCACAGTCTCCTCCTTATGAAAAGAAGGCAAACATTGTTGGATTTTACAATAACAAATGGCTTGTTTATACGAAAGTGTATCTGACTCCAAAACACAGAAGGCTAAAGATAAGACTTTTACAAACTCCTTAAAGGGGACAGAGGAGAACGGTAAAAATCCAGACAACAGTGTGCCACCACAGCCTGCCTGGGCTGTGCCAAGTGTCAGTCGTGTGGTCCAGAGGGGACATTTGGGGAGGAGGGGACATCTGGGGGACGCTGGTGGCCTCAGGGGTGAGGGGTGCGTGTGTGTCTCATGGTTCTTTGGTTTAACAGTTGATGTTTTCAGTGCTCATTTCAGTAGAGGAACTTTTGCCTCCTTGCTGTGCTGGCACCAGGGGTGTCACTCAGGAATCCAAGCCCTCTGCAGTGTCCTCAGAGGGATTTCCTTCATTTGTTTGTTGGATTCCCTTTCTCCCCTCCCCTGCCACTCCCAGATTGCCTCTCCTCGGGGCACCTTGGTTGCATTGTGCCCTCCTTCCTTTCCTGGGGACGCAGAGGAGGAGATGATGGCTGCAAGCTGAGGGGCAGCACTTGCAATCAGAGCCCAGAAGGTGCCTGTTTGTTGTTGTCTGACCCTTCCAAGATTGGGATCCAGGGCTGGATTTACCTTAATTTGAAGCTGGGAATGGGGATGGTAAATATCTGTGGTGCCTCTGAAGCTCGTGGTGTCATCTCTGTGCCTACAGAAAATAAGTGGAATGCAGAAATCTCAGAAATACAGAAAAATAAGCAGAAGATTTGATTAAAATCATTACTTTGAGAGGTATTTCATCACCTCAGGCCGTGAGGAGCCTCAAAGCCTCGGCTCACAGGGTGGAAGGAGTGAGCCAGGAATGCTCCACGTGGGGATTTTCTACAGAGATGAGAAATCTTTCTGTGCCACCAACCCAGATCACACCTTTTTCAGAGCAGCTAAATTGAGGCACCTCATCTGCCTGTGGGGATGGAGCAGTGGCACGAGCAGTGGCACTTCCCTGCTGGTTCCGGGCTTTTGGGGCTGGTTCACACTCTGAGTTTCACAGTTTGTGTTTGCAGACCTGCCTGGAGATGCCTGTGGGTGTTTCAGGCAGGGCTGGATCTCCTCAGGGAGGTGCTGGGAGGGGCAGAGATGATGCCCTGGGGGTCACACATCCCCGAGGACATGGAGAGAACTTTCTGCACCCAGGCCCTGGGCTGTCACCTGTCACCAGGTCACATAACCCCTCTGACAAAGGTGTGGAGCTCCAGCTTGCACCCAGCTGGTTGTGCTGCCCTCCTTGCTCTTCTGTGACAGGTATCACTCCAGCTCCTCTGATCATTAGGAACCTCTCCCCTGCTTTGTCAGCCTGTTTATTTCTGCCTGGTTTGTGTGTATTTATTTTTGTGCCAACGCCATCGTTTCAGCTCCAGAAAGCTGTTCTACCTCTTTGCTGCAGGCCTCCTCCACCTGGAGTATTTATACAGACCAATCACATCCACTGCTTCAAAACCCTGAGTCCTAAAAACCCTGAAGTCCTTGTCCAGAGCCTTAACAACAGGATGGTCTCATCCACGTCCGTGTGGAGCACTTGATTGCTTTCCAAAAAAACTTTGCAGATGGATATGTTTTCTGTTTTCCAGAGGCTCTTTATATGTAGATGGTGATGATTAAAATCACCTTGACATCCATCTTGCAGAAGAGGGACGTGAGGGGCCCTCTGACACTGCAGAAACAGCAGCACGAGGAGCTCTGCCAGCCCGTGAGGGGCACAGGGGGTGAGCTGGGGCCAGCCAGGATGTGGAGAAGTGCCCCAGCACGTGGGATTGCGTGGCCTTGGTGCTTTTAAAAGCAAGGTCAAACCCACAGCACTGTCAGGAGGAGAGGCAATTAGTCTCAGCACATGCCAGCAGGGGAGGGACAAATTGGAGAACAGCGAGGGCTGTTAAAATTAAAGTTAATCTGTCACTAATCTCTGGTTGAGAAATCCGGGAGGGAAGAAAAATGAGGCAATGTTTGTGAGTGATGACTCGCTCTGAGAGGCGATTGCTGCAGAGGGGCTGCTGTTCAGCAGTCAGAGCAGAGGTGGGGAATTCAGGAGGGATTCATCCTGCATGGATTCAGAGCCCGTGCAGGCCACTGCAGGCTGTGCTCCAAGGGCTCCCTGCCTGTGAAATCCCTGGGAGATGTCCCAGTTTGGGGCTGTTCCCAGAGGGTGAGCCCTGCACTGGGGATGGACACCCCTCCAGCAGGGTTTGGGCAATGCTCTCAGGCACGGGGTGGGATTGTTGGGGTGTCTGTGCAGGGCCAGGAGCTGGGCTTGGATGATTGCGAGTGCAAAGCTCTCCAGCTTTCCCTTCCCCCTGCTCCTTGTGCCTCGGGATGAGGAGGCTGGACTTGGGACTCCTCACAGATTCCCTCTGTGGCTTGTCGGGTCACTTGGGCTGGATTTGCAGCAGCACCTGGAAGAGGAAAGGACCTGACCCTTCCCTCAACACCCAGAGGGAACGCAGAAAGGACCTGGCCCTTCCCTCCACACCCAGAGGGAACCCAGAAGGGACCTGACCCTTCCCTCAACACCCAGAGGGAACCCAGAAAGGACCTGGCCCTTCCCTCCACACCCAGAGGGAACGCAGAAAGGACCTGACCCTTCCCTCAACACCCAGAGGGAACGCAGAAAGGACCTGGCCCTTCCCTCCACACCCCCCTCGGTCAGTGAGGGTGGCTGTGCTGGGCTCAGATCCAAGCCACCCCCAAGTCCTCGAGCCTTTGGTCACACCAGAGGCCAAGCAGTGCCCAGAGCAGGCACAGAGTCAATCCCAGGGCTCCACACCACCTTCCCTCCCCTTCCTTGGGCATAACAAGATTAACCCGTGACAGAAAGGAAAATCAATTAGTTCCTCTCACCCTGACAGCGGGAGGAGAGCCTGCCTCAGTCCCGGTGTCACAGGAGGGAGCTGGGCATGGATTTGCTCTGGAGGAGCTCTGAAGACCCCCCTGCACCTTTGGGGTCACCCACTGCCTCTCAGGGCCACAGCACCCCACTGCAGAGGTGTCAGAGGACACCAGCAGAGTGCTGGAACCCGATGGGACAGAGGAGAGAAAGGAGGAGAAGGGGTTCAGAGGGAGCTGCCCTCCCTCAGCACCCCCTGTATCCACAAGGAAAAAAGCAGAGGAGGAAAAGCAGAGGCTCTTTTAAGGACAATGAGAGAGCAAGAGTTTAATTTGCACGCTCTGAACGAGCTGCTGGAGGTGCTGATCTCCCAGCCCAGAGCTCTGAGGGAAGGAGATGAGGCTCTTGAAGTTAAAATTAGGTTTTGTGGCATATTCCTCCCCCCTGGCTGAAGGCAGCTGTGTCACAGCCGAATCACCATGTCCTCCCCAGCGCTGGGGGCCCTGGCTCCTGCCAGCCACGCCGGGAATTTGGGTTTGCTGCAGCCACACTGATGCTTGGATGGGTAAATCGGGCTGTTGGCGGAGCTGTTGGGTGTGATGAGCCTGAATCAAAGGATTTGCAAGTGCTTAATTGTGGTAATTAAGAGCTGGAAGGTGGAGCAGCCCCGCTGAGAAGGTGGCTTTGTCCCATCACCTGCCACCAAGGTGGAGGGCAGAGGCTCCCAGCACCACGCTGGGAGGGACAAGCCCACAGACTGGTTAAAATGGACCCATTTGGTGGCATCTGGGGACAGCACACGAGGCTGTGTGGCTCCCAGGGAGCTGCCCAGCTCACAGCTTTGCCCCCGAGCAGGGCTCTGCAGGGAGCACAGGTGGGAAGGCAGCACAGAGCCAGGTTGGTGGCACTGCAGAGCAGGTGGGGCTGTGCACAGAGGGTTTAATCTCTCTGCTGACCCGTTCTGGGGTGCCTTGTGAAGGTAATGGAGCATCCCTAAACAGGCCAGCTCGAGGGTTGTCACTCACCAGAGCCATATGGGCAGTGACTCGCCCTATAAATCCCCTGATTGTGCTGTTTGCCTCTCCAGATTGGCCACTGGCACGTCTCTGAAGGGCTCAGCATGGACAACAGGATCTTCTCCTCCAACATATCCGACAGCCTGTTCAACACCACGCTCATTGTCACCACCATCCTGGTAAGGGAGGGGGGCACCTACACTTCCCATCAGGCCGGCCCAGCCCTCAGGGGTGGGGTCAGCTGGGATATTGCCCCCTGTCCCTACCCCTCAGCACTGCCCTGTGCTCATCTCACAAAGGAGAGGCCAGCAAATCTCGAATTGCAGCCTGGGGGACAATGCCTGGCAGGGGAATTAAGCTCAGGTCAGATGTTGTGTATGGAAATGGTGTTTGATGGGTTCAGAGGCAGCTGGGGAGTGGGATGGGATGGGGACACGCTGCCAGTTTGCATCCACCTTGGAGTGGGGTTCCTGTTTGGGGTTGCCCCTTCTACCCATAAAATTACAAAAATTGGCCACAATCTTTATGAAAACTTGGCATTTACAGGCACCACTGGCTGTGTTCAACAGGTTCCCTTCGGGTGCTGCCTGTCCAGTGGTTTTTTTTGCTCCTCCTTTAAAGACACCCAAACTCCTGACTGTCTCCTCACATTCCATAAAGTCTGTTGAAGAGGGGACAGACTGGAGAGGTGGCTCCGTGCCAGGAGAGATTGAAGTCTGGGTGTCCTGCCATGACTTGGAGAAGTCACTGGGCTGCTCTTGTACCTCCCAGTTGGAAACAGCCCCCAAATCATTCCCTTAGCTCTGCTTCCTGTCCTGAACTGGGGTGAATCTGCTGCCCCTCCACACAGCAGAGGCCAGGGAACACCAGTGTGGAGACAGCTCTGAGGGCTGGGCACCACCCGAGCTCCCAAGCCTCCCCTCATCAATTACATCCAGCCTGAGAGGGACACACTGGGCTGGGATGTGCTTTTTGGGCTTGGAACTAAATGTTTGCTAAGGTTTCTCCCAAACCAACCCACCCTGTGAGCCTCTGGCACTGCCCTCCTATGGGGTTTTTATCTTCTTTTCTTCTGTTAGAGCTGGGATTAAATGCTCAGGAGACGCAGTTTGTGTTCAGACTCAGATGTTTATTAATTCTTATCTATGGCACAGTCTCACAAATTGTGAGTTCTGGCTAACAAAGTGAAAAATGGCTCTGTCTCTATCTCTCTACAAGGTCTTTTAAGCACAAACTATCAAATTATGAAATGAGACCTAAATTATTTTTACTTTTAACCCAACAACCAAACACCCATGGCCCACAATGCTGATTTTTCTATCTAATTGCAAAACACCACCCAGGCCCATGGAGAAGAAGGTGAAAAAGAAGGACTCAGCCTCTGCCCTAAATCCCCCATCTGGCTTTATATCTATATTACTGTATTCTAAACCCTGAAACTCTGAGTTTTGCCCCCTGTGCTATCACACACTGCTATCCAAACCCCACACCCACAATCCCAGTGCTGTCACTCAATTTTGGGAGCCTTCTCCATGGCCTCAGGTGGAATGCAGGGTTTGCCTGGGGGTCAGTGCCTGTCAGCACAGAAAGCCTGGAATCCTCAGTGCCCAGGGCTCCAACACCCTCCCTGCTCCGTGCTGGCGGGACACCTCGGCTAAGATGGGAATGACAGCTGCCCAGTTTCACTGCAGGAAAACCCTTACTTAATGCTGAAGTGGAACCACCAGGAGCTGGAAGGCAACGACCGCTACGAGGGTTTCTGCGTGGACATGCTGAAGGAGCTGGCGGAGATCCTGCGCTTCAACTACAAAATCCACCTGGTCGGGGACGGCGTCTACGGGGTCCCCGAGGCCAACGGCACCTGGACAGGGATGGTTGGGGAGCTGATAGCTCGGGTAAGTGGATGAGCTGCTCTTCTTAACTCTGCACTGTTGGGATTCACAGAATTGACAGAATCACCGGGTTGGATGAGATCTTCAAGATCATGGAGTCCAACCCAGCTCTAACATCTCAACTAAACCATGGCACCCAGTGCCACATCCAGTGTTTTTAAACACATCCAGGGATGGTGACTCCAGCACCTCCCCAGGCAAACCATTCCAGTACTTTATCGCTCTTTCCATGAAAAGCTTTTCCCTGATATCCAGCCTCAATTTCCCTTGGTGCAGCTCGAGGCTGTGTCCTCTTGTTCTGTCAGTGCTGCCTGGAGAAAGAGACCAACCCCAGCTGATACACCCACCCTTCAGGAGGTTGTAGAGGGTGATAAGGTCACCCCTGAGTCTCCTGTTCTCCAGCTCCCTCAGCCGTTCCTCACAGGGTTTGTGTTCCAAGCCCCTCACCAGCCTTGGTGCTGCTCTCAAACTCTGGATTTGGTGCTGCAAAGCCCCGGTGCCTTGTGATGATGAGGATGGATGGGGTTTTAGTCTGTTTGGGAGGCTTGGAGCAGAGGATTTCCACTTAATGTGTTCTCTTGATGGAAAATGTGTGTCTTGGGGTGGTGTGACAGTGTGGGAAGAAGCCAGAGCAAGAACATGGCATCCCCATGGCTGTGGGATGCTCTCAGGGGTGCTCACTTTGTTGGAAGGGAACTTTGGACTCTGGGATCCCATGTACAAACTCATTACAGGATAGATTATTTTTTTTTTCCTAGTGAAGAGATTAATGAAAACTAGCAAGGAAATCACAGAGCTTGGTAGAAGCTGAAAAAATTTACAAAACCACACTGGGATGGAAGCAAGTAAGAATCCCATTTCTGCCTAGAAAAGTTTTGGCAGATTCAGTTCAGCTTCTTAACTCAGTGTTGCTTTTGGAGAAGAACATCTCCTATTTCCTTGAAGTGCATGGCTCGAGATCTCTTCACTGCTCTGCTCTATGGAGCTGCTGCCCAGCAGCAAAGCTGAAAACCGAATTATTTTGTTGGGTTTGACAATAATTCTGTGTACACCTGGGCTCAGCCAGCCTGGACCCTCCTCTCTGCTCTTTGTTTTCCTCTATGATCCTTCCCAGGCTTCCTGAAGCTTAAACAGAGCTCACAAAATGCTCTGAGATCCTTAGGAAAATAGGCTTAGCCACAGCTGACAGTGGGATTGATGCTATTTAAGCCAATCCTTCCTCACTGGTTTCTGCCTTGTCATTACTGACGTGCCCGTGAGAGCCCAGTGCCACTTTCCCAGCTGGTGACAAATCCATGGTGACGTGGATTGCTGATAATCCCCTCACTGTGGGAGAGGAGACCCTGAGTCATTTGTCTTCTGCGGAGCAGAGGAGCAAAGGTCCAAATCCATCCCTGTGGCTCCAGGGAGGGATCTGAGGCTCCTGCCAGGTCTTTTCTCCCTGGAAAATGAGCATCACTTCACTCTGTGCTTTACTGGGCAGGGTGGAACTTCGTTGAAAGTTGGGCTGGAGGATTTTGGAGGTCTTTTGCATGATTCTGTGGTCAGTAATGGCTCCCTGATCTCTAGAAATGCCCACTGGCACCTTCTGCTTCTTCCCCACATGGTGAAGGTGATGCTCATCCCACTCCAGGAGTTCCAACTGAGCGTCTGAGGTCAGCTGGGACAACTCTTTGTCTGAGAGAGGGAGGGATTCTGTTTTTTCTGAGGGTCACAGACAGGGCACTGAACAGCCTGGAGACTCCCCTGAGCTCTCCCTGTCTCCTGGGTCACCCTTCCCTGAGCAGTCACTCTCAACGCCAGCTGAGATCCCACCTCCATCTGCTCTTTTCAAAGAGCTTCTGTGAGGCTGTTTGCAAATGCTCCAGGCTATTGGCATCGTTTTTATCCATCTTGGTGTCTCTGTGTGTGTACACACACACAATTACACTCCTGCAACATTCCTTTCGGGAGGCAAGAGGGAAGGAGCCGAGAGCAGCATCTGATCAAAGGGAGGGAGCAGCCATCAAACTTTTGGCCTACTAACCTTGGCAGTGCCTCTTCATTAAATGGGACCTTCTGGAGGGTTGTTTTTCTCCAGTGGATGAGTGTTTTAACTTCATCTTCACACAGAAACCGTTTGTTTCTTCTGCAGCTCTGAGCCTTATTTAGGAGGATTTTTTTTTTTTTTTACTTCTGCTTCTGCAGGGCAGAGCTGTCAGAGCCTGTGAGGCTGGATCACAAATTGGGGAAGAGAAACAGCTTTGTCTCTTGTTCTCCCTATATCCCTGAGAGTTTTTGTAATGGTTTCAGCAAGGTTTTGATCAATCCCAGGGACTGGGCTCAGGTTATCCAGGGCAGAGCTGTGCGTGCTTGGTGCTGTGTTTATTCAGGGCTGCCTGGGGTGTTGTTTTTTGAGGGCATTTCACTGCCAAGGGGCTTCTGTCCATCCTGGACAGTCAGTCCCCCAAGTTTATCCTGGATTCCAGCCCCTTGTTCACCCCTGTCCCATTGGATCCTGCAGATCCTGTGTTGGGTGCACATATTCCTCCTTCAGTGGATATATCCCTGGACACTCTGCCCCTTTAGGACAAAAAGGGGATCAGTTGGGGCACAAACCTCTCTCAAAAGTCCCAAATCCTTCCCAAAACGAAACCTCTGCCTCTGTCCAGCACGGTATCATTGCAGGAGAATAATTCTCCCTTGATCCTGATCAGCCATGAGAAAATAAGTTTTGACTCACACTCAACGTGCAGGACCAAAAGGTCACAGAATTATCCAGCTCCATGCAACCAGAATTATCCAGGCTGCCCCTGTAATCCCTCTGTGGCACGGAATCTCCTCAGAGCAACTCTGGGCTATTGGGGAGAAAACGTTTCATTTTATTGCTTCCAAATGAACCAGCTATTGATTTATTCTTAAGTGCTGGGAATTCCATCCCAGCTAATTGTGCACCCTGATATGATTGAGCAGGCTGCTGTACTAACATAAATCTGTTGTTGACCCAAATTCAGCAGTACACATCTCCTTGACCTGCTCACAGAACAGGTTGGGAGGTAAGGAACAGGAGGGCTGGGATGGCTTGGGAATCCTGTACAATTTGGGATCAGCTCATGGAGGTTTGGCTCGGGAGAAATCACTTGGAAGGAGTCAGAATCACAGAATGGTGATTTAGTTTCAATCCCCTTTACACCTTCCACTATCCCAGGTTGCTCCAAGCCTCATCCAGCCTGGCCTTGGACATTCCCAGGGATGGGGCAGCCTCAGCTTCTCTGGGAATTCCATCCCAGCCCCTCACCACCCTCACAGGGAAGAATTCCTTCCCAATCTGTCAATTCAAAGCCTCTCCCCCTCATCCTGTCACTCCAGTCCGTGATGAAGAGTCCCTCAAGCCCATTCTGTAGTGAAAGATGTCACAAACACAGAAAAGCCTGGGCTAATTTGTCCCTCTGAGCATGCAGGGCAGGGAGATTGAGCACCCTGCTCATTCCTGGAGTGAGCAGGGCAGTAAAGCCACTCTCCCTGTCAGCCTTCCACGCTCTGGCACAGACAAACAAACAAGGGAGAGCAGCAAATCTTCCCATCTCCTCCTTTCTGGCATCAGAGACTTAAAGGGCATTTGGGCTGGAAGAATTACATCCTGCTCCTTGCCACTGCAGTGCAGTTCTGGCTCAGAGTCCCTGATGGTGCCTGCTCTTCCCTTCTCTCCCTCCCCAGCACATCCTCGAGCTGAAACGAGTTCTGTGGCATGACACAAACCAAGGGATGTATTGTCACAGCCTCAGCCTTGTCCCACCACGCTTGCCTTGAGTCTGGCCAGGATCAGTGGTGCACAAAGCTCTTTTTAAGTGAGGGACGTGAAGCTGTCCATCTTGCCCAGCCTCAGGAGCAGCAACACCAAGCACAGAAAGCCCTTAAAGCTTTGGGGCGCTGGTTGTCCTTGCTGGTGGCCAGCTGCTGCTTTCCCTCCAGCTGCCCCAAAGCTGGGGAATGGCAGGAAGGGGAAAGGAGGGAGAAGACTCCAGAACTGGCAGAGTCCTGCTCTCCACTGGCAGTGGGTGTTGGTGTGTGCAGAGAAAAGCTGTGTGTGGGTGAAGGGAGGCAGGGGGAGGGTGTCTGTGACAAGGGGGGCTCCAGGGGAGGCTGGGGAGCGAGGGGACATGGGTGACTGTGCCAACACAGAGAGGGGACAGGCAGAGGGCTCTGCAAAGCACTGCTGGAAAATCAAACACAGGGTGGGGTGAGCTGGGCTGGTCTCACTGCTGGCCCTGCGTGCTTTGGGTCCCCATTCCTGCTGCTTCACCTCAGCTGGCTCTGCCACGGGCAGGGTGAGCACCTGGCACAGGCTTTGTCCTCCCACCCAGAGAGAGAGGCCAGGTGAGGCAGGATGGGCGAGGGCAGACTGGAGGCTGACACCTGCTCTGAGCGCTGGGCACCCCGCCCTGGCTGTGGCTTGCAGGGAGAGCTGCAGCCTCCAGGGTCTGCAGGCTGTCACTTCTGATACGGCTCAACTCACACTTGTCCTTAAACCCAAACAACAAACCCCAAGCACCTGTTTGGAGTGACCCTGCTGCCTTTAAATGCAAGAATGGGCATCTGAGCATGGAATAGCAGAGAAGCTCTGGAGATCATCCTGCAGAGAGCAGGGTCACCTCCATGACCTCCATGGGTTTCCACTGGGGCAGCCACCCAGTGCTGGTGCCACTGGGTCTGCAGTGGTGGGAACTGAAGCTTGAGCAGCTGTTTCAGCTTTCTAGGAGGCTTTTTGAGCACAGGGCCAGTAGAAAAAGGGTTTGCTGTCCCTGGTCGTGCTGTCAGAGCTCCGTGGGCAGCGCTGGTGACAACGCCGCTGTCACAAGCACCCAGGGGATGTGGCATCCGAGGAGCTGCTCCACGAGGGACTCCTGCTCCTGGAAAAGATCCCAGCCCTGCTCTCCCAGGGCTGTCCTGCCTTGTTTTCCGGGTGTTTGACACAGCCCCGGCTCCGCTGGCAGCTTCTCCCTGCGCTGTGTCCCCGCAGCCGGGCAGAGGGCTGGGGAGCTCTGCGGGGCCGCAGCTGGGCTCTTCTCCCGGCTGCTTTCTGCCATCCCGTGCCGTGGGAGGCTTCTCTGGGATCCTCTCCGGGCTGGGGCTGACGTCAAGGCCCATTCATCACCATTAGCACCGAGCTGAGCCCTGTCAGAGGGGGCGGATGCCGCCTCTGGACTGGCAGTCCCTGCAATTTGCTCCTGGAGGATGCTTAATTGTTGTTCCTCCTCGGGAGCCCGGCTCAGCCCCCGTGTTTAATGTCCTTTCCAGAGCCCTGATGCAGGCAGAGCCCACGGGAATGCCAGGTAGGGTGCTGTGGTGGCAGCTTTTGTCTGGCACGCCAGCCCGCCTGGGTTTCCTCTCACCTAGCGAGGGTCTGGCCTTGTTTGGGCGGTGTTTTGTCAAGAGAAGGGGCTGTCTCCACTCGCAAAAAGCTCTGGGTCTTTTTCTAAGCCTGTTTCATGCCGACATTTATAGCTGCAACTGTGCAGGCGGGATGAAAACCAACCCCTCTTCCTTTGCCTCTCGTTTTTCCTTCTCCCCAGAGCCCAGGTGTGGACAGAGTGCAGGGGCACAAGGAAAAAATCCATTTCTCCTGCCCCAGGGCATCCCTTAGCCCATAAAATCCCCACAAACCTGCCTGTGCCCAGGTGGGGGAGGCTGGAGAGAGCTCAGGTTTGCAGAGCTCCTCCGAGCTCAGTGAATCACCAGAAGTTTTGTCAGGAAGCAGAGTTGAAAGCGTGAAATGGATGAAATTCGGGCAGAGAATTCTTTGCATGCCATTCCCAGATCAAAGTTTCCTGCTATCAGAGATCAGCTCTTAACTTGCATGACTGAGCCTGCAGAGAGAAGAGAGAGAGAGTGGTGAGGAGCTGGAGCTCTGCTGCAGAAAGTTCTGCACCTCTGATGTGGCAAAAGTCCTGGAAAGTTAGCAGGGAATGAGCAGAAGGAAATCACTCTGATGGAATGGCAGAACCCTCTGGAGATGGGAGAAGGGAGCTGGGCACAACCTGAGTGCCTGGGGAAGGCTGTGCTGTGTCTCTGCTCTGTGGACAAAGGGAGGGGGATGGATTTGCACTTTATTCTGTGTGGGGAAGAGCATTTCAGGGTGCAGCTGATGATTCAGTAACACCAAGATGATCAGGGAACAGCCCAGATGTTGTTTCTCCCCAGAGAATGGTCAGAACCCCAAAGCTGGCCAAACCTGGGGATGCTGCTGCTCCTTTAACAGCCCCTTCATATTTGCCCTTGGACAGGAATGAAAATTCCCTGAAACTTTGGCGTGAAACCCGTTGGGATGGCATTTTTACCCTCTGCTTTAGTCTGAGCTTGCTGGTGGAATTGTGCTTAGTTTGGAGAGCTGGGAGAAGAATTCCTTTGTCAGACTAAGCTGTATCTTCACCAGGGGCTTTGCTGGGAGAGCTCTCCCCGGGACAATGGCACCTACAAACCCTTTTAAGCAGAGACAAGAGAGGTTTAGGGAGCTTTAGGTTTTCCTTGTAGATAAAATTCTCCACATGCCACGTTCCAGAGATGAACTGATCCCGTTTCAGTAATCTGCTGGTGTTTACACAAGGCTCAACTGCTTGCACACCACTTTGGGATTATTGGTGTCTTTTAAAAAGCCTGTGGGTAAATGTCTGCCTATGCAGAAATTCTCCTCAGCTCATCATTCATTCCAGCCTGAACCTCTTAGGAATCTGTAAGAGCTGCTTGGAGACAATTGCAAAACCCTCCACTGAGCATGTCCAAGCAGCCCTGCATGGCCTGGTGTGATGGTTTTATTATTTACTGCATTTTATGTGACTAGGAGAACATGAAGAGCAAAACAGGCCTATTTTCAAATTACAAGGATAGTTTATTTACACACATTGAAAGGATAAAAATAAGAAAAAAAAAGGAAAGAAAAAAAAAAAAAAGAACAAATGAAACTTTCAAAACGTGCATGGAAGTGCAGGCCAACTTTTCCATGTGCATGGAAGTGCAGGCCATGCAGGGAAGTGTCACCTTCTGGTGACCCCTTCCTGGGCCCGTGGGTCACCTTCCCTTTCTTTTTCCTCTCCTGCTTCCAGCACTGCTGCTCTTCTCTCTTGCAGCCTCTCCCAGGACCTCTGTCAGGCCTGGTGGTGCCTTGGCATCTGCACAGACCTTGCCAAATTTAGGGACAAAAAGTGCAAACAGCTTTTCTCTCTCCCCCATCTTCTCTTTTTCCACATGCATAATCGTCTTCCTGCTAAGCAGAGAAACAAATGGATAAGGGAGTGGAGGTTTCATTTTTACAGAAAGCAATTACAGACATTAAAAGAGCTAAAGTAATAAAAATAATATTTAAAATTCAAATCCCTTATCTATATTACAAGGGTATTAACATGGGAAGAAGTTATTTTTATGTTTTTTCTCCCTGTAATCTCATTGCTTTGCAAGTCAATCTGCAAACTTTAATGCCAGTCCTCTGAATTTCATTTTATTTATTTTTATTTGGAGGCTGACCTGCAGTTCTGGAGGTCTGGGTTTGGCAGGTTTGTGAACTCCATGGCTCAGGGGTGAGGGTGCTGCTTTGTCACCTACTTGTGGTGCTTGTTTGTACCAGAAGGGACAGCTGTGTTCAGCAGGGAAGGGAGAGGTTGTGTTTTCTATAGATTAATATAATATTTATTGGTTTGTGGCTCCAGGTTTTAATGCATTAAATGAATAAAAATGGCAGTTGGGCTGTGAGCACTCAGGGGAAGGAGCTGCTCCAGCCTGGAAGGGAAGGAAAAATGGGGAAAGGGAAGGGAAAATGGGGAAAGGGAAGGGAAAATGGGGAAGGGGAAGGAAAAATGGGTAAAGGGAAGAGGAAATGGGTAAAGGGAAGGGAAAATGGAGAAATGGAAGGAAAAATGGAGAAATGGAAGGAAAAATGGAGAAATGGAAGGAAAAATGGAGAAAGGGAAGAAAAAATGGAGAAATGGAAGGAAAAATGGGTAAAGGGAAGGGCAAATGGGGAAAGGGAAGGGAAAATGGGGAAATGAAGGAAAAATGGGGAAAGGGAAGGAAAAATGGAGAAATGGAAGGAAAAATGGAGAAAGGGGTGGAGAAATGGAAGGAAAAATGGGGAGAATGCTCCAGAGCAGAGGGTGGGCTAAGCTTTGGGGTGAGTTTGAGCAGGGCTTGTGTGAACCCCCCCCAGGCAGAGGGATGAGGGCACCAGTGAGTGCAAAACTCCTGCTGCTTCCACAGCACTGTCCCAGAAAGCTGGGACATCCCCCCTGCAGGAGCAGGTGTGCTGTGTGGCCCCAGGTTTGCTGCTTCCCCAGGATTCTGACCTCTCCCATTGTCCCTCCTCCCCAGAAAGCCGACCTGGCCGTGGCGGGGCTGACGATCACGGCGGAGCGGGAGAAGGTGATTGATTTCTCCAAGCCCTTCATGACTCTGGGGATCAGCATTCTCTACCGAGTCCACATGGTAAGAGCCTGGCTTTAGAGCCATTTATGTCCCTCCATTATTTGCATGCAAACCTGCCCGCTTAGAGGAGAA
Organism: Phylloscopus whistleri; assembly: GCA_017589585.1. Taxonomy (NCBI): domain Eukaryota; kingdom Metazoa; phylum Chordata; class Aves; order Passeriformes; family Phylloscopidae; genus Phylloscopus; species Phylloscopus whistleri. The sequence continues at coordinate 1,373,463 of JADMLD010001224.1, read as the reverse complement.
TAATGAGCGGCTCATAAAAAAATATTTTGGTTTCTTATTTAAAGGCAAATGGGCTCGACCTTTATTTCCTGCTTTCCTCTGTCTCTCTGCTGCGTGTCAGGATTGGTGAATTCCATTCCTACTGGAATTATATTCCATTCCTAATGGAATTATATATTCCATTCCTGTTGGAATCCTCAGCCCTTTGGCTTCTCTTCCCACTCCTCCCAGAGCACATGATGGGGTTTTTTGGCATGGTAGGGGCTGCAGGATGGTTTTAGGGTGGCTTTAAGTGGCTTTAAGGCCACTGGGTGAGGTGTGCTGGAGGGGTGCAGCAGCGTGTCCCCACAATTGCAGGAACCTGGCTTGGAGTCACCATCCAGTTGGGTTTAGTGATAGGACTGGCTGGGAGGCTGAGCCAGGGTATCTGTGGTGTTGGGGCCATTCCAGATCTCAGCTTTGCTCTCTTGCTGCCTTCTCCCAGCTGAGAATCACACCAGGAAGGAATCCCGGATTGCTTTCTTTGCTGTCACCTCCTGGGAATGCTCTACAGGCAGATCAGCCCTCTGCTTTGCTAACCCTGGGGGGAAATGTCCCTCCTGGGGTGCCCGGGACAGGCAGGGTGCCAGGCTGAGCTCACAGCCCTCTCTGATCTCAGCCCCCCTCACTTGTTCACCCTAAAGAGCAGCAGCCCCTGCAGCCCAAGGAAAGCTCCTTAATCTCAGGGGGTGCTCTCAGCACATTTGTAGAATCACAGGATCCTGGAATGGTTTGTGTGATAAATGCCAATCACTCATTTTTAGAAATTTATGAAAATTTAATAAAGAATAAAATTGGTTACAAAAAAGAAAATTAATACAAATAAAAGTTTAAAAAGTTTTAGAGACAGGACAAATAAGGAGACAATAAAAGGGGCAAAGAAAATAGGTAAGCAATGTCCTTTCTCCTCCCGACTCCATGTCAGGACAGAGAAAGGCAATCTTTACTCGAAAACTGCTCCTTTTTGAGTACTGAAACTTCATAATTATGCATGCTTTATCAACAAACTTGTTTTTCAAGAGTCTTTGGCTTAAGCCTTTTGGCGACATAGGATCGTGCTTTTGTTGATTGGGAGCGTCTGCGTTCTGAGAGATGCATTCTTTTGTCTGAAGAGGGAGAGGGGGGTTTTTTTTATCTCCTGTAAAACATTTACCTGGAAATAGCCCTCTCCCTTGAGCTAAGAAAAAAAACCTTACACACAAACTTTTACCAAAACTTAATGTTAAAAACCACATCCACCATTTGTTTCAAATGTTAATATTGCATAACTTTTCTAACTAGCATATTACATATAGTAAATATCTGCGTAGAGCCAAAACACCCAATATGCATTTTTCACAGTTTGGGTTGAAAGGACCTCAAAGTTCATCCCATTACCCCCCTGCCATGGGCAGGGACACCTTCCCTATACCAGATTGCTCCAAGCCCTGTCCAGCCTGGCCTTGGACACTGCCAGGAGTGGGGCAAACTTCTTTTTATGTGTCAAAACATCTGGGAGTGTTCCCAAGGGATTCTTGTGTGCAAGACTGTACATGGTGTTGTGTCTTTGCTCAGCCAAACTTGTCTTAAATTGTCACAGCACGACACAAATGAACGACACTCAGCACTGAGATGTCCAAGGCAAAAAGGGGCAGTTTATTTACAGACCCTGACATTTATAGAATTCCAACAGTGACCATGGATTGGAGGAAGAAAATTTGACGCTGTTAAAGATCACAACGACACAGACTCCAACTGGTCATTTCTTCCCTTTTATGCTGTTCTACAGAGAACAACCCAATGGGTGAAACAAAGACAAACTTCTTCAATCACATTGGTCAGAGCAGAGAGACGTCAAGAAGAAGTCCCTCCTAGGGAAAGGAATGTAAACAAAGGTTACAGTCAGGAAAACGTGTCTCTTGTTGGCAGAACAGTGTCTGGGAAAGAGTTTCAGAGAAACCAAAACATCACAGGCACCAACCAGGGCTACAAAAATTGTCCTCTCCAGCCACACTGGTCAACCCAACAGTCCATCAATTCTCTCCTCCTCCAGAAAGGGATGCAAAACAATCATTGTTTACATGAAAAGTGCCTGAGAAACTCCACCACAAAAGTAAAACATCAGAAGGCTGAAAAGAACAAGATGACATCAAATTCCCATAAATCCTCTTCTGTTTGCATCCTCCATTGTTTTACCTTCTCCTTGAGGCTCGGGAAGGATCAGATTTCCCCCAATTCCTCCCAAATTCCCGGTGTCACAGGAGGGAAGCTCCATTTGCAGCCTGGCTCTCCCCAATGCGCATTTTGGGAACGAGCTCTGCACGGTGCAGAGTGTGATGTGAGTGACAGTGCCTTGGTTTCTGTCAGCCCAACAATAGCAGCCAAAAGGGAAAAAAAAAATAAATAAAACGTTCAAGCTGCCTCTCCCAGCCCCCTCTCCACCCGGGAGGCTGTTAAGGATGCAGCGTTGGGGAGGAACAGAAACAAATTCACGCCTCTATCTCTGTGCTGAGTGGCTCCTGCCAACAGCAAACAAGTAATTAAAATCTCGTTAAAATTCTGCTTCCTCTGGTTACGTGCAGAATTTCGGATCGATGATTTAACTGATCACAAAAGAATAAAAAAAAAAAAAGAAAAATTAATAAATAAATAAAATGTTGTTGATTCTTCCAGCTCCTGGAAGTCAAATGGAATTGTCCCTTCCCCACCACTGCTGGGTTTTCACATCAGATGCTGCCTTGTGGAGCCAGGACCTTTTTTGCCAGTGTCTCCTAGGATTAAAGCCAGATTTGATGATTAAATACTGTGTTATATTAGGAAGGAATTCTTCCCTGTCAGGGTGGGGAGGCCCTGGGATAGATTTCCCAGAGAAGCTCCATCCCTGGAAGCATCCAAGGCCAGGTTGGATGGAGCTCTGAGCAACCTGGGACAGTGAAAATTGTCCCTGCCCGTGAAAAAGGCTTGGAACAAGATGATCTTTAAGGTCCCTTCCAACCCAAACCATTCTGTGCAAGTCCTGCCCCAATTTGCAGCACAATCTCCAGCAATTCCCTGAGCAGCATTCCTCCCTCCAGAGGAGAGGCAGGGATGCTGGTGCAGGCTTTGCACAGGCTCTGTCCATCAGAGGCATCTGCTGCTGCCTGGGGGAGCTCTGCAGGACTGGCTGACACTTCTCCTCGGGGTGGAAGTTCCTCAGGGCAGGGAGCATCTGCTGCCACCAGAGCAGCACAGCCCAGGCGTGCTCCAGCCTGCCCTTGAGGCATTCACCGAAGGGAGCAGGATCTGTAATTCCAGACTCCAGAGGGCTCTGGGGAATCTCTCCCTGCTGTCAGCAGGGCTTCAGCTGCTCCCTGAGGGACCCGGTCTGATCTGAGCAGAGGAGGCAGGGTTGCAAAGACATCTCCAGGTGGGGTCACCCCACGGTGAGCCCCAGCTGGCTGCACTGGGGACATGGGGAGTGCTGGAGGGGCACTCGTGCCCTCCCCAGGACAGGGGGGGTCCCCACAAGGAAGCTCAGAACCCCCCCTTCCCTCTCCAGCCCTTGGCACCTCTTCCTCCAGACCTTTCCCGCTCAGCTTGAGGAGGTGCCTGAGAGCTGTGTGACAATTTAACTTCTCAGACTGGTAAATATTTGTTAAACCAGGCAGTTCTGGTTTTCCTTTAAGGATGTGGCTTGCAGAGCAGCCCCACAGCCTTCTTCTCCCCACCCCAAAAACCACCTCTGCAATGTCAAAAATTGCAGCTGACGTCTGTTAATCACGGCTGGGATGAGATGGAGCCTAATAAATAACCACAAATGAGCCTCTTCCTCGCCGAGGAGTTGTCTCCACACCCTGGGCTCCTCCGAAATGCGATGACATTTTATTTTCATTTCCATCTAGCTCCAGTGGCAAGTGATTTCTCGCCCCTTTCTCCTCCCCACGCCGCCAACCCAGCCACCACAGAGCCTGTGCCTCTTATCACACATAACCAAATATGGCAGCTTTAACCAGGGCTGTCATTTTTCTCAATTTCACTGCTTGTGATACAATCAAGGCTGGATTTCTGACACGGGAGCTCTAACAGGCTCCCTGAACTGGCAGGCTGCTGAGAGGAAAGGCTTGGTTGGTTTTCTGAGGTGCCCATTCTGCCCAGCCAGGGCGGAGTGGGGATGGCAGGAGGTGGGTGAGGAGCCCTGAGCAGTCCCTGGGTTTGGCAGGGGGCCAGTTATGAAGAATCCTCCTTAAACTGTTAAACTTAACACTTCACTTAACTGTTAAACTTCAACTTAAACCTAACACATCCCAGTGTCCCCTGCCAGAACACATAAATATCAATATGTAAATTATGATGGGGTCCATTACTTTCTCACAAGCACTGGGAATTAAAGCCTGGATAACCTGGCATTGGTAAAACATTTATTGCTTATTGATGACAGAATAGAATCTCATTACTTTTCTATTTCAGTACCAGAACAGGGATGAAAAGCAAATAAAATGTATATAAGAGACAATCTGAAGAAACACCACTAAGAGCATCATTATGAAATACAAATATTAATTCAAAAATACATTCTACGTTGGGAAATTTAACTCATACCCATAAACCTAAATTCTGCTAAATTCTTCTTAATTATGCATCTAGTCTCACTTTAAAAAGCCTCAGATTTTATGTAAGAATGAAAGATAATGCATGTAAGCAAGGCTTTTCAGAACTGGAAGTGCTAGCTAGCACAGCCCTTTGAATCTGCAGCAGCAACAGTTTCAGTTATTCCAGAATCAAGTGCCCAGGGTCGTTTCTGCACAGGGGGATAAATCAGGAGTGTTTGTGTCTTACACATGTTTGCTCACACCCTGCCTCTGTGGCAGGGAACGAGGGGCTGGAGCTGATTCTGGCTCCTCAGCCCTGAGAGTCCTTGCCTTCAGAATGAGGAAATGGAGGCTGGGAGAGCACACAACAAGTGAGCTGAGGCTTAAAGTGTTTCGACTTGATTGCTGCAGAGGGCACGAAATGGGCAGGATGGATGGAAAAGCTCCTTCATTCCAGCCAGAGGAGGCTTGAGAGAGGCTGAGAGGAGCTGAGCCCCCCCTGACAGCTCTGCTAGCAAGAATCCCTCCCCAGCAGAGCAGGGGGGAGCAGCTGCTGGCCCCAGGACCGTGGAATGCATTGGCTGGTTGTGAACCACATCAGGCTCAAGGTTCAGAGCAGCCTGTGCAGGGCTTTTATTGACTCCAGAGGAAGAGGAGGGATCTGGATCTGCCCCTGGATCAGACGTGGTTATCCTGGGATGTGCCCTGCTTGGCTGCCCTGCAGTTGTACTGAGCACACATCAACATTTCTGCCTCTCCAGGCTGAGTTCTCCTGCTTTCCCTCTGACTTCCAGAGGCAGAAGAGAGTTTTCTGCCCTCCTTTTTTAGGGAAAACACTTGTGAGAAATGACTTGGATAGGGCTGACTGGGGTCCCTCCAGACTCTGAGTGTGCAGGGCAGGGAGGGCTGAAAACAACAAATCCAGGGCTGTCCTCTCCTTCCCAAATGTCCCCCTTCAGTCACCAGCACCTTCCCAGAAAACTGCTGCTCACTGGCTGCAAAAACGAAGATTTCCAAGAACAACTTAGGAGGAGGGTAAATTAATCTCTCCCTCTTCCATCTGAGGATTTGCAGGAGGCCTTCATCAATTATTGGACATTTTGAACATATCTATTCCAGGAAAAATAGCTCTTCCAATTAACAAAGCTCTATTGGGACTGCCTAAAAATATCTGACAGACTCCAGATATTGTCATTCCCATCTTCAAAACAGACAGATAAGAGAGAGTTTGTGCCCTCCGTGGGAACAGAATATCTTTATTCTTACCCACAACTGTGAATGAAAAGAATATGTCCCAGCAGCCTGGAAATGACTGGAGCTGAAAAGAACCAGAACTACTACAACTGTAAAGTCACAGGAGAGATTCATTGCCAAGCTGGAGACTTAAAGCTTCCAACGCAATTTCCTTAATGAGAGTAATTTATTGACAAACTGCCCCAGAAATATAAAGAAGACATCAAGGCCTTAATTGCAGAAAAGGAACTCTTGTCACGGGAGCATCTCGCAGGGGGAGGCTCAGCCAAGGCTCTGCCAGGGCCTGGGAGCTCCCTGCCAGCTCTGGGGTGCCAGGGAGGATCATTCCCTGCCCTGCCTGGGCTGGTGTGCTCCAGGAGCTCCAGCTTGCTCAGCAGCCTGTGCCCTTCACACCCTGATGCCTCCCCACGGCCTCATTTCATCCTCCAGCGTGCACACACCTGGAGGAATAGGGAGTTACTGAGCCAGTTTAGCTCCTGAGGAGGGAGGGAAGCAGAGTTTGAGGGGCATCCAGGAGAGACATTGAAATACTCCCCCCTGCTCACCCCCCTGGCCTCCTGTGCCAGCTCAGTCTCCTTGAGGGGCTTTGGAGGAATATCTCAGGGGATAGGATAAAAGATTCAAAAGAGGCTCTTACCTCAGGATTATTCCAAGGCTTTATTCTCAAAGGGTTCCAGGGGAAAGAGAACGAACCAGGAAGATCACGGGTTTTTCTAGTCTCTATCTCACGATAGATAGCTGGCCCTGAGCCAATAGGTTAGAGATAAGGTAAGGAAGGGTCAAACTAAATAGTTACAGGCTTTGGGGGGTTCTGGGGAAAAACCATTTCCCCAGAAGAATACAACATGCCATGAAGGGGAGAGCTTTGGCAGTGGCAGCCTTTGGATGGGGTCAGTGGGAAGGGCAGAGGGAGCACACCGTGGCACCTGCAGGGCTGGGAGGTGCTCCAGCCTGCCAGGGTTAGGGAGAGGAGCTCCAGCACGGTGAGCAAAGGGTTCTGCTGGAAGTGGGGGTCCCTGGGGATGCTGGGGCTGCAGCTTCCTGCAGTTTCTGTGGCTCTGAAAGCCCCACCTGGTTTGGAAGACCAGAATCACAGCAGCAGCTGACCAAAAGGTTGGGAAAGGACACAAGGAATGTGGTGTCTTCCACTGTTTGTACCTCACCTGTGCACAGGAGATAACCTGGAACAGAAGAGAGACATTGCCTGAAAGAGAGACTCTGGAATGAAACCAGTTCAGGAGAACCTGAACTTTTCCTTGGGAATTGACTTTAAAATTAATCTGAGAACCTGAACTTCTCCTTGGGAATTGACTTCATCTGAGAATGGATGCTGAACCACTGGTCCTCAACTCATGCATTTGCTAAAAGCTTCAGCAAGCCAGATTCTCTAAAAATACCTCATCCCAGAATGGTTTGGCTTGGAAGGGACCTCAAAGACCCTTTAGTTCCAACCCCCCCACCACGGGCAGGGGCAGTGCAGATCCCAAAATCTTGTCCTGAAGGATGCAGGGACAGGTTGTTGTGGTGTGCTGGGTTTTTCCTTCAGGCAGGGTTTGCTGGGGAAGGTTCCTGACACCTCACAGGTTCCCAGATGGTGACTGGAGCCGAGGATTTCACAGGCTCCTGGGTATTTTTAGCAGAGGAAGGTTTTTGTGCAACAACTGTTGCCTTTTCTAGCAACAACTCAAAGTCTCCAGGAGAACTGCTGAGACCTTGTGAAATTCAGGTTTTGCATAACATTCAGTAGTAAACCAGCGAGGTTTGGATGGAAATGGAATTTTAAATGCTGGTCTAAGTCTGGGGAAGGAAAAAAAAGAATCCTTTGCAAAGCTCTGACTCGTGGGAAGCTCCCCAGTTACAGGTGCCTGGGGAAGCTGTGGAGCTGTTTGAGGGATGCCAGGACTGGATTTGTGGTTTGGGACAGAAAATACAGGGTTCTGTGAGCTGTGGGATCATGTCCCAAGTGCTAACTTGGATGTGCTTGAGCTGCTCTTTCCTTTCAGAGGAGCTGCGTCCACAGAGCTGGTGGTGACAGGAGAAATCCACTGAAAATGGGAGGTGTTTGGCTTTTGAGAAACTTCTCCAAAAAAAAAAAAAAAATCAATCTCCCCCTTTGCACCAATTTTGTGGTGTTTGACAATTTGCTGGTGGTGGCAGCATCCTTGTGAAAGTTTAAAGTGCTCTGGGAGAAGATCAACCTGCTTTTTCTAGCAGGGAAGCCTTGTTTTTTTCAAGGAAAGGTGGTTTGCTGAGGGGAGAAAAACAGGAAATTCTGACGCATCCTGGAGGAGGTAAAAATATCCTGTTCCCTGAGATAAAAGTAATAATTTTATTGGGGCTTTTTGTAAAAGAAGAAACATTGCAAGGCCAGAGAGAGAAAAGTTTTGAAAAAATCTATTTTTTTTCCTTTCCTTTTGCTTTACCAATATATTTCCCACCCTGTGAGCTCAGGTGGGAGCTTTTCTGCCCAGTTTAGTGTGGGGTGGACAAGGATGGGGGGACCTCCCTCAGGGGTGAGGGTGCAGCAAACCCTGCCAGGGAGGGGGCAGAACACTGTGATTGCCTCATTTTTTCTCTCAATTCACCTCTTTCTTTGCCTGGAGAAACAAAAATGGGGAGAAAAACTGATTTAGGGGGTGAATCCAGTGGGGAGATGCTGCGGGACTCGGTTGTTTGTTGGGTCACTTGTTTGCCCTGCAAGGCTGGTCCAAAGCCTGGTTTATCCCCCTTCTCCCATTTATTCCTCTTTCTCCCACTTATCCCCCTTCTCCTTTTTATTCCTACTTCTCTCATTTATTTCCCTTCTCCTGTTTTTATCCTCTTTGCCCCATTTCTCCCCTTTCTCCCATTTATCGCCCTTCTACTGTTCATTCCTTTTCTCCCATTTATCCCCTTTGCCCCATTTCTCCCCCTTCTCCCATTTATTTCCCTTTCTCCCATTTATCTATCCCCTTTGCCCCATTTCTCCTATTTCTTCCCCTTCTCCCATTTATCCCCTTTTCTTCCATTTATTGCCCTTTCTCCCATTTATTTCCCTTTCTCCCATTTCTCCCCCTCGCCCCATTTCTCCCCTTCTCCTATTTATTCCCTTTCTCCCATTTATCCCCTTTTCTCCCATTTTTTTCCCTTTTCTCCCATTCATCCCCCTTGCCCCATTTCTCCCCTTTCTCCCATTTATTTCCCTTTTCTCCCATTCATCCCCCTTGCCCCATTTCTCCCCTTCTCCCATTTATTCCCTTTCTCCCATTTATCCCCTTTTCTCCCACTCATCCCCTTTGCCCCATTTCTCCCCTTCTCCCATTTATTTCCCTTTTCTCCCATTCATCCCCTTTGCTCCATTTCTCCCCTTCCCCCATTTATTTCCCTTTTCTCCCACTCATCCCCTTTGCCCCATTTCTCCCCTTCTCCCATTTATTTCCCTTTTCTCCCATTCATCCCCTTTGCTCCATTTCTCCCCTTCTCCCATTTATTTCCCTTTTCTCCCATTCATCCCCTTTGCCCCATTTCTCCCCCTTTTCCCATTTCTCCATTTCCCTGCCGCGGTGCCTCCAGGGCAGGTGCGTTCCCCTCGCTCCCTTCCAGCACCATTTTCACCTCTCCAAACCCAACCAGCTCCAACTCCTCCTTCGCTTTTCCATCCCCAGGGCCGCCGACCCGGCTACTTCTCCTTCCTGGATCCCTTTTCTCCCGGCGTCTGGCTCTTCATGCTGCTCGCCTACCTGGCCGTCAGCTGTGTCCTCTTCCTGGTGGCTCGGTAATGTCGCGGTGCCTTTCCCTTCCTCGCGGTGCCACCTAGTGTCACTCGCAGACCCGTGGAGAGGGGAGGCCCAGGGGGACGCGGGGACATCCTCTGCCCCCCGCCCCAGATCACCGGGATGGGTTGGCAAGAAGCGTGCCAGCCCTCTGCCGGCCGGGGACTGGGGTTTGTCACCGTGTCCCCGCGCTGGGCTGGCCGTCATGCCCTGGTTCGGGATGTGTTTGGCCACAGTGGTGCCCGGAGCTGTGTGGGGGAAGGTTTTGGAGAAGGTTTTGGTGCTGTTTAAATGCTCCCTGTAGATGTTTTTTACCTCTTGTCCCTAGCAGGGAGGGTGGAGGCTGTTAGGGACCTCCGAGGTGTCAACACGAATTCCACGAGTGATGTCTCCTCCCCTGGCTCTTTGCAACCCAGTTTGTGGAGGAAAGTTCATGAGTATCTCTGATGTGCAGAGCCTCACTTGGCACCTCTCAACTCCTTTCCCCCATGACTAATTTAAACCAGACTTAAAACACCTCCTTGAGTGCTCTCCTGCAGCACGGCCCCATCCAGGCCCCGGGTCTGGGCTGCAGTGCTGCCCTCCCTGCCCTCCCACCACCCCTGTGGAGGGGCTGTGACGGGCAGAGTGGAGCTGTCCTGGCACCGTGTGCCCTGCTCAGGGCTCGGTGGCTCTTTGGGACCCCCTTTGATGCCCAATTCTCATTACACAAATTGGAGCTGCACTGTGACTCACTGCCTCAGCATGGCTGGAGTTGTCATCCTGACAGGGCTTTAATGGGTTCTTCGAGTGCTGCTGCAGCCTCAGAAATGCAGGTCTGGAGAAACCATTGAATTATGCAGAGCTGGTGCCTCTTTAGCCCCTTCCTCATGTTTTAAATATGATCCTCCAAAAAGGTGCCTTTGCCCAGCTCCCCACTGGAGAGGGAGCTTTGGCTGCTGCTCCGTGCCTTGCTCAGCAGGAAGGAGCTTTTGACCCTGTGAGTTGCAGAGCACTGGGGTTTGCTGCCAGTGCTTGATCCACCATGGAGAGTCTGCAGGAAACAGCCTCCTCCTCCTCCCTGGCACCAGAGTGAGAGAGGAGACGCAGGGATGAAAATAACCCTCTCATTTTGGCTAAATGCGATGTGAGCTGGCACAGCCCTGCAGCTGTTCTGGCAGTAGCCCCAAAATGACCCTCTCAGGCCCCGGGTTTCTTAGCTAGAGCAATATGATGAAGTGCAGCACATCAATTAGCAGACTTTCTTAGCAACCAGGGCACTGGAAACAGCAAAAGAGGAGAGAGAGAGTGGTGCAGTCACTGCAGTGACAGGCTGTCAGATATTTCCCATTCCCACCTCTGTCCTGTCCCTGAAGGATGGGATGCTTTGAAACACCAGCACTCAGCTTCCAACTCCACCACATTCCTTCTCAGAGCAACCCTGTGCACCAACACAGTTTTTCTTGATGGTTTAATGCAGTCAGGGCTCACACACTTCGCTTTTGAACTTCCCATCAGTGCTCCCGCTCCGGCAGGGAGCACAGCCAAATGTGTTTGATTTCTACTTCCCATCAAGTCCCTGCACATGGGGAGCTCCTGCTGTGGTGTGAATCTGCAGACAGGGCTGCAGGACGCACGCAGAGCTGCCCAGAGCGGAGCCTCTCAAAGTTTTCGCAAATCTTTACAAGAAAGCCTCTGGCTCCTGAGTCTTAGAGCAAACGTTTCACACAGCTCTGAGCCCTGGGCATCGTTTGACAGCAAAGCATTTCCTCCTCAAAAACTCTGCCTCCAGGAGAGCTGGAGCTTCACAGCTTTTCTCTCTTTTTTGTTGTTTTTAAAGTGTCCCATTTCCCAGCTCGTTCCCTGAGCTCCCGGTTTCTTCTCCTTTCAGGCTGACTCCATACGAGTGGTACAGCCCCCACCCCTGCTCCCAGGGCCGATGCAACCTCCTGGTGAACCAGTACTCCCTGGGGAACTCGCTGTGGTTCCCCGTGGGGGGGTTCATGCAGCAGGGCTCCACCATTGCCCCCCAGGCTCTGTCCACGCGCTGCGTCAGCGGAGTCTGGTAAGGAGGGCAGCCCTTCCTTCCAGGAAGGTTCCTCTGGGCAGAAGTGGATGTGGAAGAGGAGTTTCTACATGGGAAGGGTTGTGGGACATTTGGAGGGGCTGCCCAGGGAGGTGGTGGAGGTGTTCAAGGATGGCTGGGTGTGGCACTCGCTTGTCTGGGTGACAAGGTGGGGATTGACGCTGTTGGAAGGATTTTGCAGCCTCGGCGATTCCGGGATTCTGAGAGGCGTGGGGTGGGGATGAAGAGCAGATTCCCTGAGGGAAACCACGTCTCCTCTTCCCTCTCCCTAGGTGGGCCTTCACCTTGATCATCATCTCCTCCTACACGGCCAACCTGGCGGCGTTCCTGACCGTCCAGCGCATGGACGTGCCCATCGAGTCCGTGGATGACCTCGCTGACCAGACAACCATCGAGTACGGCACCATCCACGGCGGCTCCAGCATGACCTTCTTCCAAGTAAACCCCGTTCTCTGGCTGCCTGGGGGGGCAGGGGGTACCCCTCAGTCAGATTTGGGTGTCCCCTCACTCAGCCTGCTGTGCCCGTGTCACTCCAGCTGCTGGCACGGAGGGGACCTCTGGAGAGATCCCTGCACAGGGTGGGGATGATGGGATGAGTGGTGGGAGAGGCGTGGTGGAGGACACAGAAGGGAATTTGACCAGGAAGTCAAATTTTCATAGGTCTCCACATGGTTTTAGCCTTTATTTGAGAGTCTTTCAGGTGGGATGAGCAAAGAAACATTTGCACAGCCCAGGCAGGCTCGCAGAAGTCAAGGTGCTGGAGCCTGTGTGAGGTCAGTGGCACTGAAATAGGTCAAGTGTATGCAAAGTTATGTGGGCCATTTAGCCCAATTTAATTTTCATCTTCCCTGCTCTGCTCAGAAGGGAAATAAATGAGTGAATCTTTTCTGCAGTGCTCTGAACACACAAAGAACTGCTTGAGGAATTTTTATTTATTTATTACTTGTTGAAATTCCAAAAGGAGAGAAAGCCTTGTTCTCACTCTTTCCCCCCGCCCCACTCTGAGTCTGAACTGAATTTGGAAGGCTGGAAAATCTCTGGAGCCAGCCTGAGCTTTTCAGCCCAACTCTGTGCTCTTCAGGGGTATGGAAAAGAGCTACTTTTAAGCCAAACTTTACATCTCAAATGAGCTGAGCAGAGCCTAAGTGAGTGAGGTGGTTGTATATAAGGAAAGCTTTCACATTTAAACCCCTGACTGTGTGTCTGCCCTGCCTGGCAGTGAGGAAATCAGAGAGGAAATAGGAAAAGAGTGGGATCATTTGCCTCAGGTGGAAGGATGGGGAGGTTAAAGCAGGGATGGATAGCTGCCTCCATCTCCCCTCCCTTCCCGGGTGCACGAAGGAATGTTTGTCCCCTCCTGAGGCACCTTGTCCTGGCAGTGCTTCTGCTGACACTGACACACAGTTTAAGGTTTAAAAATGCAGCGAATCGGGACCAACCCTCCCCTGCTCATCTGTCTCCTGCCCAAGTGGCTGCACTCAGGGGACAGAGCTGGACAGATGAGGACAGGAACTGGGTCAGCAGCAGATTCCCCCAGGCTCTCCAGCATCGCTCGCCAGCTACAGAACATGAGCCCTTGGCAGTGTGAAAATCCTCGTGTAGGGCAGGGTGTGTTGATATTCAGTCTTGGTGTGAGCAGGTTTCACTCTCTGCTCAGCACAGGCAAGAGAGATTAATCATTCTCAGCTTTCTTTTCACTGGGCCAAGGTGGTTCAGCCACTGGCAAACTCTAAGGATTTGGGGCTGGCTGAGCTTTAGTTTATTGTAATCAATGACAAAAAAACCCCAGGTTTTTTTTTCCAGCAAGCACTTTAACTTGCCTCACAGGGGGTGAACAAAATCTGGGTAATTTTTTGAATAAAATTTGGGAGCAGCAATTTCCAGAGAGCTTTTGTGCTGCCCCCAGCCCTCAGTGCCCTCCTCGGGGTGCTGGAGTGTGGCTAACACTGAAGAACTGTTGGGACAATGTTTGAAGGATGGTCAGTAGAGTGTGAGCTCTACAGGGAGCACCCAGAGGTTTCAATCAACCAAGCAGGAGCTATTTCTTCTGGCTTTTTTTTTTGTGTGTTTTTAATACATGGTTACTGAAATAATGATTGTTTTTCTAAAACTGTATTTACACAAAGAGTTTTGACTGACCCCGTTGGAACTGGGGCATTTCATGCCCAGCTTTTCCAACAAACTCCCAACATATTTGAGCCTCTTTGAGATAAACAAAGACGAGGCATCAAAATCCTTTCTGAATCAGAAATCTGATTTGATTCCTCTCTCCATTGTGGCCTTCCCGCAGCGGCGCCTGACTTGGGGGCTTTAATTTTGGGGCTCTGCTTGACCCCCCCCAGCTCTCCTCCCTGAGCTGTGGCTGCCTCTTTCCTCCCCGCAGAACTCCCGCTACCAGACCTACCAGCGGATGTGGAACTACATGTACTCCAAGCAGCCCAGCGTCTTCGTGAAGAGCACGGAGGAAGGGATCGCGCGCGTGCTGAACTCCAACTACGCCTTCCTGCTGGAGTCCACCATGAACGAGTATTATCGGCAGCGCAATTGCAACCTCACGCAGGTCGGGGGCCTTCTGGACACCAAGGGCTACGGGATTGGCATGCCCGTCGGTAGGCAGTGAAGAACAATTCTAGTCCTTCTCGGCTGTCGGCAGAGGACCGGAGCGTTCCAAAGGCTGCGCCGGCTCTAAAAGCCAACGTTGCATCTCACAGCTCTGCCCAGGGTCCTTTTTGTTTCTTACCTGTTGCCAATGGTCAGAGCAAGATGTGAGACCCTGCTCTGGTCCAGAGCCATGTGAGACCCTGCTCTGGTCCAGAGCCATGTGAGACCCTGCTCTGGTCCAGAGCCAGATGCGAGACCCTGATCGGGTCCAGAGCCATGTGAGACCCTGCTCTGGTCCAGAGTGAGATCGTGAGACCCTGCTCTGGTCAGAGCCAGATGTGAGACCCTGCTCTGGCCCAGAGCCATGTGAGACCCTGCTCTGGTCAGAGCCAGATGTGAGACCCTGCTCTGGCCCAGAGCCATATGAGACCCTGATCGGGTCCAGAGCCATGTGAGACCCTGCTCTGGTCCAGAGCCATATGAGACCCTGCTCTGGTCAGAGCCAGATGTGAGACCCTGCTCTGGTCCAGAGCCAGATGTGAGACCCTGCTCTGGTCCAGAGTCAGATGTGAGACCCTGCTCTGGTCCAGAACCATATGAGACCCTGATCGGGTCCAGAGCCATGTGAGACCCTGCTCTGGTCCAGAGCCATGTGAGACCCTGCTCTGGCCCAGAGCCATGTGAGACCCTGATCTGGTCCAGAGCCATGTGAGACCCTGCTCTGGTCCAGAGCCATATGAGACCCTGCTCTGGTCAGAGCCAGATGTGAGACCCTGCTCTGGTCCAGAGCGAGATGTGAGACCCTGCTCTGGTCCAGAGCCAGATGTGAGACCCTGCTCTGGTCAGAGCCATGTGAGACCCTGCTCTGGCCCAGAGCCATGTGAGACCCTGATCTGGTCCAGAGCCATGTGAGACCCTGCTCTGGTCCAGAGCCATATGAGACCCTGCTCTGGTCAGAGCCAGATGTGAGACCCTGCTCTGGCCCAGAGCCAGATGTGAGACCCTGCTCTGGTCAGAGCCAGATGTGAGACCCTGCTCTGGTCCAGAGCCAGATGTGAGACCCTGCTCTGGTCAGAGCCAGATGTGAGACCCTGCTCTGGCCCAGAGCCATGTGAGACCCTGCTCTGGTCAGAGCCAGATGTGAGACCCTGCTCTGGTCCAGAGCCAGATGTGAGACCCTGCTCTGGCCCAGAGCCATGTGAGACCCTGCTCTGGTCCAGAGCCATATGAGACCCTGGTCTGGTCCAGAGCCATGTGAGACCCTGCTCTGGTCCAGAGCCATGTGAGACGTGACCGCGGCTCTTTCAATAATTCGTGTGAAAGATGTTTCTCAAAATTGCTGCTTGTTTTCTGCATACCTGCTCTTTGCTGTTTTCCTTCCCCAACCAGTGTTTGTGCATCGTTTTGTGCTCCTTGTTTTAATCCCAGAAGCGATGTCAAAGTAATGCTGTGGCAACTCTGGTAGTTTTTAGCAGGGATGTCTTAACAGCTGGTGGTTCTTGAAACTGCAGGCCAGAGGGTTGGGAGATTCAGGGGCTCATCATCAGGTTTAACAAATGCAGGGGTTTTGTCTTTCAAATGTATGAGCTCACAAGAGAACATCACCACTAAATAAGGCTTTTAGTCATTGTTATTCCAAACGAGCTGATCTTTTGGACAGCCTGGAAGCCTTGTCCTGACCTTTAAGCCCTGGCATTTAGCAACACAAAGTTGAGGTGGATTACATAAGGGCCCCGTCACACAAACAGCCACTCTGGTTTAGGGAACATGGGTAAGCTTGTAAAGTCACAGCAACCTGATCAAAGTGAGTACAAATCCCTACCTTCAGGGCTAAATTTGTTCTGACATTGTCTTGTTAAACAGTGAAACCGTAGCAGATAAGAGGAGCAGAAAGCTGCTGGCTGGGACAATAGTGCAGAGTTACTGGGAGAGGCGCAGTCTTTCCCATGGCCCTTCCTCGGGGTCTCTGGTGACAGACAAGGATTTCTTGTACCAGACAAGGATCTCGGGTGGCAGACAAGAATCTCTGGTAGCAGACACTGGGACTGCAGCAGAGCTCCATGCCCAGCACAGGAGTGAGCTCCTCCAACATGGACGTTTTGGCTTCCATGATCCTTGGGCTCCTTCCAACCCAGGATTTCTATTCCATGCCCAGTTTGAGGGAAGGAGCGTTAGAACAAGGTTGAACTGGAGGTGGAATGACAAGAGAGGGACCTCCATGGTCTGCAGGAGCAGGATCTGAACTGCTCATTCAAAAGCCAAAGCTTCCCTTGTCATGGGCCTGCTCCAGTGGCCTGTGTGGCCCTGGTGGCCAGGTAAAGTCACCTTCTGCAAGTGACATGAACCAGGTGACATTCCCAGCCGGAGGGCTGCAGCTTTCCATGGCTTGCATGGACTGACAGGCCCTCCGAGCCACCCAGAGAGGAGCTGTGGTAGCTGGGCACACCTGGGTGTGGTGAGTGGTGAGGATGATGATGGGGAGGAAGGCGGGGCCCTACCACGTCCCCTCTCGGCCTTGCAGGCTCCGTGTTCCGCGACGAGTTCGACCTGGCCATCCTCCAGCTGCAGGAGAACAACCGCCTGGAGATCCTGAAGCGCAAGTGGTGGGAAGGAGGGAAGTGCCCCAAAGAGGAGGACCACAGAGCCAAAGGTGAGCCCTGCACGCCCAGGGGACCAGGCACAGAAGCATCCTGGCCAGAGGTGCCACCCAGCTGTGTGCCTGCCAGGTTTTTCTGCCTGGGAATCACTTTTTCCCCTTCTCCTGACCTGAGATTCCTTCCTTCACAACTCAAGGAGAAAGCCAAACAGCTCCGCCGTGCCTCACGCTGTGTGTTTTTGCCTGGGGCAGAGATAGCGGGAACAACCAAATGACAAATATTGGAGGCATATGGAGGGTAAATTAGCTTCTAATGAATGTCTGGGAAAATGGATGGCTGAAGGGATCAGACCAAAATCCTGAGTTCCTTGAAGGGAGATGGATCTCCACCACAGGCCCGCTGGTTAATGGCTCCAAGTGAAAGCGTCTTTTAAACAGCCAGGGGAAGGGACACAAGGACTTTATTAGTACATTTGTAAACTGAGGAGCAAATTCTTTTGGGTAATGCTATGCAAATTGCCATAAAAGCCACCACATTAGGCTGATGTCCCAGCGTGAGAGCAGTTGCCAGCTTAACACAGTTGCTGCATTTTTCAGTTTTGGCAGCCGCCCTTCCCTCAGCAAGTGTTTTCTGCGAGGCCAGCGGGCCCCCCAGTTAAAAGCACAGCCTCGTGACCTTTGTGAGAGCAAAGCAAAGAGCCAAGCCAGGTGTGGGGAAGCTCTTTGGGGGTTTTGACCTTGCAGCAGGTGTAGGGGTGTGTGTGTCTGTGCAGTTCCTGCTGGGACCCCACGAGGCTGGGAGGTGACGCTCATTTTTGGGCAGTGCTGCTCTACAGACAACCCCAGTTATTTATCTCCAGGCTGAAGGTGTGAGACATCAGGTTATTGCTATTAAAGGAGTTACATTTGAAGGTGGAAGGGTTTGGGTTTTTTTTCTCCATGGACTGTGCCAAAGGCCACTCTAAGGTGGGATGTAGGCTGGGGGCTGCTTTGAGATGGCTTTGGAAGGGGGAAGCTGGGCTGTTTCTGGCACTGCCCAGCACAATCTGTGACCCTGGGCAGGTTTTTCTGCTGGTTTGTTCCCTGTGCCCTGGCTCACTCCCTCAGTTTGGGAGATGGGGAAGGCTGTAGCTGTATGGAGAAAGGAAATACCTCTCAGTGAGCCTGGGTGTCTGAGGTGGCACCCAGACAGAATGACAGGAGGATGTAGAAAGAGGTACAAACCCTAAATTCACCCTTGTGAACTGCTGGGGGGAGTGGATAGCCTTTACCTTTGGGTCTGAATTGTGATTCTGGGCTGTTTATTCTGCTGTGGAAGCACCTCTGCAAAAGCCTCTGATTTACAGGCTCCCTGCGTTGTTCTGGGGGTGGTGCCAAAAGAATGACGGAGGAGGAGGCAGAAATGTGACCTGCTAAGTTTTAGAACAAAACAGGTCAGCGATTTACAAGGATTTTGGTGAGGTTTTATGTCTAAAAGCCACACCGAGATCAAGTCAATAAATCATCGACCCTTACACTTTGATTTAATGCTACAGGAGGGAGAGGAAGATTTTTATAGATGTTCTTGTTGAGTAATGGCCTCGCACAGCCAACCCAGGGCAGAGCACATGGTTTTTAGTGATCAGTCCAATCAGAGACCCCAACCAAACACAGGAGAGAGGAGCCATGTCCCAGGACAGCAAACGTTCGACTCATCTCACAGGCAGATTTAGGCACAGTTTTGGGGACCAGGGCTGTGGTGGCAGCTGTAGTGATGGCGTCAGCACATGGAACTCTCAGGTTTTTAAGGGATGGACTTTCCTTCAGCTGGTGAACTTTCTGGAATGCAGGCTGGGTAGGCATGGTGGTCATCCCATAAGGAAGCGAGTTGTCCAAGCGAGGGAGGTGGGATGAGTTGTCCATGGAACAGGCTGTTTCCTCCTCATGGGCCAGGGGTGCTGGGCAAAGACACCCAACCCACAGCCAGGTACCTCAGGGTGGCAGGGACCCCATTTTGTCACCCTGTAGTGCAACACAGCATCCTGCTCTTGTTCAAAGCCTCTCCTTTCCCACTGCAGTCCAAGCAGCCGGAATCATTTTCCTGCAGCACTTTGTGATGCAATCAAAGGAGCTTTTCCTGCTGCCAGCTTCCTTTAAAGCCCTTCCCTGTCTCCTTTATCTCTGCTCCTTCAACAACCTTGCTCCTCTCCCTTCCCAAGTTCAAAGCCACTGGAGCTCGGTGAATAATTTGCAGGGATTAATGTGCCCCATTGATCCCGCATTTTTCCCCTCCTGTTTTCAGTTTGTCCACAAATTGCTTTGTGCTTCCCTCCAACGTTCTGGCTGTTTATCTGCAAAATCATCATTTCTGAGAAGGCATCTTCGATCCTGCAGTTATTGCAAGTCACTCACTTGGGCCATCTGAGTCATGCAGGGAGCTATTAATAGGACACTGCTGGCTCGGTGGCTTTGGTCCCTGGCTGGGCATCTGCAATGCCAACAAAACAGCAAAACCTGGGGGTTCTGTGCAGTGATACTTGAGATTTATGATGTGCCTGCCTCTCCAGAGTGTCTCTCCTGCTTTTATTTTAGGCTTGGGAATGGAGAACATTGGTGGAATCTTCGTGGTGCTCATCTGTGGCTTAATCGTAGCAATTTTTATGGCAATGCTGGAATTTTTGTGGAGCCTTCGACACTCTGAACAGTCGGAGGTAGGACCTGGCAGTGTCCTGAGGGGACAGGGTGTGTGTATTGCTGTCTGTGGGGTGTCCTAGAGCAAGTCATGCACCCAGGCTGAGGAGCAATCCCAGCCAGGATGCCTCAAACACAGGAACAGGCTTGGTCCTTTGGGCAGGGTTGAAAATCCGTGAGCTTCTCGTACACTCCTACTCAGAGCAAGGCTGTAGAGATGCTCCAAGGGCTTTCAAAGGGATCAAAGATGTGTACAACATCCAGGTGCCTTTCCTGGAGATGGGATTTGTACCTGCAGCAGGTTTGGATCTTGTGCTGATCTGGGGATGAAGAGCACAGGGGGGTCTCTGATGAGAGGCAGAGTTGAGTTAAATTAAGTGTAATGTCGGAGCATTGATGTTGCAAACCAGCAGTGCTGCATCCATAAAAATTTGGTGTCAGAATCATATCATGGAATCTTAAAATGGCCTGGGTTGGAAGGGACCTTAAAGCTCATCCAGTCCCACCCCCTGCCATGGTCAGGGACACCTCCCACTATCCCAGGTCGCTCCAAGCCCTCACCACCCCAGGGCCCAGAGCCCCTGAGGGACTCGGAGCTTGCTCAGGTGAGCAGGACAGCTGCATTCCCCCCCCTGCAGGTGTCGGTGTGCCAAGAGATGGTGACGGAGCTGCGCAACATCATCCTGTGCAAGGACAGTTTCCACCCGCGGCGGCGGCGGGGGGCGGTGGTACGGACTCGCCCCGCTCTGCCCGAGGAGCGCCGAGCCCGCAGCACCACCACGCTCAGCAACGGCAAGCTGTGCAGCGGGGGCGAGCCAGACCCCCTGGCGCAAAGACTGGCCCAGGAGGCCGCCCTGGTGGCCCGGGGCTGCACCCACATCCGCGTCTGCCCCGAGTGCCGCCGCTTCCAGGGGCTGAGGGCCCGGCCGGCCGCGGGGTCACCGGCGCGCAGCGAGGAGAGCCTGGAGTGGGACAAGGCCACCAACAGCAGCGGGCCCGAGTAACGCCGGGGCCGCCGGGGTGGGACGAGAGGGTCCTGTTCCATTTTACAGAACACGGACTTGTACAATGTCGACTCGTTTTTAAATCGATAGCGGTTTACCCGGCTTCTCCAGAGCGAGGCGGACCTTGGGGCGGAGGCAAAGGCTGCGGTCTGGGTGTCCGCTGCGGCCCGGCGTGGTCCTCAGGCTGGTGGGTGTCCAAAGGATGTCTCTGGCAAGGAGGGACGTGGTGGGTGGCTGGTGTAGCAGGTATTGCCCACCCAGGGGCAGGAGGGGAACTTCTCCCCCCTCCAAGGTCAGGAGAAAGGACACTGGCGCTGCCTCTCCATCACTTACTGGGAGATGTTCTCCAAGGGCAGGGGGTGGGACTTTTTATTTGCCGTGGCTGTGGGAAGGGAGGAGTCATTATTTTGGTTTGGTTTTTTGGTTTTTTTCTTTTTTTGTTTAATTTGGGTATGTCAGGACCCAGTCTCCAAGGCACCAGGTGCTGAACTCTTCTTCCTTTTCAGAGGGTGGCAGGTGGGTTGAAGGGGGAAGGGGAGGATGGGATGGGGCACGCTCCCTGTGAGGAGCAGCATTTGCTGGAAGTCCATCTGAGGAGTTGTTAAAATTACATATATAGAGAAATATATCTATACATAGATATATATAAATATATTAAAATGCCAAAAAAACAGCCAACGAACACAGTGAACTCAAAGAGGCCTTGAAACGCCTGGAATTTCAGGGGTTCTGTGTCTTTTGTTTCATTCTGGGGTTATCTTTTGCCTTTTTTTTTTTTCCTTTTCCTTTCTGTTCTTGGGATGGGGTGGGGGGAGCCTTTTGAGTGGGGAGCACTGGGGAGGCTGCCCGTCCCCACCAGCCCAGGGAGGAGGTGTTGGGACCCCCAAAGTGTCCCTGGCTGTGCTCTGCACACCCCTGAAGTGACTCTGAGCTCTGCCCCAGGCTCACGAGCTCCCCAAATCCGTGACCCCCACGGAGCACCCTCAGCTTCCAGGGTGAATTCCAGCCACAAAACATTTGAGAAAATCATTAGCCCGGGATCTCGTGTAAGGAAAATAGTGACTTCCCTAGAAACTGCAGCAGCTCACCCTCTGCTTGGTACAGATGTGGGGTTTACACTGGCAAATTTAACTTTCTGATTGAAAAAACAAATTCTATGCAATTTCTGGTCGTAAAAGGAAAGAGATGACAATGGAGAGGGGCAGGGGAGATAAAGCCTTGAGTGAAGGTACATCCTGTTCTTGAATTGTTTTCTTTTCTTTTGTCTTGAATGTACGGAAATAAAAGATGTCCTTGTATAATAATGCTTTTTTTTTTTTTTTTCTCTTTCCTCCCCCGTTCAGAGTCAGGAAAGTTTTGAGACAGTTTGAGGTCTGTCTGCTCAGGGAGAAACCCAGCAACTTGACAGGCAAGAGGTGGTTTGGCTGTTGCAGGTCTCTGCTGCCCGAGAGTGTCCACACCCCTGGTGTTGCTGTTACCTGTAGCTGAATGAAAACCAGGAGTTAAAAAGCAAAAGTCAATTAAAAAAAAAAAGAAAAAAAAAGAAAAAAAAAAGCCCAAATACCTGGTGATGAGGGAGGAGAGAGCTCAGAACTGACAGCAGGGTGAGCAGGGATGCAGCTCCAACTTTCCTGTACCTGGTGGTTGGAGTTCAGCTGCCCAGGAGTGAACCCAGGATGATTCCAGCAGGTGTTTCTGAGGGGGATGCACAGGGATTGGGGTTTGATCCAAGGTGATGGGCAAAATAGGGTTGTTCTGATGATTCCAGCAGATGTTTCTGAGGGGGATGCACAGGGAATGGGGTTTGATCCAAGGTGATGGGCACAATAGGGTTGTTCTGATGATTCCAGCAGATGTTTCTGAGGAGGATGCACAGCGAATGGGGTTTGATCCATGGTGATGGGTACAGTAGAGTTGTTCTGATTACTCCAGCAGGTGTTTCTGAGGATGCACAGGGAATGGGGTTTGATCCAAGGTGATGGGCACAGTAGAGTTGTTCTCATTACTCCAGCAGATGTTTCTGAGGATGCACAGGGAATGGGGTTTGATCCATGGTGATGGGCACAGCAGGATCATTCTGCTGGGTGGGAAGGGAAGCTCTGCCTCCCAGTGACTGTAAAACAGGCAGCAAGGAGAGGACCTAGAGCTTGTTTTTCAGGATGTCGTATGAGATGTTCACAGAGGTCCTTCCTGGCTTTCACATCTGGAAACCCACGGGATGTTCCCCTCTCCCTGACACAAACTGAGCAGTGAGGTAAGGCATGGCTCCCCCAGTGCTGTGGGGCTGGAGAGGCAGATCCTCAGCTGAGCTAAGTCAGTGAAACTCCATCCAACTCTGCAAGGAGCCAGGCTGGGCTTTCAGAGTCCTGACAGCAGCACTAGAGACATCAGAGAGTGCCTGTGTTGTGCTTAAAGGCCAACATGTTTCTACGAGCTGCAGAATATATTCATCAAAAGGAAGCTGCTTTTTAAAATTTATTTACAGATTAGCAGAAGAAAAGGCTCCATGAATCATTTATCAGACCTGATGTTTTTTTCACTGCTTCCCCGCATTGAATAAAGAGAAATCTTGACAGAGCCAGACATTATTCTGCATCTCCAAAGATCTTGCAGTCATCTGCTCTGACAGAGGATGTCAAGGAAAAAAATGATGAGAAGCCACCTGGTTTCTGAGTATCTTTACTTTTTATCTCTCCTCTTAGCCTGCTCCACCCACATGGTATTTTATATCTGGGTCTGTATTTTAAGGAGATTTGTTTCACGTCCCTCTTGCCCTCCTCTCTTTTTGATGTTGTTTTTTTTTTTCTTATTTTCTTTTTTTTTTTTTTTTAATATTCAGAGGTTTTGCCCTCAGAGCAGAAATGGACCTCAGACGAGGAGGATAAAAGCTGCTGTCATTGACATGCCTTTTCTAATGTGCCTCTGTCCTGTATTCTCTGCTCCCTGGCAAATCCTTGCAGGTCCCACCCTGGAGGGAGCAGGCAGCATTATGCATGTGCTGGGTTTGTGCTCACACACATTTGCATGCCCAGATGGGTTTACATCTCACATATTCCCTCTCTCCTCAGATTTTTTTGGGTTTTTTTTTCCTTTCCTCTCATCTTTGAAACCATTGTGGGGGCTCTTTTGCTCAGCCAGCCCCGATGCTAATGCAGTTCAAGAGCTGGAGTCGTTTGCCTTGCAAAAGGCACTTTTCCCAGTATTGCTGTCTCCTGATAAACCCTGGGTAATTCTAGTAAGATACCTCTGTAAATTCCACTGGGAGCCAAAGATTAGATCAATTAAAATGTAATACTCTGCTTTATCCCCTCTGACTGGTGTGTTTGGGCCTCCTGCTGCCCTCCGTGTGGGGCTCACGTCTCTCCCTGCCCTGACAGCCAATGCTCCAGCCCTGGCTCAGTCGACAGCAGCCTGGCAGCTTCCTAACTAAAAGGCCTGGAATCTCTGCTCGTGGGCTAAGCCCCGTGTTTGTGTTGTTTTTTCCAGGCAGTTCCATTTTCACCTCATGATAAAAAGCTGTTTTCTCCCCGGAGGTTGCATGGGTGAAGGTATTAACAAGGCCTGGACTAACCTGGGGGCATTTCCTGGGCTGAGCCGTGGACATGAAACAGAAAAGGGTTGTTCTGTGAGCACAAAACCTTGGGAAGGGAGATGCTGAGCTATAAATTATAGAGCAGACACTAAGCCCTCAGTGGTCCTGAGGCAGGAATCTTTTTAACCATTCCACAGCCACAGAAGTCTTCCCTGCTTCTACCCTCCTCCTTGAACCCCAAGTTCCTCACCAGGTAAGTGACCCAAAAGGTGGAGGAAGATCCAGAGGGAACAGCTTTTTTTTTGCAGAGATTTGGAGTTATAGGAGGGGTGTGAATCCCTCTGAACCAGCAGGGAACTGGGAACTGCAGCTGTGGGCACAGGGGAACTGGGATAGACACAAGAATGTGGGTAACTGGTTTGGATGGTTCTTGGGCGATGGCTCTGAATGGTAAAAAAGAAGAGACCTATGGGTGAGAACTGTTCAGAGGAGGCTGGCTGGTTCCTGAGGAGGTTTCTAAGCTGGTTTCTAAGTTTCTGAAAGAGCAAACAAAGATGGACTGGTTTGAGCTGAAGCTGTCACGACTTGGCTGTGAAAAGCCCGGCATGAGTGATCAAAGCCCCTCCAACACTCCAGGTTCATTTAGCTCTGCAGTTAATTACCTGCAGGATGGGTGTTTCTCTCTTCTGCTTCATTTGTTCATCCAGTGAAGGTGATAGAATTTCTTGCAGTGACTTTGGCTAGAGGGGGAAAGCAGCAGTGGCCATCAGGAGGAGTGAGAGGCAGCACTCCAGGGCAAGGGAGACAACCCCAGAGTGGGCACAGCCAGGCAGAAAGAACTGCAAACCTCCACCAGAAATGGTCAAAAGTAGGTCTGGGCTCACATGTGACACTTGCAAGTCTGCTGAGGATCTAAGAGTGAGGGAACATCACTCTTTTTTTCTTTTTTTTTGCCTGGAGTGAGGGGCTGAACACAGCTCAGGGAAGAGCTCAGCCAGCCCAAACCTGCAGAACAGAGCATAAAGCACCCACAGTTCCAGAAACCCCATTAGGGTCTGATGGCCACTAACTGATTGAAAAGAGAGAGCTGAACTCCTCTGGGCACAAAGTGGCTCTCATGAATTCCGTGTAAATGGGCTCCCCTGGAACTCGACACCACACTGGGAAAATCAGCCCTGGACCAGGACAATGGGCAGGTTCATGCATCCTTCAGGGAGGGTTTTTTTCCCCTCCAGGGGGGGAATCTGCTGTTTTCCAGGTGAGTTATGAGTCTGGCTGGTGGCAGGGCTGCAGCATTTCATCCCGGGGAGGATTCCAGCCAGAGGGTGAGGATCTGCAGCTGCCCTGGCTGGGGGGGTGGGACGTGTGGCACTGCCATCACCAGCACAAAGGGCCACACAGCAGCGGCTCCCCCAGAGCCCTGCCGGGGCCAGAGCAGCATGGAAATGAAGGGAGCTTAATTAACAAAGGCTTTCTCCTCTGCTGTGTTGAGGTCTGCAGTTATCAGCATCGCTGGCAGTTCTCAAAGACTGAAATGACAGTAGTTGGCTGTAAAAGAGATAACTGTCAGATTAGCTGGGACATATCTCCGCCGAGGTTTTCTATATCATACCTATCTTGAAGCATCTCCATGTATCAAAGGGACTGGTTGGCCATTTGCCTCTCCAAAGTACCCTTTCCACTGTGATAAATAAGGCTCTGTTACAGGGGAAAGGCCCAACATTTCTTGTGCCTTGACTCGAGCTGGTTTGCAGCAGCGTTTTCTGGGCTTTGATTGATGCGTGGAGACGAATCCTTGCTGTTGTTTTTGGTGTTTGATGGATTGAGTTTAGGGTACAAGGGACAGACAATGTCTCTTGGGGTGTAAAGGCAGGGAAAATGGACATTCCTGGCAGGTTCTTCACGGGGTAAGTGGGATTTTCACTGACTTTGGTGAGGAAAAGGCAGTTCAGATACAGGGGTTTTTCAAACCTCTTCCATCTCTCCCTGTACCACCGAATCCCAGTTGGTTTTGGTTGGAAGAGACCTTAAAGGGCCTTGTTCCATCCCCTTCCCATGGGCAGGGACACTCTGCCTTCCAAGCACCTGTCCCTTTGCTGCTCATCCCCAAATACTTGTCCTCATGTTGCCCAGGCCCAGAAAAAAGGTCTCAGCCTGGCTTTTGCCTGAGCTCCCAGGGAATGTTCCTGAACAGAGTCCTCTGGCTTTCCAGCTCTTGCTGAGCTGATATTTAAAGCAATTTCCTTTCAAAGCCAGAAATGAACACAAATGAGGGGAAACAAGCAGGGGAGGAAAAGAAGAAAGACCTTTTTATTCCCAGATGAGCACAGAGCTGTCTGAGCTGCAAGCCTCAAACTGATTGTTCTTCCAGAGTCTACAGCAAATGCTCCTGAGTGTTCCTGAGCACAGCCAGGGAGGATGCTCTGATTGCTGCTGGCTGAGCTAAACTGGAACGAGGAGGTGAACACACAGCCCCTGGTTTTATTGAACAACTGCTCAGCCACAGCATCCTGAGCCCTCAGCTGAAATGAGGGTGGTGACGTGGTAGGAAGCCAGAGAGGAGCAGAAAGCCACCAAATGTCCGTGCTCTGAGGCCCTGGGAGCCAGACTGTTCTCCTCTGTGAGGAAACTTGGTCTGCTGGCCATTTCTAATGGCCCTGGCACACTAGGACTGGATCAAATGGGTGATATTTCTGTTTGGAGCTGGGCCTTGAGTGGAAAACTGGAGTTTTGACAGGGAATGTCTTTGAGGAGGAAGTCTGCTGTTGTAGAAGATGTGATTTTTTACTCTAACCAACCCACTTCATTCTAATTCCTCTGTGTGAACACTGTATTTCAAGGGGACATCACTATTTTGGAGTGAAACCCCACTGCTTTTATGATTGTTTTGGACAAGATCATGTCCACAAGGAGCTGTCAGGAAACAGCAGCAAGGAGGGCAATGCTGGGTGGCAAAAATGCCACCGAGCCACAGCAGGGACAAGAGGAGCTGCTGTCACAGCACCCCCTGCTCTGTGCTTTGCTCAGGGCTATTTCTGGGTTATTTTCTGCTGTGCCCCAGCAGCGAGGACAGAAGCAGAACTATCTCTCCACCAGTTTGCTGAGCCATGACAGACTAGGCTGAGTCTGCAGCCCTTTCCTGCTTGGGCTTTCTTGCCAGTGAGATAAGGATGAAGCCTTGCCAGGCAGAGGAAGGATGGGGCAGGGCTGGAGGCCACAAAATCCACTCTGGATGCACCAGCAGTGCTTGTTGGGGCTTTGGAAATGTCACTTCTGCCACCACTCTGTAAAATGGAGGTGACCTGAGTACTTCCCAATCTCACCCTGTTTGCTAAATGCCCTGCCAGAGAATAGAAGTGGAGGGAAATCTTTGGATTAATGTGTAGGACTGGCAGGGTTTAATCTGTTCCTGTTTGCAGAGGGCTCTAAGAGTGGGTGGAGATTTGCCAAGTGTTTGCCAACATTAATGGTTAATTATTATGAATTCTGGCAGCCCACAGATGCAGCCAGCATCGTTCTCCAAGTGGGATCCAGACCTGTAATGGAGTTGTTACACACAGAAGATGGGAAGAGACAGCTTCTAGCTCTGTTCTGTCCTGTTCTCCCAGCCAAAGCCCCTTCCAAAATCAGACAGTGGCACCTCTCTGCCTCATCAGAGCTACAGATCCAGGACATTTGGCAGAGGGAGGCTCAGCCTTTTCCATGTCTGGGCTCATTTGTGTCTGCTGGTGCCCTTTCTGTCTGAGGGAACAGGATGGAAACTGAGGTCTGAGATGAGATGTGCCTGGAACAGGTGGGTGCCAGGCCAGGGACAGATCCAGAGCTGGCTGGAGAAGGGCTCTGAGCACGATCCATGCCCAGGCTGGGTCAGCGAGTGCCCAGCTGTGCTGTGGCACTTCCAGAGGAGAGGATGCCACGCTGAGGGATCACAGGAGAGGACAGATCAGCTCACACGTGAGTTTGGGGGTCTCCCAAGCACAGCAGGGCAGCTGCATCCTGCACTGAGTGCCCAGAAGGTGATGCAGAGGGTGACAGCAGCCAGCTGAGCCAGTGTGGCCCCGAGTGGGGGAGATTTGATTTGCCAGACTGCATTTGCAGCAGTGCCGTGGCAGCAGCACCCCAGAAAGCTGCCTTTATCTAATAGTAGCCATCCAGAAAATGAAATCAGCTGCATAAAAGGCTCAAGGCCCGTGTGGTCCTCTGAGCATGCCTAGCAATTGCCAAATGATGAAAATGCAATCGATCTCGAGGCTCCACTGATTTATTTCTGACTCCTCCATTTGCAGGCGCAGCCTCCGTTTCCGGAGCTGAAAGCTGCACTGTCCCCATCTCTGGGCCACTGATAATCTCTGAGAATTATGGCCACGGAGAAATGTTTGCTCTAAAAGGTAACTTCAAGGTGCATTAGTCTCGGATAATTGACGGAGACTGAAGAAGTGATTGGGGAAGCGTTTATGTGGAACCAAAGATCCCAGTGAACAGTTTCCTTAAATTAATGGTGTAGCGAGGAGCAGCTTGGACTCCATCAGCTGGCACGGGTGCTAAATGAAGTCAGGCTCTCAAGTTATTAGCAAAATATCTATGAAACAGCTCTGAGGTGGATTTATGAGCTCGCTCGAGTCTTTAGGGGCCAAATCTGCAGTGTGCTCAGCATTCCCTGGCTCGGGTGGGAGCAGGGAATGCTCAGCATCCATCAGGATTGGGCTCTCCTGGAGCTCAGGTCAGGCTAGCAGGGCTCACACCTTGGGCTCCCCTCTTAATCCTCAGATGGAATGAAAGGTCTTCTCTCCACACTTAGTAAATCTCCAATTTTATTTCTCATTATTAAATCATGGAATTGGCCATAAATGTTTAAATTAAGTGAAAGGAGGAGAGATTTGTGAGAAAATTGAAGCCTCTTTGAGGAATTGAAGAATAATCTCCAAGGATGAAGGAAGTTGCATTTGCCAGACCCAAAAGTGAAAGGATCAAAAAGCTACAGAAAAGAAATAGAAAATTGCACGGTTTAAATCCTCTCCCCGGCCCTCCCCCTAAAAGCTCTGCTGTTTTTAATGTAGGGAGAAGTATTCTGATAAGCAGCACAGTCTGAAAGATCCTTCCTCTGCTGCTGCCATTATCTCTGTGTGTGACCCAGGGAAGCTGGGTGACCTCAGTGTCCCCGTGCCCCCAAGTGTGACAGTGACACTCCTGCTCTGTGTGCAGCGAGACCTTTGGAACATTATTAGTGTGAGCTGGGAATTAATTGGGTGTAGATGCCTCACTCTGACTGGAATAAAGCTTGCTTTTTTTTTTTTTTTTTTTTTTTTGCCTTATTTTTTTTTTATTAGCACAGTGAGTAATTAACTGTTTGATTTTTCACAGACTGGGTTTGATTCTCCATCTCAGGTAATTTTTCAGGAATACATGGGAGGTGGTTTTTTGTTTTTTTTTTTTTTTGCCCTTCAGACCAAATGGCAGTGAAATTAGAGGAGTTTGTGGCTTTTGTTCTGGATGTGATTCCCTTCTGGCCTCAGTTTGTGCAGCTCAGACCCTGGTTAAGTGCCCCCAGTGACAGCCGTGGGTGACATTAATTTGTGGTGCATTGGAAACAAGAGTAATGAGGGAATGCTTGGGACAGGATTATTTGCAGATATCGAGGATGTTTTGCTTGCTGAGCTTAATCAGGCCCAGCCCTAAAAATATGAAAATAACTCGGATTTGGTGGCTCTCTCACCTCACACGGGCACGTCAGCGGGGTGAGGGTGGGTGTGAGGTGTCACTGCTGGTATCCCCTTGTGAAAAACACGATTCACTTTTATGTAAAATTTATAAGTTTAATAAAAATAAAAATAAAAATAAAATAGACAATTAGGAGACAGAAAAACAAAGCTTTTTCGGCCAAGGTGCTGATACCACCAGCAGCGAGATCGGCACGCTTTCCCTCTTCAGATCCTTTGTTTTAAGGACCCCTGTGTTACATATTTAAATAAGCTAATGCATGATTCAAATATTCATTTTGGTTTTAAGACCCCCCCTAAATATACAATTTATCTGTAGGATTCCACGCAGTCTGGAGGGATGTTGTAAATCTCTCTTCTGAAGATTCAAACCCTTAAAGGCTCGATTGTCTTTCTAGTTTTAGGAATGCCAGACGTCCCTTCTGTCTTCTCTCTAGCTGAAAGGTTAAAAAAAAAGTACAACCCCCCCTCTCTACTTAGTTACAATCTAAGAATATTCATTTATCGCATTTTTCAAACTCTATTAATAAAAGAACACACAGCACAACCTTCCCATATTATACATGAAGCAACCATCTCACTATATGCGAAAAGCCAACTCCAAAAGGTGCATTTATAACACCCTGCACAGCCAGGCAGAAGGGAGGATGAGCTGATCCCAGTTCCCCCAGTTCCCATGGCCTGTTTAACCCTGGGGAGGCGGCTGTGGGAAAGAGGGGAGCCTGCCAGGGAGGGGCCGGGGCTGCTGAAAGCAGCGGCAAGGGGATACTTGTGTGCCAGGGAGGAGGAGATGGAGACCCATCAAACCCGAACAATGAGACAGCCAACGCGATAAGCACTCAGGATCTGGGTTAGCTTGGGCTGAATTCAAACTGGTCCCCGGAGGGGGGAGATGATATCGTGTTAACAATTCCCTGACCTGTCCGGGCTCCGTGGAAACGGGCTCTGAAGGCAGCCAGGGCTACAGCGGCCACTTTCTCACACTTGCAGCGCTGACCCAGCGGAGGTTAACACGGACATCTGCTCTATCCAGCCCATCTGTAATTATAGACAGCAGCCCCTGAAATGTGTTTGGGCTCGAGCTGTGGTGCCAGTTACCAGCTGAAGGATTGCCTTCTAGCAACTAAATAGCGCAGGTGAGCCGTGCAAACAGAAACCTGGAGGATTGTTAGGGAGAGAGTGTGGCCTCTGGATGCAATGGAATTCTTTATCTGGCTGAAACAGATCCGAGAGGCAGAGGGGGAAGGAAAACCGAGCGCAGACAAAGCTCCCTCCAGAATGTACTGAAAGGAGCGAATGAGCCGGTCAGAGCACGAGGGGAAAAAAGGGTTTTTTAGGGAGTGTTAGCAAGGAAATGTTGGGCTGTACTGGTCTGCCCAGGAACCAAATAAACCCAGTGTTGTGTCAACAGGGTCAAAAGGAAGGACACCCAAGTGGTTTTCTCTCTGTTGAAAAGGGCAAACAGGCCCACGGAATGTATTTCAGCTGGGGCTGCTGCTGTGCTGGGAGGAGGGTGGGGGTGGCAGGGTGGCACACAGAGAACTGGTGGTGGAGATGGTCTGTGTGATGTGGGCAGTGACACCTGCCAAGCCCTGAGCCCCTTGTGGGCTGTGACACCTGCCAAGCCCTGAGCCCTTGGTGGGCTGTGACACCTGCAAAGCCCTGAGCCCTTTGAGGGCTGTGACACCTGCCAAGCCCTGAGCCCTTGGTGGACTGTGGCACCTGCAAAGCCCTGAGCCCCTTGTGGGCTGTGACACCTGCCAAGCCCTGAGCCCTTGGTGGGCTGTGACACCTGCAAAGCCCTGAGCCCCTTGTGGGCTGTGACACCTGCAAAGCCCTGAGCCCTTGGTGGGCTGTGACACCTGCAAAGCCCTGAGCCCTTTGAGGGCTGTGACACCTGCAAAGCCCTGAGCCCTTTGTGGGCTGTGACACCTGCCAAGCCCTGAGCTCTTTGTGGGCTGTGGCACCTGCAAAGCCCTGAGCCCCTTGTGGACTCTGGCACCTGTAAAGCCCTGAGCCCTTTGTGGGCTGTGACACCTGCCAAGCCCTGAGCCCTTTATGGGCTGTGGCACCTGCAAAGCCCTGATCAGCCCTTTGTGGGCTGTGGCACCTGCCAAGCCCTGATCAGCCCTTTCACACAGGTAAATCTGCCACAGGATGTGCAGCAGCCATGTGAGTCTGTCATAACCCTGGCACCAGGCAAGGCTTTCTCCACCATGGTCTCGAAGAAAATGCCCCGTGCTTTGTTTAAGAAGCTGCTGTGAGCCCAGCCTGAGGAGAAGCAGGGAAGGGCAGACAGTGCAGCTGTGTTTTACTTGTGGTAATAGGTTTGGGCACCTCTGATTAGCTCATTAGATTCTATGACTAAGCCCATTACAGCTTTTAAGTTTGGTGCTTGGGTTAATGTGATGTACTGATGGCTCCAGCTCTGGCAATGGTCTCACTTTGCTCCTTGGGAGGGAGATTTTCTGCTGAGAAATCCTCAGTGCACTGGTTAAGCTCTGGGGATCCCAGGATTGCCTCCTTGGCCTAAGCATGAGTGCAAATCTACCACATCTGTTCGAAGTGAGGCAGGGAATTCCTGGCAGAGCAGGAGTTAACCCGGCCCCTGGGCTGGGGCTGAACTCCTCCTGTTGTCCTGTGCCTGGGTGACACCCACAATGCTGCCATTGTGCCCTGAGGAGCGTGCACAGCTTGGGGTAACAGGATAAAGCTGTCCCGATGATGTTACAGCCTGGGGAGATGCACTGCAGGCACCCAGCCGTGACTAATGCAGCTCTCCTCCAGCTCCCCTGTCTTTGCCAGGCAGCACAGGCCGTGCTTCAGGCAGTTTCTGATGCCTCCCGTGCAAGGGTGGAGGTGGGGAACCAGGCTGGGTGGATTTGTCCTCACTCTCAGCACGATTTATCATCCAGGTCAGGCTTGGAGCAGCCTGGGCTGGTGAAAGGCATCCCTGCCCATCCAGAGGGGTGGAATGGGATGAGCTTTAGGGTCCCTTTCTGTCACAATATGACACAGAAGAATGACACTCACACACTGAGGTGTCCAAGGCAGAAAGGGGCAGTTTATTTACAGACCTAGACATTTATAGAATTCCAACAGTGACAGTGGATTGGAGGAAGAAAATTGTCCTCTCCAACCACACTGGTCAACCCAACAGTCCATCAATTCTCTCCTCCTCCAGAAAGGAATGCAAAACAATCATTGTTGACATGAAAAGTGCTCGAGAAACTCCACCACAAAAAGTAAACACAAAAGAAACAGAACTTTAGAAAAACAAAGAAGAACAGGGCGACATCTTCCAACCCAAATCCAGCTGGGATTCTGTGATTCTGTCCTTGACCAGCCACTGCAGGAAAGGAGGTGCCAGCACGGAGTAAACAGGGGAGAAATGGCTGAAGAGGTAAAGAGCAGGTGGGCACTGCCAGCAAAGGGGTGCAGCTGCTGCATGAGCCAGAGCAGCCAAGGCTGCTGACATTTCACATCCTGAGCATGCCATGGTTATGGGTTTGCAGGTTTTAGGTCATTTTATGTATCCAGCTCCAGCAGGACCCTGGGGGCAATGAGGTGTCCAGAGCTGAGCCCTGGCACTGCAGGGATCTTGGCATCATCTCTGTGTGGCATCAGAGAATCACAGACTGGGCAAAGAGACCTCAGTGGGTCACCTGGTCCTCCCTGCTCCAGCAGGGTCATCCTGTGAAAAACGCATATTGGGTGTTTTGGCTCTGCGCAGATATTTACTATATGTGGTATGCTAGTTAGAAAAGTTATGCAATATTAACATTTGAAACAAATGGTGGATGTGGTTTTTAACATTAAGTTTTGGTAAAAGTTTGTGTGTAAGGTTTTTTTCTTAGCTTAAGGGAGAGGGGCTATTCCAGGTGAATGTTTTACAGGAGATAAAAAACCCCCCTCTCCCTCTTCAGACAAAAGAATGCAGACGCTCCCAATCAACAAAAGCACGATCCTACGTCGCCAAAAGGCTTAAGCCAAAGACTCTTGAAAAACAAGTTTGTTGATAAAGCATGCATAATTATGAGGTTTCAGTCCTCAAAAAGGAGCAGTTTTCGAGCAAAGATTGCCTTTCTCTCTCCTGAAATGGAGTCGGGAGGAGAAAGGACATTGCTTACCTATTTTCTTTGCCCCTTTTATTGTCTCCTTATTTGTCCTGTCTCTAAAACTTTTTAAACTTTTATTTGTATTAATTTTCTCTTTCTGTAACCGATTTTATTCTTTATTAAATTTTCATAGATTTCTAAAAATGAGTGATTGGCATTTATCACACCCCGGACAGCCCCAGCTCCGGTGTCAGGGAGGTGCTCCCGTCCCTTCGTCTCTGCCACCCCCGGCTGGCCCCGCTCCAGGATCTCCCGATCCCTGCCGTGCTGAGGAGCCCAGAGGCGGGCACGGCGCTCCCGATGGAGCCGGGGCTGGGCGGAGGGGCAGGGTCCCCTCCCTGAGGCGCCGCCACCTCTCCTCCTGTCGCATCCCAAGGAAACCCTCCTTGGTGACCGCGGTGACGTCATCGGCGTCCCCGTCTCCACGGCAACGGGGGGAAGCGTCCCCCGCCACGTGACCGCGCGCGGTGTCACGTGATGTTTGGAGCTGCTTCCGGGTCGATGCGGGACGCGGCCGCCGGGCCTGGGTGAGCGGGGCGGGGGACGGGGGGGGGACAGGGGACAGCGGGGGACAGGGGACAGCCCCCGGCACCGCCCGGGCACCCCCGGCACCCCCCGGCTCCCCCGGCTCCGGCAGCGGCGCGGTGCGGGAGCGCGGAGGCCGCTGTCAGCCGGGGCCAGCCCGGGGCCGTGTGAGGGGACGGGGACAGGAACGGGGACAGGCCGAGTGAGGGAAGGGGGACAGTGACAGACCGTGTGAGGGAAGGGGGACAGTGACAGACCGTGTGAGGGGCAGGGACAGGGACAGACCGTGTGAGGGGAGGGGGACAGTGACAGACCGTGTGAGGGAAGGGGGACAGGGACAGACCGTGTGAGGGGACGGGGACAGGGACAGGCTGTGTGAGGGGCAGGGACAGGGACAGGCCGTGTGAGGGGACGGGGACAGGGACAGGCTGTGTGAGGGGCAGGGACAGGGACAGGCCGTGTGAGGGGACGGGGACAGGGACAGGCTGTGTGAGGGGCAGGGACAGGGACAGGCCGTGTGAGGGGACGGGGACAGGAACGGGGACAGGCCGAGTGAGGGAAGGGGGACAGTGACAGACCGTGTGAGGGAAGGGGGACAGTGACAGACCGTGTGAGGGACAGGGACAGGGACAGGGACAGGCCGAGTGAGGGGCAGGGACAGGGACAGGCTGTGTGAGGGGCAGGGACTGGGACAGGCCATGTGAGGGGCAGGGAGAGGCCTGAGGGGCTCGGGGCTGTCAGGGGCAGCTGTGTGCCCGTCCTGCCCCGAGCCCAGCAGCACGGACAGGGGCAGGGCTGGCTCCCCACGAGCAGGGGTTTCCAGCAGGGAATAATTGCTGCTGCAGTGGGACAGGGTGGGAGTCGGGGCAGGAGCGTGCCAGGGGATAACTGAGGTGTCTCCGTGTGCTCTCTGCTCTCCTCAGCACGGTGCTGTGGGCTGGGAACAAGAAGCCGTGCTGGGCTGGATGGGGGCACTGACAGAGTTTCACCTGCTTGGGTGGCTTGTGCAGGTGGCTCAGAGGGTCAGGCTCCCTGCCCTGCTCCAATTCCTGATAAATCCTGCTGGGATTTCCCTGCCCACTGCAGGGAGGAGTGGAACTGGATGATCTTCAGGGTCCCCTTCCAGCCCAAACCATTCTGTGATTCACTTCTCTGCCTCTCGAGATCGTCTCAAAAACAATTTCCCTGAATCATGTCTGGGGAGAACAGTGTTCCAGCTCCTTGCAGAGCGATGTTTGTGCCGTTCATCCATCCCTTAACCTTTGTTTTCCATGTGTACAAACAGGTCAGGATGTGCTTGGTGTGTGACTGTTCAGGATGTGCCCCGAGGGCGTTTGAGTGGCACTGGAATTTCATTAGCATGTCATTAATGGTGTCATTCTCCTGAAGGGTCTCTTCTTCTCCTGGAAGGCTCTCAGCACAGGGGATGGAAATATCTTCCATGCTGGTTTTAGTGTTCTCTTTTCACTCACCAGCTGCAGCAGCACACTGTGGAATTAATCTCAAGTCAGGGTCGTGCCCCTCTTTCCAGGCACTTCCCAGTGCTGCTTCCAGCCTGGGAATCCCAGCACAGGCAGGGCCTGGAGCCTGTGAGGAGAGTCCAGCCAGGAACCAGGATGAGCAGAGGGATGGAGCAGCTCTGCTGGGAAGAAAAGCTGGAAGAGCTGGGGTTGTTTACCTGGAGAGGAGAAGCTTTGGGGTGACCTCATTGTGACCTTGCAGGGAGACAGATGGAGAGGGACTGTTTCCAAGGGCCTGGAGTGACAGCACAAGGGGAAATGGCTTCAAAGTGGCAGAGAGTGGCTTTGGATTGGCTATTGGGGAGAAATTCCTCCCTGTGAGGGTGGCGAGGCCCCTGGATCCCTGGAAGTGTCCAAGGCCAGGTTGGATGGGGAAGGTGTTGGAAGGAGGGATTGGAATGAGATTATTTTTAAGGTCCCTTCCAACCCAAACCCTTCTGGGATTCTCTGTCCTTCAGCAGAGCACTTAAATATAACAACAAAGGCCGTTTGTTGACACCTCTCACAGCCCCACGCCTCGTTTGCACTCCACGCTGTCATTTAGAAAAGCCAGAGTTATTTTGAGAGCTGAATTGTTCCTTGTGCTGTCAGCAGGGACACACTCAGAAACGTGCACCTTGCAGGTCACCCTGTGCTGCCCTTGTGCTGCCAGCATTCCTTGAAACCTGTCATTCCCTGTGCACATCCTGCTGCTGCCAGGCAATTGTGGGGATTCAGGGAAGCCACGTGGGTGACAGGTGATTACAGGGGAGGTGAAAAACCCATGGGAAGGGGGTGGGAAAGGTGACTGCCCGCTCCACCACACTTCTGTCATCTCAACAATGGCACTGGTGTTCAAAAGTAGAGCTTGAGGAAGCAAATGTTGGGGATCCAGAGCTGCTGGATGCAAATGTCAGTAGTTTTTCTTCTCAGTTCTGGATTGCTCTCAGGCTGTAGCTGAAAACATCATTTTTTTGCCTCTAAGGTGAGTTTCTCCTGTGGGATTTCCAGCTGATGTTTGTTCAGCAGATAAAAGAGGGCTGGAGCTGCTGGAATAGCCACATAGTGAAGGACAGAGGGCTTGAGGCACGTGGGAGTTCCAGAATTTCCAGGCCAGGAGGTCTGAATGTGTGTTTGGAAAGCCCTGTGTGTCTGTGGATGGTGCAGAGCTCCTCTGGAACGAGGCCTTTCAGCCCAAAGCCTTGGCTGTCAGTGCAGATTGTTCCTGTACCATGTGGAGTGGTTCAGCCTAACACTAAATGCCTTTGTTCCTGTCAAACTCCAGTTTGAGGATTTATTTTTTGATTCTAGAGAGAGTAGTGACGTGAGGCAAGTTTGAGCTATGAATCAACCAAGCTGTTGAGAGATGAAAATGGTGGTTTTTGGGTTTGTTTTTTTTAAGACTAATCCTGTAAGTCCCTATTTGTGGCATTCAAACTTTATATATAATATAAAAGTGATGAGATGCTTCAGTCAATTGCTGCTTATTGTACTCAGATTCTTTTGGTTGGTGGGTTTTAAGTAGTCTGGTCATGAAGAAGTGAAGTGGAACTTGTTAAACAGGTGAAAATCACTTTAGAATTTTATATCTAGATTTATATCCTTGCCTGTAACAAGTCTAAGGAAAAGAAACTTTAATTCAAGATTAGCAACATGGCTTGCAATGAATGTGTGGCCCCAGTCTGAGGTTGAAAAATGTAACTTTGCAGGAATTAGTGGAAAAGCTGCCCTGTAACTCATTGTACAGTGTAGGAAACCTGCACAGATTCCTGCATGTTCAGGATTGTGATGCTGTGTCCATGGTGGGTAGCAGGACCAGGAGACCCCTGGAAACAAGAATCTCTTCATTCATGAACCGAGCTCTGCTCCTGTGTGACAAACCCATCAAATGCCAAGTGCAGAGGAAAATAGGGCAGAGAGAGAGGCTGAGTCCCAGCTGGGCAGGGCAGAACCCCGGCCATGGAGGGATCCTGGTGCCAGAAACACTCCCAGCTGACTCTCAGTATCTCTCCAGGCAGCTCAGCAGCCTGTGATGAGGCAAGGCTTCTTCCTGTGCTGTTCTGTGCCATGGCCAGATATGAAGGGCACAGTTATTATCTCCCAGATACATTAGGCAGCTGCAGAATGGAATTGGCAGAAGTTGCCTTTTGGCCTGGCCAAACGGTGTTGGGTGACACAGCAGAAAGGGGAAGCTGGCAAACAGCTGTTGGAGCAATCTCCTGCTCACAAACAGCTGTTTGCTCCTTGCCCTCCTGCCTGCCCTGGAAATGTGTTTGAGGACAGCTGGGGATTTCTCACAGTCCTCGTGGGAGGGGCAGCAGTGACAAGTGCAGAGGTCACCTTTTGCAGCCTGGAGTTATCCTGGAAGAGCATGTGGGGTAAGGAGGTCTTGAACTCGGCCTGTGATGCTGTGCTTGTACAGCACCCAACCCTCTGGCTTTGGGTTCTTTTCAAGGAATGTTTTGCTTTAATCCTGAATTTGAAATAGGACCTGTTAGCTGATCTGGAGCTCAGGAATAAAGCCCGTGACCCATCTGCTTGCTTCCCCTGTGTTCTCAAGCACCACTATGAGAACTGATTATTACTTGCTGACTGCTGCTATGCTCTGTTTTTCTCTTCTTTAACCAGAAGTCCAAGAAGGGAGCATGGACCAGCCCAGTGGAAGGAGTTTCATGCAAGTCCTGTGTGAGAAATACAGCCCTGAGAACTTCCCCTACCGCCGTGGGCCTGGCATGGGGGTGCATGTCCCAGCAACTCCACAGGGCTCACCCATGAAAGGTAAATTCTGATCTTTCTGAGCCTCTGGGAGGGTGCTGGGAGGAATCAACTGGAAGAGGAGTCACCTTGAACTGCCCAGAAAAAGACCCATCACAATGTGGGGTTTTTTTCTCTGGAGAGTTGAGAGACTGGGATCTAACAAAGGTAGAAAGTGACTGGACTGGTTGCTGTAAAAAACTGAATTTCTCTACAGCAGAATCAGACAGAATCAGAATTAGAGAATTAGAATTAGAATTAGAATTAGAATTAGAATTAGAATTAGAATTAGAATTAGAATTAGAATGGAATAGAATAGAAGATAATAGAATAGAATCATTTGGGTTGGAAGGGACCTTTTCAAGATCACCAGGTTCCAGCCCTGTGAGTGGAAGGTGGACCTAAGGCCCTGTGCAGTCTGTGTTTTGAGGGTTCAGCAGTCCTTGGAGCTTTTCTTCAGGCCACTGATCCTATTTTATTATTGGCTGCAGCCACAGGTGTTTTGGCAGAGGTGGCTTAAAAAATACATAAAATCCCTAAATGGGAGGTTGGCTCCCATGCCACCAGGTTGCTTTGATGCCTGCAGGGGCAGGAGCTCAGTGTGCACAGGAGGGGATGTATTTCAAGCAGAGTGCTGAGCTGTTGAACCTCCAGCCAGGCTGCTTTTGTGACAAGGGCCTCAGGTGAACCTGCAGTGTGCTTTGTCTTCTCATGGCACCAAATGCTTTGTGACCTAGTGGAGAATTCCCCTCTCCTGTGCTCCTGACCTTGCTGCCTCCAGGGAATTTAGCCAAATGTGTGTCTGAAGCTCTGTGCTGCTCGTGGATGTCCTTGAGCCTCCCAGACTGCAGAATCTGTGTCACCATCTCCTCTGAACTAGATCCATGTGACACCCTTTAGTCTTCCCTCACGCTCTGGTGTTGGCATTTAATTCTTGGTTTGGGTCTGAGATTCGCATTGATCCCATCAGAGCTGCCCCTTCTTTGTGTCACACATCTTGCCCATCATGATCTGTAGGAGTAATCCAAACATCCATCAGGTCAATTTGTGTCATAACCAGCCCCAAAGGGGAAAGTAGCCATGGAAATCAGCTGGATGAAGTTTCCAATAACTGGGTTTGACAGAGGAGAAAAAAGGGCCCGAGTTCAGCTGAGGATAAAACGCTCTCAAAATGAGCAAGAACAGAAAAATGGCCTGATGGAATGTGCAGTCAGTGCCCTCTCTGCAGGTAAATTTGCCTTTCTCCTGCTCACCTGGGTGCTGAAAAGAGGCCACGTCTTAAAACGTGACTGAGACGTGACTCACAAATTCTGCATTAGTAATTCCCAAAGTGCCACACTATCCTTTTAAGAAACCAAACACTTGTGAGCCAGAAAACTTGGAAACCCAGGACACTCCAGGTAATTGTTTGCTGCTAGAATCCCTTTCTAGTCGTGCAGCTGTCAAGTGTTCAGGAGAAAAGGGGCCACCTATTTAGGAAAAAGCTTGTGGTTAAACTTTAATGGATTTCAGTACTCCAGAGAGGTGGGAAAGTCATGTCGTACATGAAAGAGTGTCAGACTGATGGCTTGCCTGGCCTCAATGTGGATTTCTTGTGTGGAAATTGTTTCCTGTTACAAACCCCCAGCTTTTTGTCATGGTGTAGCCTTAGCACAGCAGGCTGTGATTGAGGCCCAAGCCCTTGGTTGTAGCTTTGAGTACATTTACTGTCTGAGGAGGAGCTGCAGCAAAACCAGAGCAGAAATGGAAAGGCAGAGCAGAGACCTGAGTTTTTGCATGAACGCTGAATGCTCTACACTGAACCCTGGGAAGGGAAGCTTAGAAAGGAAATGTTTAAATACCTCCTAAGAATGTTTAAATACCTCCTAAGAAATGTTTAAATACCTCCTGGCTGTTACTAGGCTCAGGTGGGCTCAGGGTAAGAGGATAAGTGAGTCTGACTGTGCAGCTGACACTCCCCTCGTCCTGTGTCCTATCTGCAGCAGCAGCTGCCTGGGGAAGAGCAGAACTTGTGGCAAGGACTGATAGGAGACAGGCCATAAATGACAAAGGAGAGGCCTGAAATACACTGAAATACCCAGAAATACATGGAGGAACTGAAGGGCACTGATAGGAGTGGTGTACTTCATGTTTACAACTAATACCTCAGGATGGTGTCAGCTATAAAATCTGTGTTTGACCTGAAATCGGTGTAAATTCTGACATTCCTGCTGGATTTCTCTTGCTGGCTGTAACATCCGTGTTTGGGGCTTGGTTCTGTCACTCCAAGGCAGTGCTGAGCAGAGGCAGCTTCTGTTTTTCCCTGTGCCAGACCGCCTGAACCTGCCCAGTGTGCTGGTGCTCAACAGCTGTGGCATCACCTGCGCCGGGGACGAGAACGAGATCGCCGCCTTCTGCGCCCACGTCTTTGAGCTCGACCTCTCTGACAACAAACTGGAAGACTGGCACGAGGTAAAATGGTGATGGGCACCTTACTGGGCACCTTCCACAGCTGTTACTGGCTGCAAATGCATTGCATTGATGAGAGTTGTGTTTTTGTGGCTTCTTTCTCATTCCTGAAGGTGATGTTTATTTACTTGGACAGCAACTGAGCAATACATGTGATGAAATTAATCCAGTGTGGCACTTCACTCCTGTACCTTGTGACTTACAGTCTTGGCCTGTGGGTGGAAAAATCTGTATTTTTATTTTATATCATCATGCAAAGCAGTGGAACTGGCATTTCTAATACCAAGAAGTTAATGAGCAGTTTAGTTTTTAACAGAATGGCTGGCAGTTGATTCCCAGCTTTGCCACTGTGATGGTGGGCAAGGCATTTATTCCCTCTCCACATTTGTTGCCTTATCTTCAGAGCAGATTTAATAATATTTACCACAAAGGGTATTTCTGCAGCCTCATTAATTAATGCTAAATGCTGTTGTAAAATCCTTTGAAGTGCCTGGATGAAATAATGCTCAATAAATGCAATGTAACAGGAGTGAAACAATCTCAATCTATTCAAGTGTCATTAAGTTCCTCACTGGATTATCCTCTCCTTTTATGTTAGTGTTTATTGTTGGAAATATGTGGAAAAAACCAGGGTATGATGGGGTTTTGTGCCATCAGATTCTCGTGTCTTTAAGCAGGGAGGGAATGCAGTGTTTGCAGGGTCCCAGCTCAGTGGGGCTGACCTCATAACTGGTCACTCACAAGCTGCACATCTCACACCCTGCTCTGTGTTCAGTCTCTTCAGGCTGCCCTGGAACTGAAAGGCTTCTGTGTGTGCTGGCCCCTTCCTCTGAGACAGGATTAAGTTTTCACAGCCCATCCACACCAGATAAATATCTCCCCACCCCTAAAACCTGCCCGTGCTGGGGATTCCAGATCCCTGGGTAGCCTGTTCCCATGCTTAGCTAATAACCTCATAGGCTAAACTGTGTAATTTAAGTCTCCTGTGCTGCAATTTCAGCCAATTTCTGCCTGCCCTGTTCTCAGCAGGCAGGAGGAGCATCATCACTGTTCCTTGTACAACAGCTTTTTATACCCACTAAGAACTTTAATGCCTCCTTTCCTTATTTTAGTATAATACTGAAAAAAACTCCTTCTTCCAATCACCCATCATAAGCCATGTTTTCCTAAATCCTGTGTTTTTGCTGGGCTGATGTCATCCACTTTGCCTACTTAATTCCTGAGCTGTAACACTCCAACCATGACATCACCTGAGAGGAGGTGTGAAGTGAGGCAGGCTCATTACCTCATGTTTGCCACCCTTGAATTCATGAGACAATCACCCTTTGCCAGCAGCTGGGCCATTTACTGACCTCTGTGTGCCATGGGCTGCCCATCTCTGCCCATCCCAAAGCTTTGAGGAGTGCAGCTCTCCCAGCCAGGTGTTCCCTGACTCAGAATTATTTTCTGCTGGTGTTGGAAGCTGCTTCCCACTCAGTCAAGGATGGAATTAGGGATTGGCTGAGCCCTGTGGGGAGCAGTGGGAAGCTGGACAAGTGCTCAGTGTTGGCCATGGAGGCAGGAGAAGAGCCCCTGGCCCCCTGTGAGCCAGGGCTGGCTCCTGGAATGTGTGGCTGCTCAGCCCTGGGGTTCAAGTGGATTTAATGACCTCTCCCAAGGGACTGCCTTTCTCTTATCAAGCTGCTCCTAGAGTGTAATTAAATGAACTCTTGAGGAGAATGAGCAATTAACCAATCCATCTAGATCAGGAATGCCTGGAGTATGAATTACAGGTAGATATCCCTATGTTTTTCCCTATATCATTGCTTTGTGATAATTCCAGAGGGCCCCTTTTAGAAGGTCAGATATTATTGCCAGAGGTCCGATTACTGCCTGATACACATTTCTTTCTTTCTATTTTTTTTTTTTTGTTTGTTTTTTTCTTCCCTCCCCACTCAGGTCAGTAAAATTGTGTCCAACGTCCCCCACCTGGAGTTTCTAAACCTGAGTTCCAACCCTCTCAGTTTGTC
Organism: Phylloscopus whistleri; assembly: GCA_017589585.1. Lineage (NCBI taxonomy): Eukaryota > Metazoa > Chordata > Aves > Passeriformes > Phylloscopidae > Phylloscopus > Phylloscopus whistleri. The sequence continues at coordinate 1,330,354 of JADMLD010001224.1, read as the reverse complement.
CGTTCTAGAGAGAAGTTGCGCTGGGTCTTTCGCTGGCGTCCGCAAACTTGTGCTGAACAACAGCAAAGCTTCCTGGGAAACAGTGCACACCATCCTGCAGGAGTTACCAGAGTAAGCCTGGGAGTCTGGGGGTTTGCTGCACTCAGGACAAGGCTGGGTTATGGATGGAGTCATGTGGTGAGGGATGAGGGGGCTGTGAGGATGCAAACAGCAGTAGAGAAAGAGGGATGTTTTCCTTTGGAGTTTGGGAACTCCAGGTGAGTGCTTTGCATTGTTCTGAAAACCAAACTTGGGTGGTGCTGCAAAGCCCAGGCCTTCTCCTCCTCCAAACCTAAATACCAGAGATGGATAATGACCCCAAAAATGTAGGAGAGTCACATTTCCCTTTGAGTCACTGTGCAGTGAATGGTGCAGGGCATACCTGTTAAATGGGAGGTGCCTCTGAGGGTCTGGCCACTTGTCAAGGAATATTTCATTCTGCTTTTCTCTGCTAAGGTGTTGATTTCTGTGCTTTGGTCACGGGCCACCTTGGCATTCTGCTCCCATGGATGGCCTCAGTGGCTTCATTTTAATGACAGATCCCTCTTTGTGTGGCTCTGTCAGCAGAGATGATGACAGCAGAATGTCCTGCGTAGGCAACCTACACTTCTCTGGGATTGTGAGGGTTCAGTTGTCTGAAAACTAAATGGGACCTGCTCTTTCTTTAATGGGATCTGTTCTTTCTTTAATGGGAATCTTTGGCAGTGACGTGGGGGAAAAATCATTATCAGTGTTGTATCAAAACCCCATTTTAAATGAAGGTGAGAGCACTGGGAGCAGGTCCCAGTCACTGTTGGAGCTGGGTTGGTGGCTTGTTGGGCACAGATGTGGAAGACAACCCCAATCAATCTGTTACACAATACTGGGAGACACTCAGGGAACACTTTAAAGGGTTTTTTAATCTCTGAAGATACAGATGGGAGCAGAGATGTAGTTGAAACACTCAGTGTGGAGTGCTCAAAGGCCTTCCCTACACCAAGGTTCTCAGAGCTGGTACAGAAAGTTGTGTTAAAGTCACTTAAAATTGATGACTTGATCCTTTCTGCCCTGTGCAGCTTGGAGGAGCTCTTCCTGTGCCTTAATGACTACGAAACAGTGTCTTGTTCTCCAGTTTGCTGTCAGTCTCTCAAGCTACTCCACATAACTGACAATAATCTTCAAGACTGGACTGAAATTCGAAAGTTGGGAATTATGTTTCCATCACTGGACACACTTATCCTGGCTAACAACAACCTCACCACCATTGAAGAGTCCGAAGATTCCCTGGCAAGGCTCTTCCCCAACCTAAGATCCATCAACTTGCACAAGTCAGGTGAGAGCCTGGCAGCTGGGATGGGTTTTGTTGGTTGATCAGAGTCTCTCCTGTATGGATGACAAGCAGTGAACTTGCCCATCTGTGGGGTTTTCCTGCTGCTTTGGGTAGTCAGTCATTATCAAAAGATTAGTCAGAGCAGTGTGGACCAGTTAATCAAAATGAGCTGGAAAGGTTTTTTTTATGTTGGTAGTTTCCCTCTGTTTCCCATCCCTGCCTCAGGTACTCCTGGCTGGGGAAGGATAAATAAATGTCTGGCAGTGGAGGGGATCAAAGAATCCCATTTTCCCTTTTTTCCCTGCTTTATCTGGGGTGAAATGAGGGCATGTGCAGGTATGCAGTGTGGATCAAGCATCCCCCAGCAGAAGCTGTCTGTCATCTGTGCTCAGTCATCACAGCCTCACAAGTGATGCTGGAAGCTGCTTTTGCACTCCAGCCCCAGAGAATTTTCAGCCAACGCTGCAGAAAGAGAATGAGCAGTTGGAATATTGGGAAGAGCACCCTGTGCTGGGAGAGAAGGAGCTGCAGGGCAGCTCGTGGGGGCTGTGATGTGTCTGTCTGTGACACATGCACCAGAAATTCATCTGCAGCGGTGCTTCATGCACCAGCAGCTTTTGTTCTTTACAGCTTTATATGCTGTGCAAGTGCTGCTGAAGTGTCAGGCAGGTAGAAGGGACTTCATTAACATGCCCTACAATATGAGCATCAAGGAATCCCTGTAATAAAAGCTTAACTAGAGGAGGAAAAGCCTGTTAAGCTGCATTTGAAAGCACCGTCTCACCGAGGAACAAGTGCTCCTCTGGTAAGTAGTTTTGCAGTTTTGATGCCAGGTGCTTAAGAACTCTGGGCTCTGTGTTGCATTTTGATGTTTTGGGAGCTGAAAGTCAAGCAGGAATCCCAAGGAGCTTGTTAAAACTTTTTGGGGGTTTTAGAGAAAGCTGCTGCACTCTGAAGTTCTGGCAGGCGAAGACTCCAGGACGAGTTGTGTTGATCTCACCACACAATCACAGCTCTGCTGTGCTCAATCCTCAGCTTTGTTTTATTTTGCCCTCCCTGCTTGCTTTGTTATCCCAGTGTCAGGTCTTGAGGGGGCTGAAAACAAGTTTAAACCTTTTTCATTAAATGGCTGGATGGCTTCTGGGACTGTTTCACCATTGGGTTGTGAGCAGAAATGGGACCCAAGGTGGTTGTGTATGTGAGGTAAAGCCATTTGATGGCTGTTTAGTGATGCCTGGAATGAAAGAAGTGCTGGTGGCTTTAACACTCTGAAGGCAGCATCCCTTTATAGACACAACATCACTGATGCTGGTCAGTCCCCAGCAGTGAGGCCAAAGGCTGAGTGCTCCATAAAAAAGCCATGGAGAGCATCCTTCTAGACCTGGAAGCACAAGAGAGTTTCAGCTCCTCTGCCTTGTAAGCAAATGTTGATTTTTTAGCAGCACATCATGAGCAAAAAGCCAACTTCTCAAAGGAGCAGCAGTGACACTCTCCTGTCTCATATGTTCTTTGGCTGTGTCTGATTATCTTGGATCCATGATGTGCTTTCTGTGTTTGTTAACACAAATCTTTCCTCCTGAGCAGGTCTGCATTGCTGGGAAGACATTGACAAGTTAAATTCTTTCCCCAAGCTCAAGGAAGTGAAATTGCTGGGAATTCCTCTGCTGCAGTCTTACACCACCGAGGAGCGCAGGAAGCTGCTAATAGCCAGGTCTGTTGGTTTGTTCTGCTCAGCAGAAACGTGGCAAGGCAGGGAAGGGGTGGGAGCAGGGAATCCCAGGAACAGGCTGGCAGGAGATGAAGTTCTGTGTGAATGCAGAAAGACTGGAGCTTGTTTTGTGGAAAAGTCAGAGAAGTGGAAATGTTAAATCCGACTGCTCTGCTTCTCAGGGGATTTTGTGAGTCTCCTACAAATCTGTGGTGAAATGAAATTTTAAATTTTGCATGTTCTTGAGAAATTACATGGAACTTCCCCGCTCTCTCAAAAGGATTGAGACCTGAGCTTGCTGGCAGGATTTCTGGTGTTAAAGCTGAGGCACTTCTGATGTGACTGCTTTGTTGGTGAGCCTGCCTGTGCTCCCCTCCTGGCTGACCGTGGCTGTTGCTGTGTGCCTGCAGGTTGCCATCCATCACCAAGCTCAACGGCAGCATCGTGGCCGACGGCGAGCGCGAGGACTCGGAGCGCTTCTTCATCCGCTACTACATGGAGTTCCCCGAGGAGGAGGTCCCGTGCAGGTGGGAGCTGTCTGCCCTGCAGTGGAGAGCAGGGGCAGGCCAGGTGATGGGAAATATGTGCCAGCTGTTCCATCCCTCACCTTTCTCTGGCCTTGGTTCCTTCAGTCTCTTTGGGCTGAAGTTGTTATGTTGTTGTTGTCTGATTTGTAGGGTCACTCCTCAGTCAGATTTGGTCTTAAAAGTGCCTGTGTCAAGTGCCATTAAACAACAGAAGTGTTCAGTTCATGACCTTCATTGTCTCCTGGCCTCTCCCACGGCTCCCTTCATAATCCACCTGTGTTTGGGAGTGCCCAAAGCCAGGACACTTTGTGCTCTCTGCTGCCAGGCTGGGGCATCTAATCCTCTGGACCATCTGGTGTGTGCAATGTGGCTGGCAAGGGGAAGCTGTCCCCTCACTTTCAGGCCTGCAAATCACAAGTCTGATGGGTTTTCTTTGCCAAAAAAGTGCATCCAATGATCCGCTCATCTTGGTAAACTAATGAACTTGGGCAGATGCTGTTCAGCCTGTATCTTTTTTGTGCCAGCATCCACTTACTGCTTCTAATGGGCTGAGGAGGGATCATGGAGCATCAGGCCACTGCCTTTACCTGCCCTGCACCCTAAACCCTCATGTGCTTTTGGACAGCAAAGCTTTATTATCCTTTTTTTACAGAAAGGAGGTAGGGCAGGAGTGTGTGTGTGACTCTGAGGGCACAGACAGAGGTGGGGACACACTGAGGGTCACAGGTATGGCCTGGCATGGATGACAGAGGTGCAAATGGAATCTGCTCAGTGTTTTCCTCTGCTTAAGTCTCAGCTGAAATGCCCCTTGTTTTCCTAAAACACTTGCCAATCCAGTAAGGGGAATGGGGAATGAGGGCATGGCATTTTGTGTGAATATTAATAGGGTCAGTGATTATAATATTTGTTAAAAGTGTGCTGGAGTCAGTTTAGAGGCAGAGGGCATTTGTGCAGTCAGGGAGACAAGACAGCTGGTCCTTTTTCTGAGGACAAGTCCTGACATGTATTTTATAGGGCCTTGAAGCATAAAAATTGAAGGAAATATTGGAAGGGATAACTGCAGAGACAGAGAATGCAGGAGAGAGGAAGGGGAAAGAGAGACTGGGCCTGTGAGCTCATGGTGCTGCTCCCAAAAGGGATTAGTTTCCATAACTTTTCATATTTCTTGTGCTTGGTGGTGACAGAATGTCAGTGATCCATATATTGCTGGGAAGGACACAGTGGGGTACAGCTTTAGGCACTCATGATGCCCAGGACATGGGTTTTGGGAACAGGCTGTGTGTTACACATCACCACACACCACTGGGATTGGTTTGCAGGTGAGATCTCACATAAAAGATTACTGACATCTCACCCATCCAAGAAAACCAGGCTCATTTTGACCAACAAGCAAGTTTTATGCTAGAAAAATCACCTCCCCCTCAGATTTCTTAGCCTTTAAGCACTGCTACTGCCTTTTTCATGGTCAATGACCTCTTTGTCCAAATCCCTTCATCTGTGCAGCGTTTCCAAGAGACTTCTGCAGCTACCAGAGAGGCTTGTTCTGTCCTGGAGGGGTTGGGTGCCACTGCAGACTCCTTTCTAGTGAGGCTGCAGATGGCTGAGAGTGTCCCCAGTGCTGGGTTTCAGTTCCTGGACCCACAATCAGCAGCCCTTGTCCGAAGGGAGACCTGGCATTCCTTGCAGAGGGATTTTGTGTCTGTTTGTGGCTAAAGCTTCCCCTCCTCGCTCCTAAATCTGGTGTGGTGGCTCCAGAAGTGGTTTGTAATTAGAAACTAATCAGGACACACATGTTGTGGCTGGGGTCTGACATCTGCATTGCAGTGCTGCCTTGAGCAGAGGGAGAGCAACTTGAGCACAGAAAACTTCCCAGAGGGCAGAGGACAGCTTCCCCCCTCCAGACTGGCCAGGTGCAGCCTGTGATAAGCTCTGCCAGCAGCACCCCCCTGCCTGCTGCATTGCTGTCTGCAGCTGGAAGGGATCAGGCAGGCAGGGAAAGGGAAGGAACAATTTATCTCTGTGGATGTGGTGGCTGTAGGGAGCGCCGGGTGCACAATCCAATATTGGCTGTCTCGTGGAGTGACGTCCTCGTGTCTGGGGGGTTTTAATGAGCCCTCTGCTCGTCTGCTCCACTGTTTATCTGCAGAGTATCACAGGCACTTTCAGCCAGGCTCAGATCTTCAGCAGCCTCAGCGTCTGCCAGGCTGCAAGGGGTGATTAGAAAAGTCTCCAGGGTCCCTATTATTGGGGTCCAAAACATCGCTGTGCCATTCTGCCTTGGTCCTGATTGATCTGAGGGCAGCCAGTCACTCACACTGCCCACTTTCCTTGCAGCTCACATACTAAGGAGCAGGCTGCAAAGCTCATTCTGCCCTTCCTCGACACAAGAAAAATTCAGACAGCTTCCTGAATCTTCAGATTGCTTGACCCACCACATATTTACAGCACATGTTTGGATAATCGTGGCTCTCTCATGGTGGTTCTCTCTCTCAGCTTGTCTGAAATTTGTCCCCCTCTTTATCCTCTCCCCACCATCAGCCCAGTTCACTCCTAGTGCATGAATCATGACAGTGATTGTGGCTGGCCCAGGAGTTGTTGCTGGTCTGCAGCAGCAGAGATGCTGAGAATTAAAGGGATGTCCCAAAGGGGGCTGAGGGTTTGGAGCAGCAGGAGGGGAGTTCCTCTCTCCCTCTTTCCCATCAGGTGTTGCTGCTGGCAAATCCTTCCAGAGAAAGAGCAGCCCTCCCCACTGCTGACACCTTGGCTGGCATTTGTTCTGCCTGCAGGTGGGTTAAACGTGGGGAGTGTTGTTTTCTCTCAGCACTAATGGCTTCCCCAGATAAATGGGGCTGCTCCTACACCCCAGTGCCCGTGAGAGCAGGGCATCATCCTGCCTTTGGATGCTCTGGTTGTGTCCGTGGGACTGGGGAAATCCTAGTGCCTTGTGGCCCTTACCTCAGTGCCCGGCACACAGAGGGGCTGCTGTTCTCCAGGAACATTCCTGCCTCCAGCAGGACTCCCTGGGGTCACCCAGCCTGCCAGATCCCATCGCTGCCCCGGGGGCTGTGACACCGCGCCCATCGCATTCAGCTCCGCCTGGGATCGGGAGCACAAAGCGCTTTCTGTGCAGGGGCTCTGAAACGTTACCTGTCCTCGGCAGCTCTCAGCCTTTGTCATCGCAATCCCATTGTGTTTTGTGCTGCCACTCCTCCTCTTTCCCAGCCAGGGAGGGAGATCCAGCCTGGCCCGATGGGAGCGATACCAGGGGGGCGGGGGTGACACAGACTTTCCATTGCCGGGACCTTGGGAAGAACACTCAGAGACTTGGCTGCAGGGACAAGGTGACAGTGGAGTGTGTGCCTCTGCTAGTAAAATTCCCATCTTGTTTTAGAGCAGGTGTGAGGGATCAGCTGGCAAGAAGTGCCCTGTTTGTTATCAGCTCTCAAACTGTGCAGCAGCTCACCTTGCTTTGGTGATCTTGATGATCCTGTGCTCAGTGGAGTGTAACATTGGGGACCTAGCTGGCCTTTTGGAGAACAGCAGGAATGTCTGATGATCAGTTAAGTCATGAGGCCACAGATACTGGGGATCTAAACTCAACGCTGTGTCCTTTTTGTGAGCACTGGCTTGGTTCTGGCACTCTTCAGTGAAGTGTTTTCACTGGAGCAGGAGGTGTAGAGTTGTGAGCACAGCGTCCTCTCTTTCTTCCAAATCCCACTGCAGCCACGGCTGGGATTTCTGAAACTGTAGGAACCCAAACTGTGCTGCTCAGTTTTGTCAGGAAGCTGTTTTGAGACCAGTCAGCTCGAACGTCTCAGGCTGGTGGTAACTTCACCTTCCTCAGCAAGATTCTTCTCCCTAGTGGGACACTGAGCTCATGTCAGCTGGAATCAGGGTCCATGTTGTCTCGTGTGGGGAACACTCAGACCTGGGAAGTGTGCATTGCTGCACCATAACTCTGGACTTGTTGAATTTCCCAGGTATCACGAGCTGGTCACCAAGTACGGGAAGCTGGAGCCCTTGGCAGTGGTGGATCTGCGGCCTCAGAGCAGCGCCAAGGTGGAGGTTCACTTCCAGGACAAGGTGGAGGAGATGTCCATCCGCCTCGACCAGACTGTGGCAGAGCTGAAGAAGCACTTAAAAACTGTGGTGCAGCTGTCAACAAGCAACATGCTGCTCTTCTACTTGGACCAGGAAGCTCCTTTTGGTCCCGAGGAGATGAAGTACAGCTCGCGGGCGCTGCATTCCTACGGCATCCGGGATGGAGATAAAATCTACGTGGAGCCCAGAATGAAATAGCCTTTTTGCCCACACCCACACTCCCCCAACACACCCACACACATGCATTGAGGAGTTTTCTGCAAGGTTTTTATTTCGGTTGGTTGGTTGAGGTTTGGTTGTGTTTTCTGTAGCAGGTGATTTCTTAGCCCGGAGGAAGTGCCCTGATCTGAGAACCATGCCCACCATCCACTGCAGGTGACCTTGAGGTGACAATTGACTTCAGGATGTGTGTTTCAGTGTGGGCAATACCTTGATGTTTCCTTTGATGCTCCGGTATACTCGTGATTTGGCATGAATGGTCAGTTGTTCAAGCTAAACAATGCCAGGGTCCATAAGGGAGGAGACAGCTCGGTGCAGAATTTGACCTGTTGTTTTCTTTTCCTAAATTTTTTGGTGTTTTGCTCCACCAGAGCTCCCTTTGGCCTAGCTATCCAACTGTGGCTCGAGCTTGCTGTAGTATTTTCTTGCAGCTTGGTGCTGTTTCAACCTTTTGTTGTGCTCGAGTTCACAGGAAAGATCTCCATCAGTATTCTGCTTGATTCAGAGCTCAGGTACTTTAGTGCATCCACTTCACTCCGCTGGTTTGCTTTCTGTGAGTGCACAAAATGGGGAAAGAAGAAGAACTTCCCAGAAAAAAACTTATTTCCAAAGTGCACGCTCTATATCCACCTGATATTTTGGGGAAAAAAGAGGTTTTGGCTGCTGTACCCATCTCACATGGTGCCTGCAGCCTGTGGGGATAAAGGTGTGTTGGAAAGTGAATTTTGGGATGTGGTGGATGAGCGCTGTGTTGGAAGGGCTTTTAGAGCAACAGGTCATCAAGGGGTTGAGGAGCAGCTTCCCCCATTGGCCGTTGTCCATCCTGATGCTGAAGAGATCCTCTGTGCACTTCACCTTGTACCAGTGGCTGCTGCAAGTGGAATGGCTAAAACTCCTCTCCTGGGAGAGAGGAAGAGTCAAGTTGAAGTTTGCGTTCGTTGCTGTTGCACCAGTTCAAACCTAGCACTTTCCCCGGGGCCCCTGGCCGGGGCTCCCTGCGTAGGGTCCGACCTCGGAGGATGTGGTGGCTGGGATCAGCCTGTGGCAGTGGAGGAGCAAAGCAGCTGGACTCACGTTGGCTGTTCAGCAGGTTCCACTCTCTCTCTCTCTCGGCTTCCCCCACGCGCCCCTGGTAGGCATCGCGTGCTGCTGCTTCACGTAGTCCCTGTTTTCTCCTGCAGAGCAGATCCCCCTGCCTGCTCAGTGAGATCCTCCTTCCTTTCTCTCTCTCTCTTGTTTCGCTTTCCTGTGTCTTCCCTGCTCCAAGTCCAAGACTTCCCCAGTTTCCTGGTTACTAGCTGCTGCAGAGCAGTTTTTGGAGCTGTGCAGCCAGGGCTCTAGTTACACGTGAACTCCTGACCTTCGTTTTGAAATGCTCCCTTTATCCCCACGTGCACTTTCTTTCCCAGGATGCTTTTGCCCACATCACCGAGCTCCTTTGGTATTCTTGGAGTTGTGTATTTCTCTTCACATTTTACCTGGATTGTGGGGTGGGATCAGTGGGGAGGGGATGAATTGTTATTTATCTCATAGTCTTCAGGTTTAGGATGTGGGGATTGTTCAGAGGGGATTAGTTCCTTATCCAAAGCAAGGGTTAAAACGGGAGGATTTAAAACAAGTTACTAATTTGTGCCTCATGCCCCTGCCAAAAATAGCATTTTCTTGGCCCCGTTGAGATGAGCAATAGGGAAGGGAGTGAGATTTTCCATAGGTAGCATAGATTTTCCATAGATCTGTGGTACCTGCAAACTAAACAGCAGGGAGATAGTGGCAGTATAACATAAAATGATGCTTTTATAAGCTAGAGCTTTACTGAAGATGTATTTTCCATTTGGGCAGTGAAAATAATTTGCTGCCTGATAGCAGAACCCTTAAGCCAACTCTTCTGTATGATATATACATACCTACCAATAGGAAAAGTTGTGGTTAATAAGATATTTTGTTATAAAGCAAAGTTTTATGAAGATATGGTTGTTTAATATTAGAAGCCTATTTCAGCCCTTGACCTCCAGTGTAAGTAGGTTATCCCTGAGTGGCTGCAGAGTCCGAGACAAGCAACCTATGGGGATGCAAAAGTATCTCTGACCTAATTCTCCAGAGCAGTAATTGCCTCTGTGGGTGTATTTATGGCATTGTACCTGCTATTAATGAGATGCTGTAACTCTTGACCAACTTCCTCAGCACAATTAAGTGTCTGGGTTTCAGAGAAGGGAATAAACAAAGGCCATTAAAGAGTGGAATGGGATGATAAAGAAGAGCCAAGAACGTGCTTTGAAGTTTGTTTGCCCACTAAAAATTGGGCTGTCCATGGAGGGGTCGGTGCTGTCACCAGCTCAGAACTGGCAGAAAATCCTGATTTTAGTTGTGACAGACCTGGTGGGACCTGGAAGATGGAAAAAGAGAGCACAGAAGGCTGACGGGTGCTGGGGATTTGGTGCTGACCCCAAACCTGCTCCCCTGCTCTGTTTAGGTATGAAATCACCACTCTGCCACTTCTCCAGGGGAAGGTTTGTCTCAAGGCATTCACCTTGTGTGCAGATAGTGGAGCAGTCGTGGGGTAGAAACCAAAAATTTTGGCTTTGCAAGGAGACAGATTCAGCCCCAAAACCCAGAGAGAGTTTTTGTGTGGGATGATCAGCTGTGAGAAGTGGCACCAAACAGCACACAAGGATGTGGCAAAATACCCCAAATCCTGATACCTTGTGGGGAAGAGTGCCCCACCCAACAGGGGACCATGTCTTGGGAAGAGGGGAGAAGGTTCTGAGTGGGAGAGGAGGTTTGGGTGCTGAGGGAGGGTGCAGATGTGGCAGGAGGTTTGATTTAAACCTCTGCCATGCCCAGGCATTGCCAGTGTGTGCCAGCTTCAGCTGAAGGTCCCTGGCTCTGTCACATCCCCTTGAGAAAACAGATTTGCAAGCTTCCCTGGCTTGTGTGCCCTTCCATCTGAGGGCTACTGTAGTCGAGAGCTGTTGTGTTGTTCTGCTAGTTCATGCATAAAAGCCTGCCTCAGGCAGCCTGCGCAGCGGGCAGAGCACCTGCTCCAGAGGGCTTGGGTGACAGCTGCATACCAAAGTGTCACACGGCTTCGTGTGCCCAGTTCCACGCTGTGCTCTTGTGGTTTTGGATTTGTTCCTGTTGAATATCCCTGGGTTTGGCCAGATGTTCCGGAGGGTCACGTAACGAGCGCTGTGATGAACGTGCACGGGGTGTTGGCTGTCCTCTGCTCCCTGTGGCTGGGATTTGTAACCTCGTATTTTGGGAGCTGCAGGCATGCTGGTGGCAGCTGTGACCCGTGGTGGCTTGGAGGAGGTGCTGCTGGGGACAGGCTCTCCCGTGTGCCCTCTCCTCCTCGGGTCTGGAATCCGACGGCGGCTCTGCCTCCTCGCCCCTCAGTGAGATTCTGTAGGTTCTGTTGGTGTGCAAGATTTGGGAATGCAAACGAGGTGCTTAAAGCAGCCCAGAGGCTAAAATCTGTATTCCTGGCAGCTGTGCCTCCCTCGTTTGGATGTGGCACTTCTGTAGGCAGGAGAGAGAAGCCTTCCCCAGAGCAACGTTTGAGGGGCTTCAGCCATCTCGGGCCTTTGCCTCTGTGATTGCTTTTCTGCTGTTCCTGGAGTCTTCAAACATAATTTAAACATGAAGATCTATTCTTGCTCCCTGTTAATGTTGCATCCATATGTAATTTCAAAGAAGAAGAACTGTAAGTGCATCTGGTTTTTTTATTCTGGTTGCTCTCCCTGGGGATACACCTCCCGCTCCCACAATTTGCCTTTGGTTTGCTCGCAGACGTAGCGGTGGAATTCAGGCCAAAATAGGTCATTGGTTTGGATCAGTTCAATAAACTTATGTAAGTTTTTACACAAAAATCCCCAGTGTCCTGAGCTTTGCACTTCTGTGTCCCCTGAAGCAAAAAACTGTTCCCTGTTGTCACCCCAAAGGTGTGAGTGAAAACTGCCGGGATTGTTTTGTCCTGCTGATGGTTTTGTTGTCTGCCCATGAGCTTGGCCACAGCCACCTCACCTGTGCAAGGTGGCACCTGTCAAAAGGAGAATTCATGGAGCTGGAAGATCTGCTCCTCTTCTGGAGTGTATTTCCCCATGACTGGGATTCATCCCCACTTCCAGGTGAGGAGTAAAGCTCGAGCTCGCTCTCTCCTCCGAGGGATTGGCCTTGGGGTTAAAACAAATTTCACCCTCATGGCCTGGGGGAGGCAGGAGGAGGGAGATGCCACTTTGGATGGGAAACAGCTCCAGATCCATTGCCAGGGCATCTTCCATGGGCTGTGCCAGCTCCTTGAGGTGGGAACGAGACAAGGCACTGCCCGTGGCTGCTGTGCCAAGGTCAAGTAGCCACAGAAGCCCTTGTGGTGTCTTTGAATGCTTGTTTGGTGAGGCAGGGGGGGAAGTTTCCTGCTAGAAGAATTAAGAAGAAAAAAAAAAGAAAATGAAAAAGTGTTTGGTTGTTCAGCTCTGATGTGTTCAGCACTGCATGATGGGAACATCCCCTGCCAAAAGAAGAGAGGCTGGAAGACAAAGTCTTCCCCAAAGAGACAGTGAGACCTAATCAAACTTCATCAGTGTTCACTTGCCCAGGACAAACAGGACCAGAATATTAAACTGAGAAAGGAGCAGAGGGAAACCTATTTTCACCGGTTTTCTCTGTGTTACAAAACAGAATAAGGAGAGTCAATTGATTTTCCTGGAGCTGGTTGTGTTTAAAATGTATGGGAGGGAAGGGAAGAGCTGGGATACAGGCTGGAAGTAATCTGCCCCTGGAATATCAGTCAGTGCTGATATCCCCCTGCCCTCCTAAAATAGCTGTTGGCTTAGAAAAGGGTAAAAAATAAATTTTAAAATGATAAAATTCCTGCTAGCAAGGCCACGCTTGGAGGATGGAGGGAAAGCAAATTTGGGGATTTGCTGTGGAGGCAGCGAGCTGCCTGGTGCCCTGATGTGCTAGAAGAGACTGCTGTGGTAAGAGAGAGCTTTCTGGGGGAAACTTGCTGAACACACTGCCAGGGGCACCCAGGGAAAAAAGTCTGGGCTACTGGTGTTCCTGTCTCCTCTGTTCCTGACAGAGGGTGGGGAGGACAAGGGGAATTAAGACCTTCTAGCAGGGAAAATAGGGAATAAAAGGCCCCCACCCAAAATGTCAGAGGGGAAAATCAGCCAAGATCAGGCTGTTTTCCCACTGCTGGGGTTGGAGCAGTTCCTGTCTGACCTGAGCCTTGCCACAGGCTGAAAAATCAGCTCTAAGTGGCTCTGCTGCTGGATCCTTCACCCCTCGGCTGCTGTTCCAGCTCTCCCTCTCATCCAACATGGATAGGAACCAACTCAAAGCAGCTGAAATCTTTCTTGGGGTGCAGATTGGACTCAAATGTAGAGCTGGGGTCAGCCCAGATGCCAGAGGCAGGGAAAATCCCTGTGGAAACTGCAATTGTACGAGTGAAAATGATAATAACGCTCACAGCAGTCCCCCAGTGAAGCTCCCAACCAGCACCAGTGCAAGGAAACCTTCTCTGGGCTGAACTGGGTGAGTTTTTCCTTTTCCACCTGTAACAGCAGGACTTGGATGGCAAAGCAACTCCATTGAAACTTCAGGGCAGTGCCTTTGAACGGCGCTTTAAGCCTAGCACTGTTTAATGCTAATCCTGTAACTTTATATAGATGGGCTTTTTTTCTTTTTTTTTTTTTTTCCCCTTCACACAAAGGAGGAAGGGGCTCAATTCTTCTGAGGGTTGGGTTTTCTGTTCCCTGGGCAGCAGAGCTGCGAGCCCAGCTCCGTCTCTCTGGCATTTCCATCTGAATCCACCTGAAGGGGGTGAGCTTTTGGGGAAGAAAGAGGCTCCTCTCCCTCTCCAGGCCAGAATCTGATCTCCAGATTAGCCTGCTGGTTATCAATAGAGGAACAACAGTTGTGATTGCAACTCAACTCTGCTCCAGCCCTGGAAGAGCATTGAGGAAAAGGGAGTTTTCAAGTTGGAGAGCAAAGGACTGAGCCATCCTTTCAGTCATCAGCAATACTTGGCACGGGAGGACGGGCATGCATTCTCCACTGACATAGGATTTTGCCCTGCTCTACCAAGACTGGTCTAAAATTTCAGACCTGATTGCTCCTCTAGCCTATGAAACAGGTTGGTAAATTTTTTTTTTCCATACCGAAAAAATGTAGTTTTGGATGGGATGTGTTCAGTAGTCAGTAGCGTGTTCCTTGCTGTCTGTCCTGTTTTGCTCTTGTCCTCGCACTGCCACAGTCCCCACTGCTCACTCTCTGCTGGTCTCTGCTAATGAGACTCAGATTTACAATCTGTACAAGATTCTGTCACTCTCCTTTGACCTTTCCAAGACAGGGAATGTGCTAAAACGTTTCCTTGGTGGATGAACTTTTCCTCATGGAGAATGTGGTCACACTGATGTGAGTGAAGAACTTTCCTTCCACTGTGTTCCAGACTTTCCAAATCATGGCAGCCAAGTGGGAGTGCTGTGGGATAAATGATGGGATATTCCCCCTGAAATCCTGTGCTCTGTGGCATTAGAGTTGGATCTGTTGACCCACATTTCCCATAAAAACAGATCCATGGGGAGAGCACAGAGAGACACTGGGTTTTTAGGGAGATTTTTAAGCTGGGAAGGTGCTGCTGACACCCAGGCTGCACATAATGCACGCAGCTGGTGTGGGGAGCTCCCAGGTCCCTTCCCAGCACTCTGGGAGAACTCCAGCCCTTGCTGGGAGCTCCCCCTGAGCCGTGCCCGTGCAGAACGAGCGCAATCGACGGGCGAAGAAATCAAAGCAGGTGTTGGAGCAATATTTTCTATCGGATTAATAACGAGTAACAAATTGCATTAGGCACAGAAGGAATTAGAGCTGGCACAGGAGCTCGCTTTCGTTTTGTGTCTGCGCTCTCCGTGTCTCTCACTGATTCCTGCACAGGAGCTGCCCAGCTGTGTAAATGTTTGTGCTCCTTCCACGCTCGTCCAACCCCCTGAGTGATGGGTGTGGTGGCAGCCAGGGCACAGGATGAGCTGAAGTTGAAGCCCCTGGACCATGAGAGCACATCACAGCTCTGCTGAATGGAGCAGAGCTGCTCGCCCTGGGATCAGCCAGGAGTGGCCATCCCTGCACTAAGCAGATGAGGAATTGCTCCTGGATGCTCAGGAGAATGAGGAGCCCACGAGAGCCGTGGCTGTTCACATCTTCCAAACATGAAATGAGCTCTTCCAGGCGTTTCTGGGCTTCCTTTGGCACTGATTTGCTGTTATCAGCAGGGAATTCTCACACCAATCCATGGGACAGGGCTGCCTGGCAGGTGAGGGACCTCCAGCTCTGAAACATCCAGGTGCCAGCAGCAGTCAGGCAGCCTCAAGGATGTGTTTTGCTACCGATGTGATGCGTGGTTGGGTTTGTCTCCTTCCTGTAGGATGAACAAGAGATCATTTCTGGGAGCCTGGGTGGCCCTTCTGGTGATAACAGCACGGCAGCAAGGTGAGTATCTCCCAGCAGGAAAACATTCCCCAGCTGGGCTGTGCCCAGAGACCCCAGAGGGCTTGGAAAATGACCCCAGAGGGCTCAGAAACACTCCAGAGGCTTGGGAAACACCCCCAGCTCCTTGTCTGGAGCAAGAACAACAGCCAGGGTGAACTGAATGTTTCCCGTGGGGAGGTAGGGACTGAGAATCCTAAGGGATGCTTGTGTTTATAATTTCTGTGGCTGTGTGTGCACCTGGAGCATTCCAGGGGAAGCAGGAGTTTGGGAAATTTCTGTGCTAGGGCTGCTGAGCAGGTGTGGGTAGTGTGGCACTTGTAGAGCTAAAGAAGAATTGAGGAATGTCTGCTGAGCCTCCTGTTTAAGAAAAAGGAATAAAATCCACGTCTTGTAGCTGTGGCTTGGCTGTGATAACTCATCAGGTGTGTAACAGCTGTGAAATGATTTCTTTTACTGCCTGGCAGGAGGAATTTTGCTGTGGCCCTTTGGATATGTCTGTGGAGACAGGGCTGTGGCTTGGACACCATCAGTGCCACCTCCCTTTATGTCCAACAGGGCACTCGGGGCACACAGATGTCTTAGGAGAGCAGGATGCCAGTGGGTTAAGCCAGATTTCCCTTTATCTCCCTTTTCCCAGGGAAATTTGGAGCCTGTCAAGGGTCAGTCAGTGACTCCTTAGTGCCCAGCATGGAGCATCCTCAGAGCCCCTTCCCTGTCCATGGGAACACAAAGTGACCTGGCCTTGGCTGGAGGCCTCCCCAGAGCCCAGTGCAGGAAGTGAAAGCGTGTCCTGACTCCAGGTGAACAGAGCCAGGATTGTTCCAAGCCCCGGGGCTCTGTCATCCCAGATTGAATGTTGTGAGCCTTTCCTACATCAAAGAGGGGAGAAGGGTGGGGCAAACCCAGAAAAATCCCCTTTTGCTGTGTGAGGAGCTGGCTGGAGGAACAGGACATGAAATGGCAGCAGAAGTCTGGCAGAAGCTGGGACAGGAAGGGATGTGTGCCCCGAGGCCTGAAGTGGCTGCTTGTGCCTCAGGCTGATGGATTTTAGGCTGGTAAAAAAGCAGCAGGCTGAAATGTGTCAAAACCATCTTCTGAAGTACTTTTGGGAGAGGCAGTCATGTTCTCTGGCAGTACCTTTTAGCAGGAAACTTCATTTTGCTGGGAAATGGGGGAGCAGTCGTGACCCCTCAGGCTGACACCGGGGCCAGGAGCCCTGGCAGGGGAGGAGCAGGCAGGAGGAAGGTGGGGGGCACAGCCAGGAACGTGGCTCTGGGGCTTGGAACTGGTGCTGCTTGCTCCCCTGAGCACACACCGTGAGCCCTGCCACCCTGGAGCAGGGCATGGACCCCTTGTCCTTGTGTGAAGCCAAGACTTGGGGGGTTTGACTTGGTCACAGTCCCAGGGGAGGAAAAACTGCAGCTGTGGTGCATCTTGTGCTCACTTTGCTGTTCCCTGACTGACCTGGATGATGCTTTTTCTCCTGAGCCTGTCCCAGAGCCTGTCCTAAAGCCAGCCCTGAAATATTCCCCCACTGTCCCCACGGACTCTTGTGGCCAGCTCAATTCCTTGAGGGGCTTTGGAGGAATATCTCAGGCAAACAGGGTAAAAGATTCCCAAAGAGGCTCTCACCCCCTGGGACCAGTCCAAGGCTTTATTCTCCAAGGGTTCCAGGACAGAGAGAGAGAACAAGGGAGAACAGGACTTGATCTGGTCTCTGCTCAGGAGAGAGAGCTGGGCCTGAGCCAGTAGGGTCAGGATAGGAAGGAAGGGTCGAACTCCATGGTCACAGGCTTCAGGGGGTTCTGGGGGAAAACAAACATTCCCCAGGGGAATATAACACAGCCCCACAGCCAGCAGCTCTGCCCTGGCTTCAAGCACCCTTTGCCTGCTGATGCTGGGGTTTGGTGCTGTTTCCTGTGGCCTCTCTGAGATCAGGACTGTCCTGACACTGTCCTGACACTGCCCTGAGGGCTCTTCTCCCTCTCCTTCCAGCTCACACCATGGCAAGCCTGTATCCATTCTGGCAGAACGACACCAAAACCCCCAAAGTGGATGATGGGAGCTCACCTGAAATCAAGATCTCGGTGCCATTCATCTTTTTTGGAGCTCCGTACAGAAGCATTTATGTAAGTAGAGAAAGCAGATCTTCCCTTCATCTTTTTCCCTGCCATTATTGGCTGCATTTTAAACACGCTGTGCCTGTCATCAGGAATTAGAAGATTTATTAGCAGCTACCTGACAAGTTCTTAGATTTCATGAACTGATAGGTTTTATGATTAAGAAAGTCAAAGGTATATTTAATGGGATAATGTTCATAGGAAAGGAATCTAAAAGGCCATAAATTTTCCTTGTGGGTGATTAAATGGCACAGCAAAGCGAAGGGCTTGACACAAGGGACATTATTCCTGCTCCATGACAAGAAATGAGAACATGCAGGACCTGCAGGGGGGGAAAGGGGCAACAGGTTTTGTGGGGGGCCTCCAGGCAAGGACAGGCTCCTGCTGCTCCCAGGTGATGGCACAGCAAAAGCCTGGCTAAGGGGACACCAGGGCTGGGCTTAGAGGGGTCACCTGAGCTCACCTGAACCTTAGACAGGGCCTAAGTCAGTGTGACTCTGCCACATCCCAAGTTCTGTGGTCTCTGTGGGGTCAGGAGAGAGGCTCATCCATTCTCCAGCTGGTGCTTGTGCACAGCAGCACTGGGAAAGCAGAGTGCCATTCCAAGCCCTTGTGTGCTGGGGGATTCCAGCATCCAGGGCAGCAGTGCCTTGTGTTGGCCATCCTTTGCAAAAAAATGTTGTTTTGGGGAGAATCTTCAGCAGGCTGTGGGCAGGCTGAGGTGGCACCTCCCTGCTCCTGGGGAGCCCCAGGATGTGTCACAGCTGACAAAGCCAAAGGCAGGGTTTTTTTCCATGCAGCCACTTGTGTCACCATCACCCACACCCCTCCGTGCTGCAGAGCTGCTCTCCCAAAGCTGAGTAACCCCAGGGAGCCCAAGGCAGTGTCTCAGCAGATTTTGGGTGCCATCCTGCTCTGATGGGTGCCTCTCCTCTAGAACCCTATTTTGAAGACTTTTCAGGGTTTTGTCCTGCTTTTGGGGCTTCCTGCACTAACTCTTGGCCCCCATGGGTAGGATGAAGCTGAATCTGATGGTCAGGCTGCTCACCCTCTGCCTGTGGTGTTCTTATTTGAGCCCATTTGCTCACCCTGGGGTTTGCCTCATTCCAAGCTTCTCTTAAAGGTACCCTGGAAAGCCTCCCATGGTGCAGAGACAGAAACATAAGTGTAGCTTTCCTTCCAGCCCATTAATCCTCTTCCATGGAGCTCTGCAGCAGCCTGAGCACACACCTGGGAGGAATCACAGCACAGGCACCTCCACTCTGCAGAGGCTCCAGAAAGGAGCGGGTTTGTTTTGGAGCCGGGTTTGATGTGTTTGTCCAAAGCCGTGGCCGCTTTGGGGAGCTCAGAACGTTCTTGCTGCTCTGCCTCAGGATGGAAACTTAGATCACAGGAACTGCAGAGAGATCCCCAAAATATTTGAAGCTGTTCCAGTAACTGTAGACCCAATTCAGAGTTCTTTGCTGAGTGAGGCACCCAAACCCTCTCTCCCCACATTTCCTGACAAACCAACGGCTCTGCGCTGATCCGTTCTGCTAAACCACCTTTGCTCAGACGGGGTGGGGGTCTCCACACAGGTCAACAACAACGGCGTGATCTCCTTCAACTCCCTGGTCAGCCAGTTCACCCCGGAGGCTTTCCCGCTGACCGACGGCCGCGCCTTCCTGGCGCCCTTCTGGGCCGACGTGCACAACGGCATCCGCGGGGAGATCTACTACAGGGAGAGCACGGAGCCCGAGCTGCTCCGCAGGGCCTCCAGGGACATCCGCAGGCACTTCAGGGACATGGCCTCCTTCTCTGCCCTCTGGGTCTTCATCGTCACCTGGGAGGAGGTGACCTTCTACGGGGGGAGCAGCACGACGCCGGTGAGTGGCTTCTCGGGGGGCTTAGAGGGGTCACCTGAGCTCACCTGAACGTTAGGCAGGGGCCTAAGTCAGTGTGACTCTGCCACATCCCAAGTTCTGTGGTCTTTGTGGGATCAGAAGAGAGATTCGTCCATTCTCCAGCTGGTGCTTGTGCACAGCAGCACTGGGAAAGCAGAATCCCATTCCAAGCCCTTGTGTGCTGGGGGATTCCAGCATCCAGGGCAGCAGTGCCTGTGTTGTCCATCCTTAGCAAAAGAATGTTGTTTTGGGGAGCATCTTCAGCAGACTGTGGGCAGGCTGAGGTGGCATCTCCCTGCTCTTGGGGGTGTATTTCGTGTCTCGTCCCATCACTGCGGGTAAAATTGAGTGAGACACTTGGTGTTCCTGCTCCTCTGGGCAGAGGAGCACCACGGTCCTTTCATTCTGTCCCCTGGGAGCCCGCAGGAGCCTCGCTCCCTGCTTTGAGATCCCCAGGGAAAGCATCGCCTCCTCAGTGTTTGTGGGATCTAAGCAAGGCTCTGACACCAATTAGGACTGTTTGGGCTTGATCATCGTGCATTTCCTGCATACAAATGCAGATGTTTCTGATGGCAGCTCCCTGCCTGCATGGGAGATTGATCACGCTGATCAGAGTCACACTAATGACTCGGCCGTGTCACATGGCCATGAATGTGTGAGCTGTGCCTCACAGGAGGGGGATGGCCGTGGGATGTTTGTCAGGGCATGGACAGCTTTTAAATATCTGGTGAGTTTGTGAGCTCTGACTGCAGCTGATGCAGGAGGTCTGTGCTGGATGTTGGTAGGGCCTGTGCTGGAGCTTGGGGTGAAGATAGAAGCAGAGTGGTTTGGGTTGGAAAAGATCACCTCATTCCACCCCCTGCCATGGGCAGGGACACCTTCCTCTAGACCAGCTTGCCCCAAGCTTCATCCAACCCATTCCTGAACAGCAAGTGAGGGATCCCAGCTATTGTCTGGATTGTTCAGGATTAGCCTGTGTGCTGGGAGTGCCAAAACCCAGCTTCTCCTGTCTCGAGGAGCTGGCTCTGATAAACACTTCAGCTCTTTTCCATTTGTTAGAGAAGCTTGAGATTTGATGCGTGTTTTTTGCCAGTCCTGGCAGCACTTGCAGAAAAACCCCACATATATATATATATATATATATATATGTATTTGCAGACAGCAAGCAATGTAGAGATTCATGTATTGCCTGAAGAATTCCATTTGCCACACAATGCAATTTATTTTGCTAGAGAGCAGCCTTCCTGCTCAGCAGCAGCCAGGGCTCGGGGTTGGCACGAGGAACAGCACCATGCAACTTAAGCAGGATTTTCATCGCAATGCAGAAAAGCTGCAGAAAATTTAGGAATGTGGCCTCAGGGACGTTGCAGTTGCTGCCTGGAGATGTCACCTCAGCAAACAGGTTCATTTTCTGAGGCCCTGCTTGGACAGAGAGGGTGCCCCATGGCCAGGAGCTCCAAAGAGGGGAATTTGGAGGGTTGATGGAAGAGCTCTCCGTGAGGAGAGCTGGGTGTAAGATTCACCTCCTGCCACCCTCCCAGAGGCTCCTGAGCAGAGCAGGGTTTGCTCCTGTGTGGAAAAGCTGTTGTGGCACTCTCTGAGTGCCACTGCCTTTATGAGTGACGTGTTTGTGACCTCCCAGCACTGCAGAAGGCTTGGCAAAGGTGAGCAAGAGGAAACCACGAGTAGGAGAAAGAATCCCAGGGAAGGGCTGAGGAGTGGAAGTGGCCCTGCTTTAGCTCCCTGCCCTGCTTACCCTGGTGTGAATTGTGCCATTTGCAGCTGCTGGGAGGCAGCTCTGCCCACACCTCTCTCTCCCTCTCCTGACAGCTCCCAGAGCCGTGTTGGAGAGCTCTCCTGCAGGCCTCGTTTCCTTTGAAGTGACATCCCCTGTGGCGTGCAGGCAGTGAGAGCAGCCCTGGGCTCCCCTCCGAGGCATCCTCAGAGCCAGTGGGTTTGCTCCAAGGGGATGGAAGGTGGTGCAAAGTGACCCCCAGCCCTCCCCTTCCTCCAGCAGCCACCAACTGCTTGCAGTGCTCAGGGCTCCTGGCAGGATAAGCCCTGATGCTTCCCAGTGGGAGATGGTTCCCTCCGTGGGCTTTCCCAATCACTTGGGAATTTTTTCTGTGGCTGTGGTTTCCTCCCCAGGGTGCAATGCCCAGGAAGCCAGGCTGGAAGGGTTGCTCTGGGTTAATTAAAAGAGAGGCAGCCCACACTTTGTGCCCTGCTAAAATCCTGCTTGCTCAGAGGCTGGAGGAGCTGTTCTCACGGCATGGTCCCAGGGCAGGGACGGGAAGGACAGGAGAAGGCAGGGAGCCTGAGAGAAGTGACTGACTGAGCTCCCAGCTCTGCTGCTGGATCTGCAGGGGTGGAGGGGATATCTCAAGGGAAGGAGCTGCCTCTGTCTTTCTGCACAGCCCTGAAGGGGAAGATGGGCTCTTCCCACTTGGATCCTGGCTGGAATGCGCCTGCAGTTTGTGGGGCTGCAAACGCAGAGTCATTTCAAGTGAAAGGAGGAACACGAGCAGAGGCTTTAGCAGGTAGGGAGGGGATTTGGCAGCCAGCAAAGTGCAGGATATACATGGCTGGCTTGGATGTAATCCACCCTCAGCAGCGCTGTAGGATATGGATGTGGAAGGAAACCGGGAAAGATAATGCGGGAATGAAGCTAAGACAGGGTAATGGGAGATAAAGATCACAGCCAACCAAATCCTGCCCGCTGCTCCTTCCCCCAGAGCTCATTCTCATGCTGCCATCTATTGGTGTTCCCTTGGATCAGAGATGGTCTTCACATGCTCTCGGGTGGAGGAAGGAGCAGGCATGGGAGCTGCTGGAGCTGTGGCAGCAAGAACAAACATATTTTGGGTCTCATTCCACTTCTGCTCTTCACTCTGAGGCTCACCCGGGCCAGCCATCCATGTGGCAGGAGGGCAGGAGAAAAGCAGAATCACCTGTGAATGTGCCCGTGGTTTTCCACAGGTGAACACGTTCCAGGCTGTCCTGATCACCGACGGGGTGTCATCCTTTGCCTTGTTTAACTACCACGAGATCAGCTGGACCACGGGCACAGCCAGCGGGGGGGACCCCCTCACGGGTCTCGGCGGGGTGATGGCTCAGGTGAGGCTCCTGCTCCCGTATCCCCATCCCTGCTGAGCTCTTGGATGACTGCCTATGGCTTTCCCAAGGTATCCATGCTTGCTCAGGCCACTGAGTCCCTCAGCAACCCTAGAAATTGCCTTGTACTGAACTTGTGGGCATGGCGGGATGAGCACTCCAAAATTTGGTGGTGGCAGCAGTGCCACAGCCAGTCCCTCCGCCTGAGGAAGGGGACATTCCTGCACAAGGAATGCAGGAATCCTGCATCCCCACGTGGCTTCCTCACTTTCTCTCTCCCTATACTGCTCCCCCACTTTATTTTGGCCACTCAATTCACACCCCCTTAGATCTATATGCACATGTATCTATACAAACATAAATCTGTGAGTACACATCCCTTCTGCTTGTAGTGCCTGTTTAGCTTTTCATTTAAATCCAGACTACCTGAAAACAGAAATTTAGGCTAAGTGACAACAGAAATATCCAGAAAGAGCTGCTAAAACTAGAGAAGAGGCCCTCAGGGTGGAACAGAGAAGTGAGGAAATGCAGCATCACTTTCCCATTGCCAAGAAGGGTGATGGAATTTGCTCTCTCTCTCTGGTTTAGGCCGGCTTCAATGGTGGAAATCTCACCAACTTTTTCAGCATGCCAGGCTCCAGAACCCCAGACATTGTCAATATTGAGGAAACAACCAACGTGAACGTCCCTGGGCGCTGGGCTTTCAAAATAGATGGCAGAGAAATAGACCCGGCCAACGGCTGCAGCCTGAGAGGTAAGGGAGAAATGGCATTGCTTGTCCCCAAATTTTCGGGTGCAGTGTAGCAAAAGGTGATGCTGTTGGGGTACTGCATGATCTGTGCTTTTGCCAGGGCATCCCCACGAGCTGCAGCTGCAGGGACAGAAACACAAGAGAGGGTTCAGTCCTTGCACATCTCCGAGTTCCTGCCATAATTGGTGGCAGCAGGAAAGACCTGGGGACAGCAATTTCCTCCTGCCCATAAATTAGGGAAGCTGATCTTGTGGTGCCATTTCCCTTGTTTGTGCAGGAGGAGCAGCAGGTTTTGCAGGCAGGACAAATGTCATGTTTCTGCAGCAGTTACAGGGTCTGTGCCTGTCACTGACAGCGCGGGGCCATAAAGGGATTAATCGATGCACACCCTGGCTGCACAGGGACTCTGCTGCTGAAAGATTATTGCATTTCCATTTGACAAATAAAACTGTCAGGAGCACCCACTCTGCTCCAGGAGTCTTTCCAGCAAGAAAGGATTGTCATTTGCTGACAGACACTGGAGACATGTGGCTTCTTTATGCCCTAGTTGAGCACTGGTGAAGGTCCACGAGATTCCAAGGCTCCTGCAGCTCCAGCAGCATTTTGGGTCCAGCTGCTCCAGCACTTTCCAGCTGCTGACCCCTGGAAGAAAGGCTGGACTTTGCAGAGAAGCTGGAAAGCAGTCTCAGCTCTGCAGGTGACAAGAGGAGTGCGAGTAGATTTAAATTTCACACTGAATGGCTGATTGCCCTCCACGAGAGGAGATGCAGCACGAGGTGTTGGATCCGAATGACACCCCTTTCCCAAATTCCCCACACCAGGATGGCTGGAGCGTGGGCCTTGCCAAGAGGAGACATTTGTCACAGGGAAGCGGAAAACAGCTTTGCTGCTTTTTTTTTTTTTTTTTTTTTTTTTTTTTTTTTTTTGGTAGGAGGCAGGGAAGAGAACAAAAAGTTTAGGAGAGGTAAACTCAGGCAGCGCACGGCAGAAGCCACGCGCCGGAGGAGTGTGAAAAACGGCCAGATGGAGGGGAGAGAAACTCTCACGGGGACTTGCCACCCTTGTTCTCCAGCCTTCTCCCTGCCTCCCCTGTCTCTCACCAGCCAAACCCGCTCCCTCTCTGGCGGTGTAACACGTCTGCTCTGTCTGGGGCTGTGCGATCACTCAGCGCCCTGCTGGGGCTCCTGTGTGGGGTGGAAGTTGCTTATCAACAGCTCTTTGGTGTGGTAACTACTACGAGCTCTTCCTGAATGGGAGTAAATTGCTCCTGGGGCTGCTGATGACAGAGTGACTTTTTGACCAGCAGAGTTATGTGAGAAGGGGAACCATGGAAGTGACAGCAGAGCTGGAGGATGGTGCAAGTGCAGCCAAAGTGCTGGAAACCGCCTCCAAACGGGGCTTTTCCTTTGGGAAAACAGCACAAATGCCTCTTGTGCCCTGCAATACTGAAGAACCAGAGTGGTGGGTGTCCAGAATGTGTGGAATAAGCCTCAAGTTTTCCAGCCTGCCTGTTGCAGCACTGACCCCGGATTTGTGACAGCACTCGCAGCATTCCAGGGACCCGTGGCATGGGTAGCACTGGAAGAGGATGCACCACACGTTAGAAACGAAGCTTGGCATTTGCTGAGTGGCTCTTGCTGGGTGTATGCACAAACAAAGCAGCTGAGAAGCCCAGCAGCAGGACACGGTGGTGGTGGTCTCCATCACAGGACCAGCAAATCCCCCCGAGGGCGCGCTCAGAGCGTGTTTCTGTTTCAAGAAGTGATGTAGCGTGGGTTTTTCCCTTTCTGTCTTTCTAGGACAGTTTCTCCGTCAAGGGGAGATCTTTTGGGACAACACCAACTGCACCACCAAGTGCCGCTGCCTGGACTTCAACAATGAGATCCTCTGCCAGGACATGGCTTGTGGCCCCTTCGAGGCGTGTGAGACGAAGAACAAATTCTTCCAGTGCGTGCCGGTGGAGAGCAGCACCTGCGTGGTGTTCGGAGATCCACATTACCACACCTTCGACGGCTTCCTCTTTCACTTCCAGGGTTCCTGCTCCTACCTCCTCGCCAGGCAGTGCTGGCCAGGCTCCCAGCTGCCCTACTTCAACGTGGAGGCCAAGAATGAGAACCGAGGCGGCTCCTCCGTCTCCTGGCTGAGGGATATTTTTGTGGAGGTCTACTCGCACAAGATTGTTCTCCCCAAGGGCGGCTTTGGGAAGGCAAAGGTAAGAGCTCTGCTGGAAGGGGAGAACTTGCCAGGTCAGCTCCTCTGAGGTGGCAGCAGCACTGTGCTGGCAGCCTGGAGAGTGTGGGATGGCACTTCTGGGCCTCGTGTGTCCCGGGGAATGGGTGACACAAAATGCCTGGGGCATGGGTGACACAAAGTGCCTGTAGCTTACCAATGGCTGTCCCTCTGGGCATGTCCCTACCCCAAGGCCCCACCACAGGGCTGTCCTGTCTGTGTCCCAGCACGAGGGGCTCTGCCATTCCACGCGCTGGCTCAGCTGCTGGGTGTTGTCCCCGCAGGTGGATGACCTGGTGGTGTCCCTGCCCATCTCCTTGGAACTGGGTGCAATCAAGGTCTACCAAAGCGGCCTGTCCACTGCCCTGGAGACCGACTTTGGCCTGCTGGTGACCTACGATGGACAGCACTATGCCTCCGTGTCCGTGCCGGGCTCGTACATCAACGCCACGTGCGGGCTGTGCGGCAATTACAACAAAGACCCCGAGGACGACGTCCTGCGCTCGGACGGGAGGATGGCCACGTCCGTGCCGGAGCTGGGCGAGAGCTGGCAGGTGCCACACCCCGAGCGCAGGTGCTCCACGGGCTGCCTGGAGAACTGCAGCCTCTGCGACCCCGCCACCGAGGCGCTGTATTTCACCCCCGAGTACTGCGGCTTCATCAACAAGAGCGGGGGGCCCCTCTGGGAGTGTGGCTCTGTGGTGGATCCCACTGCCTTCATCCACAGCTGCGTCTACGACCTCTGCAGCGCCAAGGACAACGGCACCGGGCTGTGCCAGGCCATCCAGGCGTATGCCACCGTGTGCCAGGCCCTGGGCATCTCGGTGGGAGAGTGGCGGAGCCAGACGGGATGCGGTGAGTGTTTGGGAGGAGGGGAGCAATGCCAGGGGGTTGCCTGTGTGCTCAGGAGTGCGTGATGGGAGGGAGAGGAAATCCAAGGGAGGGAATTGCCTGAAGTGGAGGGAGTTGGGAGACAACTGACTGGTCCCTCCTCTCCATGGCATCACACCCTTGCTCCAGGCAAAAGTGTGGCACAAGTCAGGTGTGAGGTGGGAGCTCCACATTGCTCTGGAGATCATCAGCTGCCATGAGGAGAGTTGGAGGCTGGACTGGAACGGGGACTGGTTGCCAGTCCACCATCCTTGTGGCCTTAAATAGCTGTGGGCAGCTTAGTGGCTCTGGGGCTATTTTGGAGAAGCCCAGGACTGGCCAGGGAGCCTGAGTGGGAAATGAGAGTGGGCAATCCTACCACTGAGGGCTTGATGGGTCAGTCCGTGTTGTCTCTGCTGTGGTCAGTGAGAAGGTGACAGCAGCTGACCCTGAGCTGTGCTGTAACATGGCCCCTTCTGTTTGTCACCCCTCTGCGCCCACAGCGGCGGCCGTGCAGTGCCCGGAGCTCAGCCAGTACTCGGTGTGTGCCAGCAGCTGCCCCGCCACCTGCTCAGACCTCACGGCCCCGCTGGCCTGCACCTCCCCCTGCACCGAGAGCTGCGAGTGCCCCGAGGGCCACGTCCTCAGCGCCGACCGCTGCGTCCCCGCCCAGGGCTGCGGCTGCGACGTGAACGGCCGCTACTACCCCGTCGGGGAGTCCTTCTGGGCCTCACCAGACTGCACTGTGCAGTGCCACTGCGAGGCTGGCGGGGAGGCCAGGTGCTTCAACACCACCTGCCCCGAGGGAGAGATCTGCACCATCGAGGACGGCTACCGGGGGTGCTACCCGAAGCGGGAGACCGTGTGTTTGGTGGGGCAGGACCAGGTGTTGCAGACCTTTGATGGCATCGCCTTCCCCTACCCGCTGGAACAGTCCTACACGCTGCTCAAGACCTGCCCAGAGAGGCCAGATTTCATCGAGGTGGACATCAACCAGAAGAAGGCTGGCGCTGCTCCCAACGGGCCGCGCGTCGTGCGGGTCCAGGCAGCCGGCCAGGAGGTGAAGATTGGAGGCACCAGGCTGTCAGACATCAAGGTAAAGGTGCTGCCCAGGGACAGGGTGGGAGGTGGTGGTTTGTGGTGTGATCCAGTGGAGAAGGGCTTATGGGTCTGTGTCTGTGGACACTGCAGAGGCACTTGAACCATCACGTGGAGGCCCTTTGGGTGCCTGTGAAGTGGTTGCCACAGCACTGCTCCTTCTGTTTGCTGGAGGAGGCTTTCCTGCCTCCTCCTTCTCCAGCAACTTGCTATTTCCCTGGAAGAAAATTTGCTTTTTGTGGGGAAAAAGCCAAAGATACAGCTGTATGCACTCACTCAGAGGAGGCTCTGGGCCTTGGAGGGTGGGTCTGGGTCAGGAAGTGTTTATAATGTGCACAGTGTGGTTGGGCAGAGCCACATCACCCTCCTGAAGCCTCTCCACCTTGTTCCTTGTAAGGTGAATGGTTATGATGTGGAGCTGCCCTATTTCCACCCTTCTGGGCGCCTGGAAATCTACCGGACTGACAACAGCACCGTGATGGAGTCTGAGGGGCTCCTGACCATCAGCTACTATGATTCTGGCCTCCTGGAGATCCGCCTCTCCACCTCCTACTTCAACTGCACCGGGGGCCTCTGCGGCCTCTTCAACGACAACGCCACCGACGAGTTCTGCCTGCCCAAGGGCAAGTTCACCGACAACCTGGAGCTCTTCCTGGAGAGCTGGACCACCTTCGACGAGATCTGCAACGGCGAGTGCGGGGACCTGCTCATGGCTTGCAACAACGACTCGGAGCTGCTCAAGTCCTACAGGAGCCGCTCCAGCTGCGGCATCATCAACGACCCCACCAACAGCTCCTTCCTGGAGTGTCACAGCGTGGTCAACGTCTCGGCCTACTACAGGACGTGCCTTTTCCGCCTCTGCCAGAGCGGGGGCAACGTCTCGGAGCTGTGTGACTCGGTGGCACGATACGCCACCGCCTGCAAGAACGCCGACGTGGACATCGGCCAGTGGAGGAGCCACAGCTTCTGCCGTGAGTCCACCAAAGCTCCTCAGCACCCAGGGTGGGGAGAAGGGAGTTTGGAACCCACCAAACCCGGGCAGAGTATTTTTTGTTGGGGATTTGTGGGCGTGCAGAGGCTCCTCAGCACCCAGGGTGGGGAGAAGGGAGTTTGGAACTCACCAGACCCGAGGCAGAGTCTTTTTTGCTGGGGATTTGTGGGCGTGCAGAGGCAGAGCAGCTTTTCGTGCGGGATGCTGGAATCTCAGGCAGTAGTTCCTGGTGCCAGCAGAGACAGATTTCCCAGGGAAGCGGTTTCAGGGTGGCATTTCAGGAGGCAGCAGAAGTTTTATGCTGAGCTGCAGGAGCGTTCCGGAGCCGCAGATGGTGTCTGGCGGTGCCGCACGCCACCACCAGAGGATAATTTGAATAACACTGGTTTTTAGCTGTCGCTGTAAACTTGCCGTGGATGGGAGAACATTCGTAATTCAGAAGCAAATGTGAAAAATCCCGAGTGTGGAAGTAGATGGTGGGAAGGCTGTGCCTGTCTCTGCCTCCGAGGTTTCAGGGAGATGTTTGTTTGGGAAAGAACAGGAGGTGATGTGTGGCACATGGCAGGACAGGGTTGAGATGTGAGGGGGGTGATGGCTGAGGGAAGAAGAGGTTGCAAAGAGAATGGGGTGAGCCAGTAGCCACAAGATGCTGGGACTCTTTCCCG
Organism: Phylloscopus whistleri; assembly: GCA_017589585.1. Classification (NCBI taxonomy): domain Eukaryota; kingdom Metazoa; phylum Chordata; class Aves; order Passeriformes; family Phylloscopidae; genus Phylloscopus; species Phylloscopus whistleri. Next base: position 1,301,248 of record JADMLD010001224.1, on the reverse strand, counting down.
TTTTTCCCTGAATCCGTCACCACTCGCATTTTGCTGGGGTGAGGACCCCATGCTGCCGGAGCTGGGGGCTCAGGCTCTGCATTTGCCAACCCTGCAGCTCTCTCCTGCCCGGAGAACAGCCACTTCGAGGAGTGCATGAGCTGCGTGGAGACCTGCGAGAGCCTGGCCTCGGGCCCCGTCTGCAGGGACACCTGCTCGGAGGGCTGCCAGTGCGACGAGGGCTACGCCCTGCGCGGCACCCGCTGCATCCCCCGCCGCGAGTGCGGCTGCAACTTCGAGGGCCGGCAGCTGGCCACCAACCAGACCTTCTGGATGGACATCTCCTGCCACTTCCTGTGCTACTGCAACGGCTCGGACAACAGCGTGTACTGCGAGAACGTGTCCTGCAAGGACGACGAGTACTGCCTGGAGGAGAACGGCCTCTACTACTGCCACGTGCGCACCGACGCCTCCTGCATCATCTCGGGCTACGGGCACTACCTGACTTTTGATGGCTACTCCTTCGACTACCAGAGCAGCTGTGAGCTGGTGCTGTGCACCACCATCTCCCGGCCCAGGGTGGAGCGTTCGGACACGTTCCCGGCGTTCACTGTCACGGCCAAGAACGAGGATCGGGACACCTCTCTGGCCCTGTGGGTGAAGCAGGTCGAAGTGGAGGTCTTTAATTACAACATCGTCATCCACCGTGCCTACAAATACACTGTGCTGGTGAGTGCAGGGCCATGAGGGCTGTGATTGTTTCTCCACTCCCAAACTGTGGAGCAAAATCCTAGACATGAGGTCTTACGGCTTGGAAGGTTTTCTGGGGGTCAGGTCATGCATGGGCTAACTCTAGGGTGCTGCCAGGCACAGCTTTTGGAGAGGGTTTCTGTTTTGCCTGCCTTGTTTTGGGTGTGGAGGTGGGGTCAGCAGGACCTTTCTCTGCCTTCATCTGTGTCCTTCTGTGGAAGCTCCTGCCATCATTCCCCCTCACAGCGTGCCTTGTTTCCTCCCCGCAGATCAACGACGAGCGCCTCTACCTGCCCCTGAAGCTGGGCCAAGGCAAAGTGAACATCTTCGCCTTCGGTTTCCACATCGTGGTGGAGACCGACTTTGGGCTGAAGGTGGTGTACGACTGGAAGACCTTCCTGTCTGTCACCATCCCACGGGCCTTCCAGAACCTCACCTACGGCCTCTGCGGCCGCTACAACGGCAACCCTGAGGACGACCTGGTGGCGGCGGGGGGGACACCGGCCGCCAGCATCGGTGACTTTGTGCAGAGCTGGGCCAAGCGGGACGCCTTCTGCCGCGTGGGCTGCGGCGACCGCTGCCCGGCCTGTGGCAAGGTGGAAGGATTCTGGAAGCCCCAGCAGCTCTGCAGTCCTCATCCCCAGCCAGAGCGGTGTCTTTGCCAAGTGCCACAGCAAGATCAACCCCGGTTTCTTCTACAAGAACTGCCTCTTTGACACCTGCGTGGATGGGGGGGCCATGCAGACAGCCTGCAGCTGGCTGCAGAACTACGCCAGCACGTGCCAGACTCAGGGCATTGCCATCACTGGCTGGAGGAACTTCACCTCGTGCTGTAAGTGCCACCCTGCCTCCAGGTTCTTCTTTTCGTGGGGTGCCAGGGAGGGTGAGGCCAATGGCCTGGCAGCCAATCCCTCCAACGCTTGGGTGAAGTCTGGGACCCAGTATTATCTTGAAGTTGTCACAAACTCCATGTGGTACAGCAGGAGCAGGGATGGAAAAGGGGAAGTCTCAAGGTCAGAAGGGACAGGGATGGAAAATGGAAAGCCTCAAGCTCAGAAGGCATCAGCCATCCCCCACTGTTAACCAGGGTTTCTATCAGTCAGCCTCAATGCCAGCAGTGCGTGTTTGCTCTAATGAAGCTGCAGCCCCTTGTCAATAAGATGACGACGTGCTGTTCAATCAGGCTCCTGAGGATGGGCACCGCACGCATCCCCGGCGGCCAATCTGTCTGGCAAATCGGATGGGAAGTAATTGTCTTTGCTAACGAGACTGAAAATTAAATTTGTGTCGCTTTTCCCTTCTAACAAGCAAGCTCATGGCTCAGGGGCCCTGCTGTCACGGGGTGGTGAGGCCGCTGACTGGCACCACGCACGGCAGGTCTGAATCAGTCCCTGCTGGGGAGCCAGGTTGGTTGTGTCCACGGAGCTAATCTGTGTGTGTGTTTTGTCCCCTGCTCAGCTGTCAGCTGTCCCCCCAACAGCCACTACGAGAGCTGCGTGTCCCTGTGCCAGCCCCGATGTGCCGCCATCCGGCTGAAGAGCGACTGCAGCCACTACTGCGTGGAGGGCTGCCAGTGTGACCCTGGCTATGTCCTCAATGGCAAGAGCTGCATCCTGCCCCACAACTGCGGCTGCTACTCTGACGGCAAATACTACGAGGTACGCAGCTCTTGGGGCCTGCTCCCTCCCTCTGGATGGTATTTCTGTGCTGAGTTTGAGTGGGGATGACAGTCAGGATGGGCTGGTAGCAGGGCTGGAGAGGAGAGGGGTGTGCTTTCCATCTGTGCTGCATGGAGAGTATTTCTATCCAAAAAGGAAACATCATGCAGTTGTTGGGTAAAGGTGAACTGGGAGTCAAGCACAGGAGGAGCTGGTGGAGGTGAGATGGAGAGAAGGGTGGTGACTGGGAAGACTCTTTGATGAGTGCCACAGTCCGGTATTGTGTGATCACATTGTGCTAGGGATTCACACATCATAGTGTTTCACATGAAATTTGCTTTTTCATAGCCACTGGCTGTCACTGAGGAGTTTGAAGCAGCAGAGTGCTGTGCTGATAGTATTGGTCACATCATAGTGGGTTGTATTTTGTGCCAGTGGAACTGTTCTCTGTAAGGTGCCTTTCAGGAGCCAGTATCGGGGTGCTGGTTCAGTACTGGTTCCATGAGGAGCCAGTATCGGGGTACTGTCCTATGGGCTTCCTTGCAGATGGGTTGGTGGCTGGCAGAATGCAAGAAAGAGGTCAAGAGGGTATTAAGCACTGAGGCTTTGTGTGTGCACAGGAGGTGGGGGAGGTTGTGGTGGCAGTGCAAACATGAGTGTGGGTAGCAGAGGTGTTGCAAGGTAGGTGTAAGCTGCCAGCGTGTTCTTTGCACCCTTTCCTCTGCCCTTGCCTCCTGCTCTTGCTCGTGGTGTGACAGAGGGGTGTAAACCTTGTCCCAGCCGTGCTCAGAGGCTGACGGGGCAGCCGGTGACGGGTCCCTCTTTCAGCCCAAGCAGCTCTTCTGGAGCGGGGACTGCACCCGGCGGTGCCGCTGCTTCCGGCGTAACCTGATCCAGTGCGACCCGCGGCACTGCAAGTCGGACGAGGAGTGCGGGCTGCGCAACGGCGTCCGCGGCTGCTTCAGCACCCGCAGCTCCTTCTGCCTGGCGGCCGGCGGCGGCGTCTTCCGCACCTTCGACGGCGCCTTCCTCCGCTTCCCCGCCAACTGCGCCTTCGTCCTCTCCACCATCTGCCAGAAGCTGCCCGACTTCTCCTTCCAGCTCATCATCAACTTCGACAAGTGGTCCTCGCCCAACCTCACCATCATCTCCCCCGTGTACTTCTACATCAACGAGGAGCAGATCCTCATCACTGACAGGAACACTGTCAAGGTGAGGTCTCGTCAGGGGTGTCCAGCCTCTCCAGAGTGGGGCTGGGAGGGGATAGTGGATGGCAGTCCAGGCTGCACGATGGTCTCCACAAGGGCCCCACACTGTCAATGTTTTCACAGCTGTGATAGTGGGAAGCAGCCGTGGAATCTTTTATGAGTGACTCACGCCCACATCTGTAGGCAGAGGATGTGGGAGGGACATCAGCTTCGTGTCCTTCTCTCACACCAGGTGAACGGAAGCCACGTGAGCATCCCCTTCGTCACGGGGCTGTCCACCAAGATCTTCAGCCAGGAGGGCTTCCTGGTCATCGACTCCAGCCCCGACATCCAGATCCGCTACAACGGCTTCAACGTCATCAAGATCACCATCGGGGAGCGGCTGCAGAACAAGGTGTGCGGCCTCTGCGGCAACTTCAACGGCGACCTCACCGACGACTACGCCACGCTGCGGGGCAAGCCGGCCGTCAGCAGCGTGGTGCTGGCGCAGAGCTGGAAAACCAACGGCATGCAGAAGAGGTGAGTGGTCAGACAGCCCTTTCCCACCAGGTGGGAGCGGGAATGGGAGCAGGGCTGGCCATGAAAGGAGCCCCCACGACGTGTCCGGTGCCCACAGCTGCAACGAGCTGCAGTACTCGCAATACGCCGCCTCCTGCGACAACGTCCAGATCCAGGAGCTGCAGAGTGACAGCTACTGCCTGAAGCTGACCGACATGAAAGGCTTCTTCCAGCCCTGCTACGGCCTCCTGGACCCGCTGCCCTTTTACGAGTCCTGCTTTCTGGATGGCTGCTACAACCACAAGAAGGTCCAGCTGTGCGGCTCGCTGGCTGCCTACGGAGAAGCCTGCCGGACCTTCGGCATCCTGGGCACTGAGTGGATCGAGAAGGAGAATTGCTGTAAGACAGCTGGGGCTGCTCAGGTCGAGGGGAGCCATGTCCCACTGGGGAGATGGGCTAAAGGTGGCTGCTCCACGCCTGATGGTAAAGGTTGTGTTTGTGCTGTGTCTTGTGCTGTTTAGCAGGAGTGGTGGAAGATCCCTGCGTGGGCGCCGACTGCCCCAACCGCACCTGCGAGCTGGACAACGGCGGGGAGCTGTGCGGCTGCATCGAGCCCCCGCCCTATGGGAACAGTGAGTCCTCTGCTCCTGGCCCTATGGGAACAGTGAGTCCTCTGCTCCTGGCTGTGGGGTCAGTGCCGAGCTCCACGTTGGGCCATTATGCCACTGGGGCTTTGGGAGAGGGCTGTGACCTCTGCCAAGATGGGTTTCCCTGACTATGCACAGTTCAGGAGGGGAGCAGAGACCAGGGAACAGCTTTTCTGGGTTGCACTTTATGTGCATCTCTGGCTTGGAAGCACTCTGAGCAGCAGGGATGTAGGATGGGCAGAGCAGACCACAGGAGATGATCCCAGCTCTTTTCTGGTGGTGGAAAGAAGTGCCAAGGGGCCATTTGTGGTGATCTGAAGTTGTGTCGTCTTCTCCTCCAGCCACCCACGACATCATTGATGCAGAGGTGACCTGCAAGGCTGCCCAAATGGAGGTGTCCATTTCAAAGTGCAAGCTGTTCCAGCTGGGCTTTGAGCGTGAGGGCGTGCGGGTCAATGACCGCCAGTGCCCCGGCATCGAAGGGGAGGACTTCATCTCCTTCCAGATCAACAACACCAAAGGCAACTGTGGCAACTTGGTGCAGGTGAGCTGGGACATGGGGCACACAGGGCTGGGAGTGTGGGACAGTCCACTGCAGTGCAGCTCAGCTCCAGGGTTGGGGCAAGTCAGTGCCCTGGGAGGTGCTTTAATGGGCTGGGGGTCAAGGAGAGCACAGGAAGGTTTTGTAGAGTAAGGATGCAATTCCAAGCCTCATTCCATACCCTTTCTGGCCAGAGGTGGAGGGGCAGCAGATCCCTTGTTGTTGTATTCCTCTGGGGAAATGGCTTTTCCCCAGAACCCCCTGAAGCCTGTAACCATTTAGTTTGACCCTACCTTCCCTTATCCATAACCAATTGGCTCAGTGCCAGCTATCTATCCTGAGACAAAGTCTAGATAAAAACCCAGGCTCTTCCTTGTTTGTCCTCTTTCCCTGGACCCCTTTGAGAATAAAGCCTTGGAATAATCCTGAGCTAAAAGCCTCTTTTGAATCTTTTATCCTATCCCCTGAGATATTTCCCCCAAAGCCCCTCAAGGAGACTGAGCTAGCACAGGAGCCCAGGGGGGTGGGCAGGGGGAAGTATTTCACCTTGTCACACAGCTCATCTAGAGGTGCTCATTAGGAGCAGGGAAGCAGGGACAGCTGGAATTAAGCAGTGCCCTGTGTTCCCTCTGCAGTCCAACAGCACTCACATAGTGTACAAGAACACGGTGTGGATCGAGAGTGCCAACAACACGGGCAACATCATCACCCGGGACAGGACCATCAATGTGGAGTTTTCCTGTGCCTATGAGCTGGACATCAAGATCTCCCTGGATTCAGTCGTGCGGCCGATGCTCAGGTAGGAGCAGGGCCCGTTACACAGATGGCTGAGGCAGTGCAGGTTCTGAAGCAAGGCAGCAATCTGGAGGTTCAAAACCTTTCCGCCAACTGAGCCGGTGTTTTTTTTTTGCCGTCGTTAGCGTGATTAACCTGACGGTGCCGACGCAGGAGGGGAGCTTCACCACCAAGATGGCCCTGTACAAGAACTCGTCCTACAAGCACCCGTACCGGCAGGGCGAGGTGGTGCTCACCACCCGGGACGTGCTCTACGTGGGGGTCTTTGTGGTGGGCGCCGACTCCAACCACCTGATCCTGATGCTGAACAAGTGCTACGCCACCCCCTCGCGGGACAGCAACGACAAACTGCGCTACTTCATCATCGAGGGAGGGTGAGCGGCCACGAGCCCCCTTGGTTCTCATGCTGTCTGTTGGTGCTGGAAGGGTGGTGGCATCAGCTGGGACAAGGACCTTTCGGCCAGTGAGATGGTTGATCAAAATCTGGAGAGGGTGAGGAGCAGAGTTGTTAGAGCAGGAGTTAATTTGCTTGGTGTAGACAAAGCCAGAAGCCCTGCGTGCAACAGAGTACCAGGTGCAGAGAGAAGCACTTTCCTTGTGTCAGTGGTGCTGTGGACAACGCCTAACTGCAGGAGATAGGGGGATATGGATCATGGCACAGGGATTTTGGGAAGCTGGAAACACCAGAGAGAGGTGACAGAGGCAGGGCATGACAGCCTTGTCCAGACAAGCCATGGCAGGGTCTGAGCACCCCACTGTGGGGTGAGGGGCCTTATGGGGACAGGGACGCCTTGAGGGAGGGTCCCAGTCACAGGAAGGTGGCGCTGAGCATCAGTGCTCTGCACAGGTGCCAAAACATGAAGGACAACACCATTGGCATAGAGGAGAACGGGGTGTCCCTGACCTGTCGCTTCCACGTCACCGTCTTCAAGTTCATTGGGGACTACGACGAGGTTCACCTGCACTGCGCCGTCTCCCTCTGCGACTCCGAGAAATACTCCTGCAAAATTGTGAGTGGGGAGAGTGCAGAGGCAGGGGATGCTGGATTTGAAGGGCTCTTCCAGAGTGCAGTGAGCCCTGCTGATGTGCCATCAGAGAGGTGACCGGAGATGTAGCCCTAGGGGTGAGATGGGAGGGTTGTGTGTCCCTCTAGGCACGGGGAGGAGACGCTCTGGCATGGGCAGGTCACCTCGGGACCTGTGCTCTCTGAGCCTGGCTGCAGGGTCCCTTTGGGAACTGGGACAGCTGGAGGGGCACAGAGGGGGCCTGGCAGAGGCTGAGGGTGACAGAGGTGGTGTTTATCCCCAAACAGAACTGCCCTCAGCACACGAGGATGGCCAGCGCCTTCGCCGAGGAGTCCAAGGAGCAGATCCTCTCAGTGGGGCCTATCAGGAGGAAGCGTAAGTGTGGGACCCCAGGGAAGGCTTGGGAAGGGGGTTTGTCTGCCATCCCAGCCTCAGGCAGCCAAGGACCAGGGGCTTGGGAGCACGGCTCAGGTGTCCCCTTTGCTGTTTGTGTCCAGGATCGGACTGGTGCGAGGACAACGGAGGCTGTGAGCAGATCTGCACCAGCCGGGCGGACGGGCCTTTGTGCAGCTGTGTGACAGGGACACTGCAAGGGGACGGCAAGAGCTGCAGGGGCAAGTACCTGGGTCAGGGTGGGCACCCCCAAACCGAGGGGCTGTGGGGTGAGCAGGATGGGGAAGGGGGCTGGGATGTGGCGTGCTGCAGACAGAAGGGGTGTGGACGGCAAGGAGCCAGATGTGCACTGTCCCTGGCAGCTGAGGGCTGTGAGGGCACTGCTGGCAGGGTCTGAAGAACTGCCAGGCATCTGCAAGGGAGGAGATGGCACCTGCATGGTCCAGGGCAGGGTAAATGCCATGGGCACAGCCTGGGGGCCCAGCAATGAGGTCGGGCACTTGGGTGGTCACCAGCCTGGCATGATTTGAGGGGCACCTGGGAGGGAGGCACTCACTGTGTGTGTGCCAGAGCCCCGTCTCACGTGGGTCTTGTTGTGTTGGCAGCCTCCAGCTCTTCGGGGGAGCACCGAGCCCGAGTGTCCCTCCTGGTGGCGGCCCAGCTGTGGCTGTGGCTGCGCTCGGCTCCGCGGCACCTGACCTCGTAGGCGCGGCCCCGCCGCCCAGCCAAAAACTGTTCTCGCGTCAGCCTGAGTCTTTGTAGGGTAGGAGACAGCCCCCCCCGCCGTGGCCACGCTGCTGTGACCCGGCCATGCTGCGAGGAGGCCGAGGGATGTCACCTGGAGAGAGGTGGGACGCGGGCCCGGCCGTGAAGGTGACGTGCAGCCGGCACAGCGGCAGCAACGGCGAGACTGAGCAGGATCTTTGCCAGCAGCGATGTGGGACTGGGGTTTGGGGGTTTTTTAGCAGCTTTCCAGCGTTGGTGTGGACTCGAGGAGGGGTTTTGCAGCTTTTCCCCAGGCTCTCCCTTGTGGGGTGCACTCTAGGTGGCCCACACCGCTGCTGGTAGTGTGGGGCAGGATGGAGCACGTGCTGTCCCCTCACAGGGACAGCTGTCCCCTCCACTGTCCTTGGGAGCTGCCACCAGGGTTTTATGAGCTCTCAGACTCAAGCAGAGGTAGGTGTTGGGGCAGAGGTCATGGCCAGAGCAGTGCACTGCCATCACTGGATGTTGTGACACCTTGGGACCGTGTCACCCTCTGACTCTCCGGAGCAGAGGTGGTGCTGAGGTTTGGTTCAGAGAGCCAAACTCATCCATGAGGGTCTGGAAACCTTGGTGGTGACAAGCTGGTGCCAATAATTGGAAAGAGGTGCTTTCTGGTGGGCAGGAAGAAGAGTCAGAGGAAGGAGGGATGAAATTCCCTGCCGTGTTTGCGTGGTGTGCAAGGGTTGAGGGTCAGGGCAGGGCTGGGGTCTGCGGGCACAGGCAGCATTGGGGTGCCTGGTGAAAGAGTGGGGAGCAGCCTTGGGGTGCTGGTGGGTGTGGGGGGGCTGTCTGTGTTGGTGTCTTGTCTTGTGTTTGTACTCTGTGAAACGGCTGCGTGGGAATAAAAAGTGTTGTAATCCTTCGTAAGCACCGGCTCCTGTGTGATGGGGCTGAGCAGGGGGAGCAGCAGCAGGGCCTGTAGGGACACCAAGGCTGCAAAGAGTCCCTGGCAGGGATGGGCAGGGAGTTTTGGGGTGCCAGGTAGAGGCACACTGAGCTGAGGGCACGGGTTGGGGCTGGAGTGGGGGTCTGGCAGGTTTGCCATGGGGTGGGATGTAGGGCAGAAGGAGCGGAGGAGATTTGGGTTCTGGGGCAGCAGGGCAGCTGGTTCCCTTGCCTCAAGACAAGAGGTGGGTAACAGGATGTCATGGACTCTGCTCTGCTTGTTCTCTGCCTCTCAGCTCCCTCTCTGTGCCTCCATGCCCTCTCTGTGTGATAGCTCTGACTTCTCTCCTTCACCCCTCTTTTCTCCCTGTGACTGCCTCTCTGCTGCCTCATTCCCCCAGCTCTGTGCCTCTTTGCTCTCTGGTCCCAGCTGTGCCTCTCCTGTCTGCCTCTGCTCTCTCTGTGCTCGCTCTTTGCCCTCTCTGTGCTCCTTTGCCACCCCTCTCCTGTCCCTGCTGTCTGCTCCCTCTCTGTGCTCACTCTCAGCTGGATCCAGTGCCCCTCTGCCTCTCTGCCTTTGCTCTGTTTGCTCTTTGTGCCTCTTTGCCCTCTCTCCCCCCTATTTGCTCTCTGCTCTCTCTGCCTCTGTGCCCTCTGCACCTCCCTCTTTGCTCTCTAGGCCTCCCATCTCCTTTTCCAGTCTCTCTTTGCCTCCTCCTGCCCCGGGCGGTGTCTGTCACCTTTATCTCAGCGTTAATTAACGAGCTGCTGATGGTCGGCAGCAGTGTGGCTGTGCTGTACCTGAGGGGCAGCCTTGGCACGCTGCGGTGCTGCTGTGGCTGTGCTGGCACCCCCCGAGGATGGAGAGGATCCCCGGGGCACTGGAGGTGCTGATGGTGCTGGCCGGCCCTTGCTGGGTGAGCAGGTGGGTAAATAACTCACCTGGGAACACGGAGGGGTGATGGGGAGCACTGCCAGGGGGTTGTGGGGATGTTCATGATCCTCTTTGGGTCTTTAAAGGGTTTGACAGATTGTCCAAACAGCGATGGTGAGAGGAGAGCCTGGCTGTGGGATCACACTGACCTCTGCACTGACCACTGCACTGACCACTGCACTGACCACTGCACTGACCACAGCTTCCTGGGGCTTCATTATCATGGAATCACACAACAGTTTGGGTTGGAAGAGGAAGAGACCTCAAAGCTCATCTCATCCCGCCCCCTGCCAGGGGCAGGGACACCTCCACTGTCCCAGGCTGCTCCAAGCCCCTGTCCAGCCTGGCCTTGGGCACTGCCAGGGATCCAGGGGCAGCCACAGCTGCTCTGGGCACCCTGTGCCAGGGCCTGCCCACCCTTCCAGAAACTCCTTCCAAAAACCCCATCTAACTCTGCCACCTTCACCCCGAAGCAGAGCTGGCTTTTGCTACTTGGAATCCAGACTAGTCTGTAAAACTGGTCCTGGGATGTCAAACTCTCTTTGATCTTAAGCTCGTCAGGCTGTAATTAAATGTTTCAAGGTCAACCTGAGCATAGGCAGGAGCAAAATGAGCAACTGTCAGATGGCCCAGGGCAAATCCAACGATAGGGGCTCAGTTGGGGTGATGTAAACATCAAGACTTCAAGGCTTTCAAATACTACTGGTGTGTTTAAAAAGAATTGGAAAAAAAGAGAAAAAAAACCCCAAACTCTCCTTCAACTCACAATTCCAACTGCATATGTTCTCTTCTGCAGACTCCTGCCTGATTTAGCCCGAATTTATTAAAGACTGATTACTCAGCTGTGTATTAACCACGATTAAAACCAAACCTTGGGTGCTGTGTGCTGTTAATGCTGTCAGTCCAGTAAATTTGGTTTAAAGCTTTGACAGTGTTGGTGTCTTTTAAATCCATCCAAAACCTGCAGCTTCAGAGGGAGGTTTGGGGGGGACAGAGGGACACTGAGATTCAGCCAGCAGGGACAGAGCTGGAGAGCTTTGAGCTGCCCCACATGCACAGGAATTCCATCACAAGCAGGGGAAGGAAGGCCAGGGAGCTTTGTCAGGAATAGTTTTGCTGACCCTAAATAACCCAAATCAGCTACAGAAACCCGAAATTTTTCCTGATTAACCTCAAGTATGCCCCAAAAAGATGCAAAGTAACCCCAAAGAGCAATGGAGAGAGCGAGTTTGACCTCAAGAAACTTTGACCACCTCTAGTAACCCCAAAACTTCCTCCAGAAAAAAAAAAAAAATTGGGTTACTATAGGTCCTTTTGGGGTTACTACAGGTCATTTGCAGGTTACTTGAGGTCAAAACTTAAAATTTGGGGTTACTCTAGGTCATTTGGGTTATTAGAGGTCACATTTTCTCTCTCCAGAGCACTTTGGGGTTACTTTTGACCATTGGGGTTCAGTTTCTCCCTCTTTGGGCACCAACTTTGATCATTTTATCTCACACAATACCTTTTTTTTTCCCCTTGTGCCAATTTTAGTCACTTTTACCATTTCCTTTCACCTCTGGTTTGTTCTCTGATCCCATCTCCATGGGATCCCTGTTACCATTTGAACTTGAGGGTTTTTTTTTTGCATTTACCCATTTCTGTTGCTTTGGGATTCCAGGATGTGGTTTCATCTCTCCACAGCGCCTCCATGCAGCCACTCTGAGCCACCAGCTTCCCACAACAAGTTCAGATTTATGTCACTCTCTGCCTCAGACTTTTGTGAACATCAGCAGCATCACCCCATTAAAAAAACCCGATTTATTTTGGTGGAAGCCACACTTGTGTCAAAGGCAATAAAAATGTCTCTATGTTCTAATAAAAAGAGCAAACAAGACTGATTTAAAATACTTTTTATTGAGAAATAATAATATATAATAATATAATAATATAATGATATAGTGATATAATGATATAGTGATATAATAATTATTATTATTAATAATAATTTTCCCTGCTGAACCTGATTTTTAACTTAGACCAAATCTTTCCCCAAGCTGAGCCCAAATCCCTTTTATTCTAATGGTTAAATAAAGATGATTCCAGAAGGAATGAAAGCTCTGGACAGGATTTTCTCATTGAGCAATCACGGATTTTTCCCTCCACCACCTCTCCCTATCAATGTCCTGCATCTGTCCCTGATGGATAAAAATGGGCATCAAACATATGGAATCTGCTGGAGCCCCAAATATAGGGAAGACCTGGCCCTGCTGGAGAAATGATCACAGAAAAACCTCCTAAAATACCACCCTGAGTCCCTGCACCACCCAGCCCAGCCTGGTTTTTTGGTTTATTTATTTATCTTTGGTTTATTTATTTATTTATTTAAAATTTATTAATATTTATTTATTTAAATTTTGGGTTCTTTGGTATATTTATTTATTTATTTATCGGTTTATTTATTTATTTTGGTATATTTATTTATGTAGGGATTTTAAAGCACTGCAGGGAGTTCAAAACAGCACAAGGCTTAAAGCCAAGTGGAACAGCTCGTGCTGCCTCCGAAATAAAGTGGCTACAGGGACCTGGTGATGATTTTTTTGGGTTAAAATTCCACTTGTAAGCATGGTTAGTACAGGAATAACTACAGCTTTACCAGTGAAAATCACTTTAGGTCAAGATATAACTTCTTTATTCAGCTGCCTTGCCAAAAAGCCCCTCTGGAAATCATTTTCCCCCTTGTCTGTCCTACACTTGTCTGTATTTATGACACCAGCAGCTTGTAAATAAAAAATGGGACTCAAGTTTCCTTATAAATCAATGTTTCTGTGAAAAAAAATTCCAGTTTTAATGCCCATAACTTCAACAAAATATAATCTCCTGGACTGACTTTTATATTCTGGAGTTTCCCTTAAGTTCTACTGGGAAATCAATCAAAAGAATTCACTAGTATCTTAATAAAAATAAGCTTGGGGGATACAATTTTTTGCTCATGTTGGGAAAAATTCTGTGATTTTGCTGGCTGAGGCAATGCCAGAAATACAGTTTGGTTTAATCTCTCCACCCCTCCCTCCCAGATTTGCTGAAATAAAACTTCACAAGAAAACACAGTAACAGACCTTGCCGGCAAAAAGCATTCAGGAAATCCCCATGGGAGCAGGATTTGGGTGGAGAGACGAGCAGGATGATGATCTGAGCAAAATCCTTGCTGTGCTTCTCTGCCGGAGTCCCCACTCCACGTCCTGGAGGGGTGGAAAGGTGTGAAGACCTGAAAAGAGGGAAAAAAAAAGATGTGTTACCTGGGGAAAACTCGGGGAAAAACTCATGGAAAAACTCATGGAAATTGGAGTGGCAGAGAGGAGGTGGGTCTGGAGACCGAGCAGAAGCTGCTGCAGAGGAAATTGCGGGGAGGAATAGAATAAAACCCGATAATTAAAAGGGTTGCAAGCCGTCTGCGAGGGAACTGAGGAGAGCAAACTGGGAGGGTGGGACTGCATCACCCGAAGTGTAATTGGGCAATGAACCCCAACATGGAAATGGACCAAAACTTGTAAAAGTGTGAAAAATCATGACCCCCTCATCCATCATTCCTCTGGGGAAGCACAGGGCGCCCAGAGAAGCGGCGGCTGCCCCACCCCTGGGAGCGTCCAAGGCCAGGCTGGACGGGGCTTGGAGCAGCCCGGGGCGGTGGGAAGTGTCCCTGCCTGTGCAGGGTGAAACCCGATGGTCTTGACGGTCCCTCCCAACCCGAACTGCCGGCAGGAATGTCGCCCCGCCATCGCGACAGAGGGGACGGCAGGGAAGAGGCCCGGAGCGGGCAGAATTGCCCGTCGGGCGGAGCTCGGAGGGAGCGGGAGGGACCGAGGAGGGACCGGGGAGCGACGGCGGAGCTCCACACAGCCCGCCCGGCCACGCCCACTCATGGCCACGCCCAGTTCTAGGCCACGCCCCCGAATCACGCCCCTGCACATGATTCCACCCACAGCGCTTGACTCCGCCCACAGCGCGTGACTCCGCCCACAGCCATGACCACGCCCCCTTTCTGCCCGCCGACGTCACCGCCCGAGGTGGCGCGAGCTCCTCCGCCGGTGACGTCACGTGGCGCTACCGCTTGGCCCCGCCCCCCCGCCCCGCCCCCGCCCCGCGCCGCTCCGGGACCCCGGGCAGGTAACGGGATCGGGGATTTGGGGTACCGGGAAATGGGGATGGGGGGGGGCACGGAGGGGGGGACACCGCCGGCAGGGCCCCCGCCGGCCGCTGCGCTCCCCGCCAGCGTCACCCGCTCCCCGTTCCCAGCGCCCCGCGCTTGCGTGCCCGCCGCTGGCCGTGCCACCTGCGGCTCCCGGACACAGTGACCCCCCCTTGGCCACCCACCCTGCTCGGGGACCCCCGAGAAGCTCCGCGGGGATCGCCCCGCAGGGCACGGAGCGGAGCCCGGCGCCCCATGTGCTGCCCCCAAAGGGGTTTTGCACCGCAGCCCCACATCCCGCTGTCACCCGTCCCGCCGCCACCCACTGCCCGCTGTCCCCTGGCATTAAGTGTCCCCTCCCACAGCAGCAGAGCACAGAATTAGGCGAGGCTCCCGCGTCTTCCCTGCTTTACACCCACAACCTGCACGTCCCAGATTTGCTTCCCGGTCCCAGCTAAGGTGGGCAGATGGACAGACGGACAACATCCCAACGCTGCCACCCCCCTGCCCACAACCTGGCGGGCACCCGATTTCCCGTACCCCCGTGGCGCTAGGGAGGGACATCTCTGAGCAGTCACACCAACTCCTTTCCCTGCAGGAGCCACCATGGACCTGGTCCTGGAAGCCGCGGACCGGCACCTCCTGACGCCCTACGTGTACCCGGCGGGGTGGCCCGAGGGCGAGCCCTGCCGCCAGCTCCTCAGCCTTTTTGTCATCACCAACCTGGGGGCCCTCGCCCTCTACCTGCTCTTCGGCACCCTCAGCTACTACTTCATCTTCGACCACGAGCTGAAGAAACATCCCCAGTTCCTGGAGGTGGGTGCACCCTGCTGCCTCCCCACCCAGGCCCTGCCTGGCAGTGTCCCCCTCGCCATCCTCTTGTCCATTCCAAGTGTCACCTGCCAGTGTTGTGGCACGGGCTGTCCCCGCTGTCACATCCACCCTCAGCCTGCTGTTGCCCTCGATCATCCCTGACCAGAAGCAAGTGCCACAACCCCCTAAACCCAACACCCAGCCTGAGCCCTGCCCTGCCCCGAGCACAGCTGTCCCCATATGAGCAGCCCCCTGCATCCTACACCATGGCACAGATGCCATGACAAAGGGGTGGCCAAGCCCTCCAGGCCTTAGGAGGGGCATTGGGGGGTTCAGATGTCCCCTGTGCCCCTGACCCCTCTTGCCACACCCCACAGAACCAGGTGAGCCAGGAGATGTTCCCTGTGTCCCTGACCCCTCTTGCCACACCCCACAGAACCAGGTCAGCCGGGAGATCGCCTATGCCCTGCGTTCCCTGCCCTGGATCAGCGTCCCCACCGTCGCCCTGTTCTTCGCCGAGGTGCGGGGCTACAGCAAACTCTACGACAACATCGAGGACTCCCCGTATGGTGAGTGACCTCCCTGCACCCCCTGCCACAGCAGTGTCCTCTCCCCACCTGGGTCACCTCCCTCAGCCCCATTTCTCTCAATGACAACCCCAAGAAATCCTCCTGGGTACCTCCTGTCTCGGGCTGTCAGCCAAAAACCCAAGCTCTCTTTAGGGGAGGCAGCCATATGCCCTCACTCAGGGTTGTGTCCCCTGCTTGACACGCTCCACCCTCCACAAAGGACATCCTTCCCTTCCCTGGGCGTGGCTCCCAGTGAAACAGCACCTGACTCACTTTTCCTGAGTCACAGGGGTCAGCCTGATGCTCTCACCTCAATGGGGCAGACCCTGACGTGTCTCCCACCATGGGGACCACTGTGGAGACCCTCACAGCCTCCTGATGCCACCTCTAACAACCCTGTCCCCCCCTCCAGGCTGGTCTGGTGTCTTCCTCAGCATGCTGTCCTTCCTCTTCTTCACTGACATGGGCATCTACTGGATACACCGTGGTCTCCACCACAAGCTGTTCTATAAGGTATGGGACAGGACAGGGGGCTCCTTGTCCTGCTGTGGTGACATTTCCAAGCTGCTCCTGCCAGGGAATGCATGCTGGGGTGGGAATGGCTGAACCAGGCGTCACCGTGTGATGGGAGCTGAGAGCCCTTCAGGGCACATCTCCCCCTCTCAGTTTGGGTGGTGATGGCCCAAACAGCCTCCCTTGGGGCCGTGAATCTGGCTGGGGGACCCCCCGAGAGGGCCCACCTGACATCCCCCTGTCCCCGCAGCGCTTCCACAAGCCCCACCACCTGTGGAAGATCGCCACGCCCTTCGCCAGCCACGCCTTCCACCCGGTGGACGGCTTCATGCAGAGCCTGCCCTACCACGTGTACCCCTTCCTGTTCCCCCTGCACAAAGTCACCTACCTGGGCCTCTACATCTTCGTCAACGTCTGGACCATCTCCATCCACGACGGCGACTACCGCGTGCCGCGGCTGCTGCGGCACGTCATCAACGGCTCTGCCCACCACACCGACCACCACCTCTACTTCGACTACAACTACGGGCAGTATTTCACCCTCTGGGACAAGATTGGCGGTTCCTACAAGAGCCCCACATCCTTCGAGGGCAAAGGCCCCCACGATTACCTGCGCAGGCTCCGAGAGAAAGAGCCGGGAGCGTCCAACGGCGCCGTGGCCTCCAAGAAAGACCCGGGAGTGTCCAATGGCACCGTGGCCTCCAAGACTGAGTAGGCTTCCTCCAAGTGTGTCCCTTCTCTGGCTGGATCTTGTCTCACTCCTCACCAGCCCCCCCAGACTGTTTTCCACGGACAAAGAGCCCCTATTCCTGATGATGTGACCAGCGTGGGGTGATTTTTGGTGAGCATCCGGCCTGCCCCGAAACGGCAGCGCCCGGCCTTGCTCCTCACCACCTGGATTTCCTACTGCTTCCCCTCCCAGCTGCCTTTGGATCTCTGCTAAGGTCCCTGCGCTTCTTTAGTGCTGTGCTGATGCTTTGCAAGAGGAATAACATGGCACAGATAGAGCAGTAACGTGGCACAAATTAACTGTGGCAGGGTCTTTGTTCCGCTGCTGCGCCCCTTTGTCGACGGTTCGTCGTTCCCATCGAGGTGTCCATCGGGACGAGCTGTATTTTGGAAAAAAAAAAACAAACCCTACCTTTTGGAGGTGGTGTGGCTTCTTCTGATGGCTCCCTTGGTGGGACTTCCTGCACTCAACGTCCTCCCTCTTGCCCAGGGATGTCCCATGGAAACATCATGCCTGTAGGACAGAGGTGTGCTTGGAGTCTTGTGGGTCTCTCGAGCTCCCTGAGAACACTGAGGGGGAAGGGGGGAGGAACAGGCACCCAGATGTGAGGGGCAGGGCTTCTCCTCACTCAAGGGTTCGTGGCCAGCTTCCCCCCTTAAGGGCTTGTGTTTTTCCTGCTGAAATCTGGTCACCCCACCTTCGGGGCTGACCCGTGTTCAATAAATCGCAATTGCCAACTTGGCTGCTGTTTGATCCCTTCTCCCTGGCTCATGCAGAGTCTCCTGGGCCAGCCTATTTCTGCCCTACAGCACCCATGAGGGGCTTGTCACAGACCCATGCTGTGCTGGCAACCAATTTGGGCCAAAACGGCAGAAGACAGGCAAAATACAGAGTGGCCAGAGCCACCTCCAGTGCCCCAAACCTCCTTAGGTGTAACCGCGTCCCTGCACAGTGACACCTGTGCTTCCCCATTCCCTGGTCCCCCAGTTTCCCCAGTCACTGGAGCCCTGCTGCCCTCACTGGGGATGGAGGCCCTTCTTTGAGTCCCTTGCTGTGGTGACAGCCCCTCTGCTCCTCATCCACCTCAGCTGTCCCCAGGCAGGGCATGGCCCAAGGCCACCACGCCGGTGGCACCTGGTGAGCACAAGGGACACCTGTCCCACGTCCTGCCAGCACGGTCACACTCTGCCTACACCTTTTCACCTGCCCATCCCAGCTCTCCCCACGTGCACAGGACCCCTGACCTCTGTTTGCTGATTAACCTGGGGCCTGGAGCACAGCCCAGGTCAAACACAGTGACAACATCCCAGGCCTTGGCCAGCCTGATTCCCAATCCACATGAGACCCTTGGGAAAAGCCCCAGACTTCTCATCACCCCATCTTTCCACCTTAGCTCAGCCTAGTGCCTGGGCACCCCGTCCTGGCAGCTTCTGGACAGACAGTGACCCTCGGCAGCTGGGTCCTTGCAGGGCAGTAAAGGCCTAGGATGAAATGACATCACTCCCGGTGCCCAGTGCACCCTCCCATGGCCCTTCTGCTGGACAGCTGCCATTCCCAGAGCCTGGGCACAGGGAGATCGTGTCCTGCCGGTCACAGGGTGCGTCCCCCGCGGTGGCCTTGGGGCACTGGAGCCCGGAGAGCAGCAGCTCTGGCTCTGGTCCCCTGACGCTGCTGTTGCCACAAGATGGGGATGTTGCTCACGGCAGCCATCGCTGGAGCTGCACCTGCGTGAATGCCCTTCCTCCTCCTCCTCCTCCTCCTCCTCGTTCCCCCGACGTGGGGCAGGAGCGGCTCTGCCGTGCTGCCTCTCTTAGGGGACACACGCGGGGTGTCCCTGCTCCGGTTCCCTGACCCCATTCCTCATGCTTCTCCTGACATCAGAGCCTTTTCTGCTGATTTGCCTGCAAGAGCTTCCCTGTCCCGCCCCACACAGAGCATTTCCTTCCCTCCTTTCACCCCCCACACGGTGCTCTGCCACACATCAGGGCCGTGCACGTTTGCACCACACACTGACCGTCCTCCTCGGGGTCACCCCAGCACACAAAGTGACCCGTGCTGTGTGAATGCAACCACTGGGTGCCTCTGACACAGCCCTGAGCCCTGCAGGAAACTCTACAAACCGTCTGAGGAAGGCTCTGAGATCAGGGGTGCTGTCTTTGGCTCCTGGCAATCCCCGTTTTGCTCCCTGATTCAACTCCAGCCGCAGGCAATGGTTCCTTTAAGCAGCTTTACTCTCCCAGTGAGGCTTTGTGGGGAACGGCTGCTCCAGCCCCTCGGTCCCCCAGACCCTCTGGGACCTCTAAAGCTGAGACAGGGAAAGGTCTCAGGGAAGAGGGGAAGGAAAGCCAGGGGGCCAGGGGCTCCTCACCTTGCTCTTGGAGTTCACAGCTTTTGCTGCTGATGGAATCCAGATGGGCCTTAAAATAAACTCTGCACTGTTCCCCTCTCCCCTTTACGCCTCTTTTCAAGAAACAAAAAAAAAAAAATACCTTGGCAAGGGAAACGTGTGTTCCCCTGCACAAAGAAAGAGCCATTCATCTGTGAGCATTTACCAGGGCTGGGTTCACCCCAGAGCTCCTGGCTAAAGCTCTGTCCCTGTGCCCAGCACAGGGAGCTCACGGGGGACAGGGACCCTTTTGGCACCCTGCAAGAAGTGTGAAACGAGGGCTGGAAGAGAGACAGCAACCCCCCCCCTCCAAAACACTATTTTTCTCCATTTAGCACCTCAGCAAAGGCAGTTCCTCATTTCCTCCTATTTCTTACTCTGTTCCTCATCTCCAGGTCCTTTTTGAGTCCTTCTCATCCGGCCCAGAGAGCAGCTGGCTGCAGGGATTCCCAGACAACAAAAGCCCCTCGCTGACTCTGCCCATAGCCACGGTGACCTCCTGTCCTCCAGGGGGACATTACTCTGAGCCAAGGCCTCTAAAAGCTTTATTAGGAGGGCTTGTAATTGTATTGACCCCATCGCTGAGATACACTAACTGGGTTTCTAGGTGAAAGCACCTCGGGGAAAGCTCTGGACAACATTGCTGCTATTAAGGCAAGTGGGATAAGGGGGAGCCAGACTGCCTCGGGGCTGTCCCTGGGATTTGTAGGCTCCCATTCCTTCACTGCTGGGCCACATCCATTTTCTTGGGTGGAAATGGAATGGTGCACATGAGGGGCTGAAAGCCATCAGTGTGTTCTCAGTACCTCAGAGACACAAGAGGCCTGAGCCATTTCTTAGCAGCAGGATCACACCCAAAAAACCACCTCTGGCTAAGAGAGACAAGCTGGGGCTGAGCAGCAGGCACAGCTCAGCTTTCCTGTCATCTCCCAGGGCCATTTGAGTCTCCTGCCTCAAATCCTCGCTCCCCCTTCCTGCCCTGCTGTGTAACACCCAGGACACACAGGAGCCCCGGGCAGGGCTGGGACAAATTGCTTTCTGAAAGGGGTGCACAGTGCCCAGGGGAGCAGCACCAGGGAATCCCCACGCCTGGGACTCCAGCACTTTGAGCCGCCCCAATAAATCAGAGTTGTGGCCACTGGCATCGCTCCTGTGCTGCCCCTGCATAACCAACCAAGCATCATCTCCTGCACCTGGGTGAGCTGTGGGCATGGGACCTGTGCCAAGCCTCCTGTGGGAAGCACACGGGCACTGGCACAGCTCAAACCCACCTGCCGTGGGTGGGAGAGGGGGCAGAAGGCCCTGGAGAGACCCTGAGGGTCTCTGGCTTCCCACTCCCACCTTGTCTTGCTCACCTTCCCAACTCTGCCCAGGTAAAAAGATGGCAGAAATTGAGATCAAGGCCTCTGAGGGCTGCCAGAAACGTACCAGAGGGAAATCTGTCACAAAAACCTGTGAAATCATTTGCACCTTTTCCTCCTGACATCCATCCACACCTTCACCTTCCCACCCAGAAGCAGACTCAGCTCTTCATCACACTCAGCAGCAAGGACCTGAGCCTGTGTTACTGTGATTGTTCACACCACTGTGACTCTATCAAATCCCAGCCTGGACAACTCTCACTTCCCACCAGTCCTGGGGTGTTTTAGGCCCACATCCCAGGGTGAGGAACACACCTGCAAGATGTAAGTGGGAGGAAAAATGTAAAAAAGCTTGGCTTTTTTGGGGGAAACCCTCACTCGTTCCCCAGAGAGAAGCAGCTGCAATGCTTTTGTTTGAGTTTGTTTTATAGAATCCCAGAATGGTTTGGGTTGGAAAGGACCTTAAAGCTCATCCAGTCCCACCCCCTGCCGTGGGCTGGGACACCTTCCACTATCCCAGGTTGCTCCAAGGCCCATCCAACCCAGCCCTGCACAATTCCAGGGATCCAGGGGCAGCCACAGCTTCTCTGGGCAGCCTGTGCCAGGGCCTCCCCACCCTCACAGGGTGAATTTCCTCCTAACATCCCATCTAACCCGACTCTTTGCCAGTCTGGAGCCTTTCCCCTTTGCCCTGTCATTCCACGCCCTCCAAAACAGCTTCATTTACTTCAGCACAGTTTCCTTTTATTCACTCTCGCTCCTTCAACTTGATTTCTGGCTGCTTCATCTCTCTTTACTCCATTTCACAGAAATTAACTTGAGCTCACCTTGTCACTCCATCTCGACGGGCACCCGAGCACCCTCCGGAGAGGGAGAGAGAGAAAAAGAAGAGGAGAAAGAGCAGGGAAAAAGGAGAGGGAGAGGACATTTCGCAGAAATTACCCACAACTTATCCCGCTCCATCTCATCGGGCACCCGAGCATCCTCCGGAGAGGGAGAGAGAGAAAAAGGAGAAAGAGCAGAGAAATAGGAGAGGGAGAGGAGCTTTAGTCCATTTCGCAGAAATTAACCACAACTTACCCCGCTCCATCTCATCGGGCACCCGAGCACCCTCCAGAGAAGAAGAGAGAGAAAAAGGAGAAAGAGCAGGGGAAAGGAGAGGGAGAGGACATTTGGCAGAAATTAACCACAACTTACCCCGCTCCATCTCATCGCTCACCCGAGCATCCTCCAGAGAGGGAGAGAGAGAAAAAGAAGAAGAGGAGAAAGAGCAGGGAAAAAGGAGAGGGAGAGGACATTTGGCAGAAATTAACCACAACTTACGGCATCTCATCGCTCACCCGAGCACCCTCCGGAGAGGGAGAAAACGACGGAGAGGGAGGAGAAGAGGAAGAGGAAGCAAAAAGAGCGAGAAGGCGACGAGAAGAGAGGGGAGGGGGGCCCGAGCATCCGTGCCCGCGGGGAGCGGCGGGGGGGCTCTCGCAGCAGCAGCAGCAGCAGCCGCCGCGCTGCCCATGCACATTCTCTCCGGGCGGCGGCGCGGCTGCCGCTCCTCCCGGCCGCGCTCTCCGCTCCTCCCGGCCCCGCTCCGCTCCGCCCGGCCCCGGCGGCACGAACATGGCGACACGGAGCTCCGGCCGGGCCGGCCGTGCCTCGCCGCTCCCCGGCCGCCTGCTGCCGCTCCTGCCGCTGCTGCTGCTGCTGCCCCGGCCGCTGCCGGCGGCCGCCTCCCGCTCGCCGCTGCTGCTGCTCCGAGCCCCGCCGGCCCCGGCCGCCCCCGCCGAGCCCCCGCGGGGCCGCCGCGCCGCGCCGCGCCCGCCCGAGCCCATCCAGGTGTACGGACAGGTGAGCCCGCAGCGAGCGCGGGTGGGGAGCGAGGTGGGGATGGGGATGGAGATGGAGAACGCCGCGCTCCCTCCATCGCCCCCCTCTGTTCCCCCGTCCTTCCGCCGGGGGTCGCCCCGCCGGGGGAAGGGGTCGGTGCGTGGGGTCTCTGCTGAGAGCAGCGCGGGTTTAGGCGCCGCTGGCTCTGCCCTCTCATCCCTGCCCGCAGCCCCGGCTCTGCCCGCGGGCACGTTCGCGGTGGTACTCGCGGGCTCGTTCCCGGCGAGATGCGCTCCCAGAGGGAGCAGCCAAGGGCACGCGGCAGGGATCGGGGCCGGGGAGGGACAGGATTCCCTGCGGGCAGCGGCGCCTCCAGGGATGCTCGCGGTGAGCTGGGGAGCCGGGCAGGGGGAGGTGATGGTGGGGGGAAGGCACGGCTGTTTGTGAGGCACCGTGTCCTTCCTTCCCCGTGAGAAGGGCTCCTTGCGTGTCCAAGCCATCCTCCGCTGATCCTTGGAAAAGAAGGGGAGCAGAGTTCCTCGTGGCAGGAAAAAAACCCCACAGAAACTGCTATTTCTGAAAGTATTCCTGCTCAGGCTCGATTCACTGGCAAGTTTTGTTGCCAGGACCGTGAAGGCTCCCCCTCACCCCTTCTTTTGCATCCCTTTTGGGTGCTGACGACAAATTACGCTCGGGCTTTCGGCTGGGGAAACCTTCAGCCTTTTAAAGGTTCTCCTTTATTTTTGTACCCACATGGTGTCTGCACTTTCGTTGCCCTGCTCGATCCTCCTTGCTGACACTGCCTGTGTCCCCATCACGTGCCCAAAACGCTGATGGGGAGGGGACCAGCCCACGGAGGGACACGGCACACTTGAGGAGAGGCTTTGAGCTTCAGTGACATCGGCCTTTGCCCCCTTGGATAGTGCTTTCCCCCCGGGTGCTCTGTAATTTCCCCTTTTTGCTGCTTGCAGGATGAGAAGGAGCCGGCCATGAGGCAGGGCCGGCCCTGGAGCTGCTGGAGGGGCACAGGCAGGGCTGCTGCTGCTCCTAAAGCCCTTCTGTTCCCTTGTTTAGGGAAAAGCTGTTCCTCCTCCCCTAGAAAATCTGCTTCGCCTCCTCTACCTCCTCAGCGTTTGGCTGTTTTTAGCATAACACAGCTACCCCATTTTAGAAGAAAACATGACACTTGTCTCTCATCCACGGCAAGGCACTGGTGGCACTTTCCCTTCTGTCTCCCCGTGCCTTCCATCCAGCCCACCTGGCAGGAATGTCCCTGTCACCTGCACACCGAGCTGCAGAGCCAGGAGGGTGCAGGAACCCTGTCACTACCCAGGACAGGACTAATAGGAAGCAGTGGGAGTTCAACAGTTTCCCACTGTTTGGGCTTTTCTCACTGCCTCGAGCTTCCAGAAGGGGTTTGCCTGGGGAATGGAGATGCTCTCACTGGCAGCAGAGCACACAGCACCCGTTCCTCCCTCTGCTTTTTGGGCAGGACACCAGATTTTACAGCCCAGGTGTGTCAGCAGGAAGAGTTGCTCGGCACTGAACAACATTTCTGAGTTCTCCCAAGTGCTACAGCGCTTTAAATCAGGGGTCTGCTTTAATGAAAGGGCCAGGAGGGAGCCTGCATCTCCTACAGATCCAACCACACCAGTTACTAATGCCTGGGGAGCCGGAAAAGCCGTGCAGGGGTCTCGTGCCTGGTCACAAGCACCCAGCAATCCCCGTGACCCCCCTCCCCCAGCTCTCTGGCACTCCACCACCAGCAGAAAATCGTGCAGTGGAAGCACTCCTCTCTCTCAGGGCCATCAGCATAAGGGGCAGTGCTTGGAGCCAGCATCCTTGTGCCGTGTCACTGCAGTCCCCTATCTGGGACACATCCCGCTCCCGTGCCTTTGGCAGGTCACTTGGCCATATGCTATGCCCTGGCTCCTGCCCCAAAACTGCCTGCCCTTCCCTGGCTCTGTGCTGTGGTGCTGAAGCAGGCTGGTGGGACAGCTGAGAGCCCAGGCTCAGCTCAGGGGCGGGCCAGAGCGGGGTGTGCTGCTGGTGTGGGTGATGTCATCAGGGGAGCAGAGGGAGGGAGGCATCGCTCTGTCTGGAACCGAGCAGGGGAGGAACATCCAAACCCTTTGTAGCTCCTCAGGAGCCAAACACAGCTTACTCAGCACCGTCAGGAACAGGCTCTGAGCCCTCTTGCCTTGGACACCAAAGCACAGGCACAGGATGTTACTTGGATTTTTTTTATCTGAACCTTCACCGCTGATCGCATCCTTGCTGGGCAGGCTGCAGCAAAACTTCCCAGGAGCGTCACCAAATAACAGGGCCAGCAGCCTAACCCCCTTTGGGGCCTTTTCCTTGTTTTTTTCTGACTCGGAAGCAGCAGCAATCAGGAGACCAAATGCCCAACTCTGGAGCCTGTCAGCCTCGAGACAGAGCAGGTTTTGTTCCCCTGCACAGCCCTCACCTCTGGGATTGTTGGTGAGGGTTACAATGGACAGACTGTTTGAAGCAGGCACTGACACCAGACAGGAGTTCCCTGGGATGACAGCAGAGAAGCATCCCCAGGGCAAGAAAACTTCACCCTCAGGGCCAGCAGGGCTCCCTGAACCCCTTCCACAAGGGTGGCACCTCACCCTGCTCTCCTGCTCCTGCCACCAGCCACCAGCACAGTGGCTGGTCTGCCACCCACCCTCCTGCCCCCTGACAACCTTTCTGCTCCTGCCTACACACCCCTGCTCAGGCCTGGGAACAGGGCCTGGCTCCAGGATTTTCCATTTCCATGGAACCTCCCCACCATCCCACATCAATCCCGGCTGCTGGGTGTGAACCAGCCCCAAACACATGGGCTGCCACAAACAAGGGAGAGAAGAGCAGCCACGCTGGCTGTGTGTGCTGGGCTGCAGGATGACCATGGGATGGGTGTGCAGTGAGTGTTGTGCCATGGCTGTGGCAGACAGAGAGGGAAAAACTGCTGGGGCAGGAGCCCAGATTGTGTCTGCTGGTCCCAAGGGGGAGAGGGGAGTTCTGAGAGCACTCACACTGCTAAAACCTGCCCAACCTTTACCTGCAGACATCCCTTCCCCTTCTTTGGAAAGGGTTTAGCTAAAGCCACCCCCTAAAGCACACAGCTCACAAGAAATCTTGTCCTTAAACCACACTGGGACGAAAGACATCTTCTCTGAGTGCTGGTGGCTCCTGTGGCAGCCACTTCCCCTCTCTGCTGTCACTGCAAGGCTTGAGCCTGTGCTCATAACCTGCACGTGGCTGTCACCTCTGTGCCTCCCTGAACCAGTGTCAGTGCCTGCCCTAACAGCATTTTTTTCTTCCCCTTCTGTGGGGAACTATTTCATTGCTCCCAACCTCCCTGCTCCCTGATGACAACCCACCCTGCCTTTGAAGAAAACCACCGAGTCTCCATCACTTCCAGGCCATTTACTGCCAGCTGACCTCTAATCAGCCCACCACTTGACCTTGCCCCTGCCCACCCCTCTGTGCTGATGGGGACCTCAGATAACCTCCTCCCAGGAGGTGCAGGCCTGGCAGAGAGGCTCTCGGGGGAGACAGAGATTGCTCTGCAGGGCCAGCGCCGTCCGGCCCCGCGAGCGCAGACATCAGTCACTCCGCATCGCAGTTGAACCGTACTTAATTCTGACCTACTTTGCCAGCCTGGCACAGCCTCCCCAGATCAGGCTTTAACCTTCTGGAGGTGCCCTGGGTGGTGACAGTGCCTCCCAGCCACGTCTTTTTCCTCCTTCTTTGTGTTAGCAGCTCCCCCCTCCCCATTGCGTGGCCACCCCAAGAAGGTTTCCCCGCTCCTGGCGTTTGTTTTTTGCCAGAGCTTGATCCCTGGGAGCCACACAGTTCCTGATCCTGGCACCGTGGTGGCTGGGAGAGGCTTTTGTGTTTTTATTCATTGTTTTTCCCCTCCAGCAGATTCCTCACAGATCCTGTGAGCGCTGTGGTGTCCCAGGGGCATCGCTCAAGCTTTCCAGAGCTGCAGTGACAAGCTCAAGGCACACTTTGGACCTCTTCTGCAGCCTTCATTCTTCTTTATGGGGGAGTGAATTTCATCAGCACTTCCCAAATCTGCTGGGGAAACCTTCACTCCCATCACATCCCTGCCCTTCTACCAATTTAGGAGAACCCAGGCTGTTTCTGGGGCTGTTTCTGGATTCCTGCCCTGACCCCAATCTTCCCACTCCCCTACCTTTTCCATCCTCCTGGCAACAACAGCTCAGGGGAGAGCTCTCTTGGTGGTGGCAGAGAGAAAACAGCCCTGCCAGCAGATGATTCCAGTATTAACTAAATTAACACGGGGCCTGGCACTCTCCGAAATGAGTCACCCGTGTTTCATATCAACGATTTCAGACCCTGGCATTTTCAGTCCAAGCCACAAGCAGCGCCACGGCAGGCACAGGCTGTGTTCTGAAATACCACGGCAGGGCTGGGAGCAGATGCTCGGGAGCAGAGCAGAAGGTGCAGTAATGAAGCCCGAGCGGGGGGAACGCGGCGTGCCGGCAGCGCAGGAGCCACCCATGGCACGCTGGGGCCCGGCTCTTGCGTAAGCCCTGCCGGGGGGGAGGACAGGGAACGGGGACAAAAGGCCTGGCACTTGTCCTCTGCAGCTTCCAGCGAGCTGGAACCAGGAGGAGCACGGTCAGAGCACCTTTTCTTTCTCTGCCCTGTGCTATCCGGGCAGCAGCTTTGCTTCTGACCCCTTCTTCAGCCCCATCCTCATTCCCCCAGCTGCTGGGCACAACATTTAGCCCCTTGCCCTTCTCCAGGCGTGTCCTGGCAGCCCTGAAGCCGTGAGCCGAGCTGCTGGCAGCACTTGGATGGCCCCAGCAGCTGCTCACAGCTGCAGAGGACCCTTGCTCCTTGCCAGCCCCGCCTGTCAAACAGCAGTACTAACTTATTAACTGCTCAGAAATTCCCTGGGAGCTGCATCTGTTTGTAGGTCGCTCTGAGGATGGGGGAACACCCGGTGATCCCTAGGAACCCTTGTTGTGCGCTCAGTTTTACAGCACTGAGCCTCAGCCCCCGAGCTGTCACAGCACATCAGCTCCCGAGGAGCGGCGAGCGCCCGGCCTGAGCTGCAGCCCCGGCCCCTGGAGCATTAATCCTCAGCAAAGCAAACCCAGGGACACACACACAGCCAGCTCCCAGGCCTGCTGCACACCAAGGACAGCCCCTAATGCTCTCCTGTCACTTGTCACCGCTGCTACAAGTCAGCCAGCACAGGGTGTTTCTGCTGGCAGCTCACCACAGCCAGCGGTGGGATTCCTGCATGGGGAAGTCACTTCCCACACAGAGCAGGGGCTCCAGGGCTGGGATTTAGAGTGTTCTGGTGAGGGAAGGGCTTGAGAGCAGCTCCAGAGAGCTGTCCCTGTCTGTCACTCATCCCCTGGCCAGCCTGCACCGTGCTGGAGCCAGGGGCTTTCACGTTTGTCACGTGCCAGGGGTGAGCCACCTCCACAACCAAAATCCTTCTCCAAACTCCCAACTCTGGGCATAGGCAACTAAGAGGGATGTGAGGGAAGGGAAGCTGGTGTTTAGGTGCCAAAGGACATGGACAAGGGCTTTTCTCCCAGCCCTGGGTGCTCGAGGAGTCAGCAGTGCACTCACCCAGGTCTGCTCAGCTCCTGACATCCATCGCCTCTCCAGGCTCAGTGGCACAACACTTCCATCTCAGCTCCCAGACATTCCGTCTGCCAGCCCAGCCCGGAGCTCCCAGGCTCCAGCTGCATCCCTGAAGCTCATACCTGCTCTCAGATGGCAGCTCCAGGGGTTGTCTTCTTCCCGTCCCATTCCTGCAGGGCATTCATTTGTTGGAAGATGCTGTTAACAGAGAAATAAATACCTAGCAAAGCTAGAAACATTAACTCCATTAACTACAGCTACGAGCAGCCTCTGCTATGTCTTGGCTCCACTTTTCCCCTCCTGGACTTCATTTGGCACCTTGCATATTAGGAGGACAAATTAGAATTTCATGCATATTTCATATACACTTAATCGCTTGGCAAAGACCAAAACACTTCCCCATTAAGTGGAATTTATGCTAAATGCTGTTTCCATTAGGCACCAGTCACTGCCTGCTCAGGGGTTACACCAGCTCCCCAGGCAGGTGTCCCCTGTGACAGTGCCACAGCAGCAGGGCAGGGTCCCTGACAGCAGCCTTGTCCCAAAGCTATCCCACAAAGCCCATCCTGCTTAATGGGACACCAGCTGCTGTCTGTGGGGTCCTGTTTGGTGCTCCCCACAGAGCTCTGAGGGGCTGCAAGGCAGCAAAACCAAAAGTGTGAGGCTCATGAACCCGAGCCACTGCTGTACAACCCCTTCTTGGGACACTTACAGCATCCCTGTGCTGCTTCTCCTGCTTTACACCCTCTAGTAGGGGCTTCTCCAGCTCCAAACCTTCCTGCTGAGCACTCCTCCTTCCTACCAGGGAGCCAAACTTTGCCTTTCTCCAGTTTACCTTTATATAGGGACTCTGCCATAATCAAACTGCCTGAGCTCACCCAGCTCCTCAAGGACTAACAAAGCCCAGCTGGTTCCCTTGAACCCAAACACATCGCCCCTGGTTTTTTTGGGGGGTTTCACTACACTTCCCAAGTCTCCAAAAAGGGATCTTGCTGTCTGCTTTATCTTACAAGAAAAGCAAAAAAAAGATGTAGAGGTTTGCTGTTAAACCAAGGTGCAGATAGGAGTCACCTCTGGTTTTCCTGCTTTTGAAACTCCAAGTGTCAGATTTCGTGTGGAAAAAAAAAAATAAAAAAGAGAAGTACTATTAAAATTGACACTGAGGTAGTAACAAACCCCTCTCGGCTGAGAGGATCTAAAGGGCCAACTTCTGTGTTCCTGGCAGTGCCCAACTCCAGCCCGAGCACAGCTGGTCACCCAAAAAAGCTGCACCCAAAATAACCAGCGGAGATGTCGGAGATTTAAACGGGGTTATTCTGCTTGCCGAGCAGGGGAGGGAGGGGCACTGGGAGCGCAGAGCTGAGTCCCACACCCGAGGCTGTCTGTCGGCTGTCTCAGTGGGCAGCAGCAATTCCGCCTTCTCCGTCCTGTTTCCCTGCATCCTCAAACAGCGTCTCATCCTTTTATTTATTTTTTATTTTATTTTATTTTTTTTTATTATTATTATTTTTTTTTCCCCGGCGGGCACGCAGGGCTCGGGCTGCCTGGCTTTGTAGCTGCTGCTGCTGCTGCCTGACCTAAATCTGTGCCGCCTTCCCAGCCGGGAGCTCCGGCGAGGTTTGCCCGCTGGGGGGGTCCCTGCCCGGGCAGCCGGGGGGCTCCGGCCCCGGGGGATGGGGGGATGCTCCCCGCCAGCCTTGGGGTCGGTTCTCCTTCCCCTCCTCTGAGCCTGTTGCATAAGAGGGATTTGAGGGCTTCTGCTCTCCCCTCCACACCCCCGTCTCCTTCCAGAATAAAGACCTTGTTTTTCCAAGTGTTCCGCTTGCTGGAGGTTAAAGCAGCCCCTTCTTGCAGGCGGTGCCGCTCGCTGATCCCGGGGTCAGCGAGAGCTGCAGGGTATCAAGCCTAAGAAGGGCTTATCCCGGTATTTTTACAGCTTCCCGAGCTCCGGGGTTAGCAGCCCTGGGCTGAGCTGTGGCGTGCGAGGGCTCAGGCACGCACGTCCTCTGCTGCAGGGAGCGGGGCACCCATCCGTGGCCGAGCCGAGCTGCTTCTCCCGGCTCTCCCCGCACGCCTGGCTGTCCCTGCTGGCTGGTGACAGCCGCCCAGGGTTTGTCCTGCGCCGTCAGCTCCCACCGTGCTGGTGCTGCCGGAGCTTCCCCATAGAAACCAGGAGCTGCTGGCAGATACAACACACGCGGGAGTGACGGGAGCCGCGTGTGCTGGAAGCCGGCATGGAATCACAGAACATCCTGAGCTGGAAGGGGCCCAACCCTTGGCCCTGCACCCCAACAATCCCACCCTGTGCATCCCTGGCAGCGCTGTCCAAACGCTCCTGGAGCTCTCAGGGCTGTGCCCATCCCCTGGGAGAAGAACCTGTCCCTGATATCCACCCAAACCTGCCCTGACACGGTTCAAGGCAGTCCGCTGGTCACCAGAGAGAAGGGATCAGTGCCTGGCCCTCTGCCTCCTGCCAGGCAGAAAGCTGCCTCTGTTTCCCTGTGGCCTCATCAGCCTGGATTTGAAAACACTTCTCAGTCCTTGGTTTGAGTTTTCATTCTCATCATCCCCTGAATCCTGTTTATCCAGGAAGAATAAAGGGAATTCTGCCAACGTGTTCAGGAGAGATGCTGCTTTGAAGGAGTTTTCCCAAAGTCTGGTATTCCCAAGGAAGGGTGGCATCAGCAGGTGTTTGCTGTCCCTGTGGCTGAGGCTGTGACTCAGGCTCTCCTTTTCCTTGGCCTTGCAGGTCAGCCTCAACGATTCCCACAATCAGATGGTCGTTCACTGGGCAGGAGAGAAGAGCAACGTGATTGTGGCCTTGGCCAGGGACAGCCTGTCCTTGCTGGGTCCCAAAAACAGCGATGTAAGTAACACACCCTGGCCCTGGCCAGGTGCCCCTTCTGCTTCTGGGCCAGGCAAGGTGATGGTGGCTGCTGAGCTACAGCCTGACTTGCTCTTGTGTCCTGAGAAACACAAAAAAGACACACAGGTTTGGGTTCAGAGGCACAAAAATATTAAATATCCTCTGTGCTGCTGCCCCATGGGTTCAAGGCATGGTTGGGAAAATCTCAAATCTTCCCCCGCCTCATAGTTCACTGAATTTTCACCAGATCTGTCAGAAGAGAACTCAGAACTTGGTGCTTCTCACCGTGGGGCTTCTCCTTTGCAGGTTTATGTGTCCTATGACTATGGGAAGAGTTTTAAGAAGATTTCGGAGAGGTTCAGCTTCGATGGGGGGAACAGCAGCGAGGTGGCCATCGCCCAGTTCTACCACAGCCCCGCTGACAACAAGAGGGTGAGGGGGCCGTGGCAGCTGGGCCTTTATCCCTGCTGTCCCAGGGAGCCTGGACACCTCTTGGGCTGTCCCTGGGGCAGAGGTGGCGTGTGCCAGACACTTCTTGTGTGGCTTGGTGATGCTCAGAGTGTGGTGGGAGAGGGGTGGCTAGGACAGCCTAATTCTTCTCCTCCAAAGTTTGCCCTCCCAAAGGCTCCCCTGGGATGAGCACCTGCATTCCTGCCAGCCTGAGCTCTGCTCTGACCTTCTCTTCTCCCCTCTCTGTCCCTCTCCACTGCCAGTATATCTTTGTGGATGCCTTTGCCCCGTACCTCTGGATCACCACCGACTTCTGCAACACCATCCAAGGCTTCTCCATTCCCTTCAGAGCAGCAGACCTCCTCCTGCACAGCAGGAACCCCAACCTCCTCCTGGGCTTCGACAGGTCTCACCCTAAAAAGCAGGTGAGCACTTGGCTCAGGTGGGGAACCAGCACCCTCCCCCTGCCCTGCTGTGATGTTCCTGTGGCCTGTTTTGTCCCCCAGAGCTGAGAGCCACTGTGCCTCGTGCCAGGGCCATGTGGCTTCATGCTTTGGCCTGTTCAGGGTGTCTGATGGCATGGGCAGAGCTGTCCAAATTGGCCAAAGGAGACGCTGCTGAAGGCAGTCTTGGACTTGGTATGCTGTAGCTGTGTTAATTATCCTAAAGTAGGAACAGCCTTGACCTCACAGCCATGGGTGTGATAAAGAGTTAGCTAGGAGGAGTCAGTTGAGTCTGCTGGCTGTGCTGTGAGGAGCTGGGGACAGGAGGTTGTGCAAGGGACAGAAAAGGTGAGATGCTGTATGAGGACAGACAGGGTTATGTGGCCGTGCCGGGACAGGAAGGAGCGAGCCAGAACTGGAGAAGAAAGAGAGACAGAGCCAGAGCTGTGTGGAGCTGCTCTTAGAAAATACAGAGAAAAGGTATTGGGAGAGTTTTGAATAACAAAGTGTTGATGCTTGGAGCTTTCTGGTGGTTTTTAATGAAGCACCTTAAGTGTGGTATCCAGTCTTGACTATCATGTATCGACTACAACAGGCCAGGACAGCCCCTTCCCTACAGTCTGTCCAGTTCTTACCTCTGCAGAATGAGGATACAATACCTGCAGGCTGCCTGTCTTATTTCCCTTCCTTTTTCCTCCATCCATGCTGCTCCCAGCTGCATCCATCACCCCAGCTCTCGTGGTCATAACTCACCACAGAGCATTGGCAGCTGAGGCAGGATGACCTCTGCAGTGTTTCATGTGGGCCTGTGGTTTGGCTTTGGGTCCTGAATAACAAATTGCTGCTTGAATACAAACATGTTTGGTTTTTTTTTTTCCCTCTGGAGCTGTTGGGTAAAGATTGAAAATAGTTACAGCACATTCAGATAGGCTCAGCGAGTAAAACCTGGAGGTGAAACAGTGGGAAATCCTTCTGGTAGAAGGATAAATGAGGTTTTTTGCTGTTTGGGTTATTCTGTTAGAAAAGTTTCTGTTGCTCCAGGAGCTGCTGCATGAAAAGAAGTCGTAGAGAGTATGGATGGACACATTGAGTCTCTTGGAGGATTGGCTCTGTTTGTGTCTCAATCCCACTGGCATCTCTCACCTTTGTTGTTGCAGCTCTGGAAATCAGATGACTTTGGCCAGACGTGGATAATGATTCAGGAACACGTGAAGTCCTTTTCTTGGTATGTATTGCACCCAGCTCCTGTCTTCTCTCACTGTTCACTTCTTGCACTGTGTGCTGCCCTGCGAAAATCCAGAATCTGGGTGCCAGGGCATGTTCCAGCCCTGCCCCCTGCTCCCCCTGCCCTGTGGGGATGTGGCACAGCAGGGTGACAAGTGACAGCCACACTGGCACCCAAGGGTGTTGCCCATTCCCCCCACCCCATCTCCTCGCTCCTGCTGCCTTCTTCTCCCATCCCACCGCATTCCCTGTCCTCCCCAGGGGGGTTGAGCCCTACGACAAGCCCACCACGGTGTACATCGAGCGGCACGAGCCCTCGGGGGCCTCCACGGTCATCCGCAGCACGGACTTCTTCCAGAGCCGGGAGAACAAGGAGATCATCCTGGAAGATGTCGAGGACTTCCAGCTCAGGGACAAATACATGTTTGCAACCAAGTCTGTGGTGAGTGACCCACGGGGGGGTTCACTGCTGAGGGTCGATGTGGTGCAGGAGCATCTGTAGGGGTGGTGCCACTCCCTGCTGCACCTCGCAGCCCTCAGGCCTCGCTGGCTTGTCACAGAGGTGCCACAGAGGTGTCACCCAGCCTGCCAGCAGCTGCCACCCCCTGTGGGCTCACTGCCTGTGCCACTCTCCCGGTGGTGTTTCCATGCCCCTGCCTCCGGCAGGCTGGGCAGAAGTAGGTCAGCCTGCAGAGGGTGAAAGCCCAGGATGGCTGGGAGGGACGTCGGGGTGGGGGTGGCAGGGGAGGGGGATGTGGCTCGGCAGCTCGGTGGTTAAAGGAGGCCGCTTGTCAGAGGAGATTACCATCAAACGTGGACCCCATCCAAGCAGCCTAATGTGCTCCAGCCTGGAAAGAAAGCTGCATTTTCAGTCTGCTTTCCTGAGAAAAGAGGATGTGGGTAAGCAAAAGTGGTCGTTCTGGTCCCTCTGCAGCCAGAGCCTCTCTGTGCTTTTTACAGCTCTTGGCCAAATTTGAACAAACCTGAAGGAAAGCAAGAAAGGGTCTGTGCTGCCTCCGAGGGCCAGGCCTTTCTAGATCAGAAACAGCATCAGAGGGATAAAGTCCTGATCCTTCTAGAATTTAAGGAGCAGCTTTCTTTTCAGAAATGCATTTGTCCCCTGCAGCTGCCACTGAGTGTTTTAAGAAGGAGCCCTTATTCAGGGGTGACTGCTGGCAGAAGCAGGGAGGCTTTCCTAGGCAGAAGTGATGGGTGTGTCACCTCCGGCCCCCTGAGCGTGCACAGCGGTGTCTGACAGAGGCAGGGAACATTTGCAGAGCAATTTCAGTTTCTCAGAAGTCTCCCTTGCAGGTAGTACAGCCTGTGACTGCCAGGGCCCAGCCCCTTGGCGCTGTGCCTGCTCTGTGGTTTGCAGGAGATTTTTATCGAGGGCTCGGTGCTGGTGTAGGGTGAAACACTGGGGGTGGTTTGTGTCTCTGCAGAGAAGCCACTGAGCTCAGGGACAGCAGCCTGAAAGCCTGAGGAGGGTTTGGGCCCCATTTGGGGGTGCTTTGGAGCTTTTTCTGCTTCTGGAGCACTCAGGGGCCACCAGGCAGGACACCCTGCTTCCTCCTGCAGCTGCAATGACTAAACATCAATAAAATCACCCGTATTCCACACCACGGCAAGCACTGCTGGGAAACCCTGAGACAGAGGGAGGCTGGCTGCAAACCCCTCCTTTGGGAATCACATCCCCAGGTCTGGAATGAGGCACTTGCCTCCTCAGCAGGGCGGTGCTGGGGAAGGGACAGGCTGGGTGGCAGCCGTGCCCAGGGCTCTGACTTCTGCTCCTTTCCGTGGGAGGCACGGTTGCTTAGTGATACAGAGCCCGGGGGGAAAAAAAACAAACCAGGCTGCTTATTTTTGGAGCCTAGATCTGGGTTTAGGTCCTCACCAGTGGCATCCTGTATGAAATAGGTTGCCCCCAGCTTTTTTGCTTTCTCGGCTTCGCACCGGCGCCCTTGGTTTTGTGCAAATCGGTAAAAATAGGCAGGAAAGGACTGAGGAAAAAGGAGGAATTAAAACCAGCCTCCTTACCCCCATCTGATTGACCAGGAAGCACAATTTGTCTCCTTGCTAAGCCCTGGCTGTGGCAATTAAACCCCACTCAGGGTTTAAATTGACACAGCACTCTCAGCATCAGGCAGCTGCCACGATTTGCCCACTTGCAGGGAGGGGGAAGTCCCAGGCACTGGGTGATCCCAGTGGAGATGAGGGTGATTTTTTGGGGTGAGAGCCCCTCCTAACGTGTCCCTGTGCTCTGCACAGCGTTTGCTCGGCAGCTCGGAGCCGCCCTCGGTCCAGCTCTGGGTCTCCTTCAACCGCAAGCCCATGCGGGTGGCACAGTTCGTTACCAAGCATCCAATTAAGGTAAGTGGTGCTTCCCGAGCAGCCTCCCAGCTCCCAGCCTTGCCAAGGACACCCCGTGGTGTCAGCAGCAGCTCCAGATGCTGCAGGAGCAGAAAGGAACCTTGTATGACCCCGCTTGGGGGGTGGCAGAGCTCGTGTTGGGATGATCTTGTGGTTTAGACGATGGCACGTGGACAGTCACTGGGGATGGGGGCCGCAGCAAAGCCCAGACACCAGAGAGGGGCTGATCCCACTGCTCTGACTCTGCTTTTGGGGACTTTACCTCTTCCCATGGCGTGGGGTGCACTGGCACGACCTGGAGCATCCAGTTCTTGCAGGCTGAGGAAGCCCAGGGCACCACCAGGGCTTGCAAAGAGTCCCTGACCCATGAACCAGACATGCTGTGGTGTCCTCAGGCTGGTGGGGATGAAGAAGGGCACAAAAGCAAGTTCTGGGTGCTTGGCAGAGCAATGGGGTGCACCCCCAGCCTCAGGGGGGTCCAGAGATCCAGCACACACTGGGCTTGCAACCAGTGCTGCTTCCAGGGGGCTTTGCGGGGCAGAGGACGGGAATCACCGTGGGGGAAACACAACAGAAAAAGCAAAGTGAAGATTTTCCACCTGCTGAGAGGAAAAAATACAAAAAGGTGGAAGCAAGCTAAGAGGAAATCCAAACCAGCCCATGTGTGAACCCTCCCTGTGTGCACACACACACTGAAGCCTGCTCTTTGTGTCCCAAAGGAATATTACATTGCTGATGCCTCGGAGGACCAGGTGTTTGTGTGCGTCAGCCACGACAACAACCGCACCAACCTCTACATCTCGGAGGCAGAGGGCCTGAAGTTCTCCCTGTCCCTAGAAAACGTGCTCTACTACAGCCCAGGGGGAGCTGGCAGCGACACCTTGGTCAGGTAAGACAGGGCTCACCCCACAGCCAACGAGAACATCGGCCAACACCCGCGATTCTGGCCGTGCTGCATCCACGCATTGCCTTTGCCTGAGAATCCCCCAGACTCGCGGGGCAGGGGCTCAATTTCCCTTTCACCCACCCCACAGGTACTTTGCCAACGAGCCCTTCGCCGATTTCCACCGCGTGGAGGGCGTGCGGGGCGTCTACATCGCCACGCTGATCAACGGCTCCTTCAGCGAGGAGAACATGCGCTCCGTCATCACCTTCGACAAGGGCGGCACCTGGGAGCTGCTCCAGCCCCCGGCACAGACCCGCTACGGGGAGCACATCGACTGCCAGGTGCCACGGGGTGCCTGGGACGGGCAGGAGAACCCCCAAAAGTGGCATCTGGGGGTGTGGTTTATTGGTGATGGGCTTGGAGAAAAGAGGGTGGAAGAGCAAGGCTGCCATGAAGGAATCACTCTTTGCCTTTCCAGGCAGAGCGGGCTGGACTAGACAGGATGAGGGGTGGGTGTTAATCCACTGTTCTGCTTCCCCAGTTGTCCCAGGGCTGCTCTCTCCACCTGGCCCAGCGCCTGAGCCAGCTGCTGAATTTCCAGCTGCGCAGGATGCCCATTCTCTCCAAGGAGTCGGCGCCAGGACTGATCATTGCCACTGGTACTGCTTTTCCCTCGGCTCGGGGGGGTGTTGTTGTCAGGCAGCGTTCAGTTTGTACGAGCAGGTTATAAAACGCAATTAAATGGTGCGTTTTGCTGTCCTTTCTCTGCTGCAGTCCCCATACAGTAATTACAGAATGAGCATTTCACTGCAGCACAGAGATGAGAGAAACCTGCTCTGTTCTGATCCTCTTTCCTGATCCTCGTGAAGGGCTCCTTAAAGATTCAGAAATTCCTGTTTGTCTCGCTCCGTTACTGAGGAACGCACACATTTTGTTTGATCGTGTTTGTAGCCATGGGTTTTTCCCCCATCTGCTTTTAAAACTTGTAATAGTCCTTGAAATATTTGCTTTTGAAGGGATTAATTTACAGCGCGAAAAATCATCTCCTCAATCACAGATAAAAATAGTTTGGAGGTGTCTGGCTTCCTTTTAAGCAATCGCTTTGCATTCCTCAAGAAGGATGATTTCTCCCGTTCTCCCAGGCTCCGTTGGCAAGAACATGGCAAGGAAAACCAATGTTTATGTCTCGAGCAGTGCTGGAGCAAGGTGGAGAGAGGTAAGGCTGCTCTTACACCTGCCACAGGAAGAATTTTGATAGATGAGTTACATTAAAGGTGGTGAGCTGGAAGGTGCTCAATGCCTTAAAACGAAGGAAGAAGGTTTTTAGATGAAGGACCAGGCGTGGATTGGTTGGAAATGAACCTCTGGTGTAGGTGATGGATTCAGACATAGGAGAGCTCCCTCCTCTATTTTTCCTTTACACCTGGCAGGAGTTGTCCTCAGCACGGGTCATTTGGTGTCTTTTAGACAGGACTGACAGCCAGGGCTGTGTGTGTGTGTGTTTGGAGAGGCTCTGGCTTCTTCCCGAGAATTGGGATGCTGCCCTCGGTTTATGGGGAGTTTGCTGCTGTTTACTGAGTGGATGTTCTGGTCTGTGGTGGTGTTTGTGGTCTGCCTGTGCACTCTGCAGCCAGTGTGATGTGGTATTCCAACATCTGCAAGCTATTTAATCCCGGGAGCCGAGCGGCCTCCTTCTCCCCCTGCGAGTGCTGCGCGGTCAGGGTGAGGTCTGGGCAGCTGCACTGGGGACACACTGCAGGTCTGGCTGATGCCAGAGGTGGTTCAGAGGCTGCTCCTGCCTTCAAAACCCAGCTGGAGAGCAGCTGTGGGGACCCTGCAGCCAGGCAGGAGCTGAGATGGGTCCAAGTACCCAAAACAGAGACTTTCAGGTGCCAAGCTCCACAGGTTTGCCTTGGAGTGCAGTGAGGAGGTGTTGATCCAAAGCCACCAGCACCAAGCTCCTGACTGATCTTTGTATCGTGAGCAGAGGTGCAGAATGACCCAGCAGTGGAGCTGAGGAGCAGCACCACAGCTCCTGCTCAGCTTTGGCCAGCAGCAGGCTGGGAGGCTCACTGCTCTGCAGATCACTGGGGTGATTTCACAGCCCAGAGAAGAAAGGAACAATGCACTCAGTTCCCTGTGTAAGAACGTCCCCAGGTGTGACAGCACGTCCTGTGAGCAGGGTCTGGCATGGACATGCTCCCTGTTTTCTTTCTGAGCTGCTCTGGGTGGGAAAGCAAAGCTGATTGTGTGGTGTAGGTGCAGATGCATCCAAGCTTCTTGCCATGGGATGGATGAATTGTCTCCAGGGCTTGTTTCTGTGTGCCATGGCCCCACTTCTCTCTGAACATTCACAAGACCTTCCACAGCCTGAGAATCAACTTCTCTGCAGTCCTGGGAAGGCCATGAGTCACTGCTGGGTGTCAGGAAAGCCTCACAGATGTGACAGATGAGAGGAGGAGGGATGGACTCTGGTTTTGTGTGCACGTCTTCCGCTGATTCTTTCCATGCACAGAGCACGGGAGGAGCAGAGCCCAGGGCTCAGGGCAGCTTTTGCACACATCTCTTAGGGGAAATGGGCTGGCTCTTCTCATCTGCAGATGGTGTTCCATAAACACTTGAATCTCTGGTGCCTCCAGATACTTGATTTAGCCAAGGCTAAAGCATTAGCTTGGGTCAGGCAGAGTTTCTGACAAAGCCATTTTCCCTTCGTTCAGAACAGCTCTGGTCACCCCTCAGCACTGTTTCTCTTCCAGGCACTTTCTGGACCCCACTACTACACCTGGGGTGACCACGGTGGAATTCTGGTGGCCATCGCCCAAGGCACCGAGACCGACCAGCTCAAGTGAGTGTCAGGGCACAGGGGCTGCCTCTGCTGCTCGGGCTGGGCATGGCTGAGAGTGCCCTGCAGCAGGCAGGACATGCCCCTGGCATCTCTCCCAATCTCCTTTTTTTTTTTTGTGCAGGTACAGCACAAATGAAGGGGAAACCTGGAAAGTCTTCACGTTCTCGGAGAAGCCGGTGTTTGTGTACGGCCTCCTGACCGAGCCCGGCGAGAAGAGCACCATATTCACCATCTTTGGCTCCTACAAGGAGAATGGCCACAGCTGGCTGATCCTGCAGATCAACACCACTGACGTGCTGGGTAAGGGGACAGGTGGCAGAGCCATCTCTGGGGTGGCCCTGCAGGCAGGAGAGAGGGCATCTCCTCATGCTCTGTCCCAAGTGTCCCATGTCCACGTGGACACAGCTGCTGAAGGCACTCGTGTGCCCTGTGCTCTCCCTGTATTCCTTCCCTCCTCGCTGAGGAATTTGTTGAAAAGGAATGGGGAAAAAAAAAAAAAATTCCTTCTGAAGGCTTGTGCCTATGAATGTTTTATAACCCATTTCAGCTTTGATTGCGAGGCAGCATTTTAATCAAAGCGCAGTTAAACCCAGCAGAGGAATTTGCTTGACTAAAATTTATCACCGATTCCCTCGACGTTCCGTTGGGAAGGGATCTGTTTGGTAACCAGAAGGGCTTCATTCAGATTCCCTGTCACTGCCAGGGAGCTGCCTGTTCCCTCCTGTCACCGCCTGCCGCCGCACGCTCCCAGCTGGAATGCTCCTTGCCTTGCCTTTCCCTGTGGGACAGGGCCGGGCCTTGCACTCTGGGGGAAGTTTTGTGCTGGAGAGGGAATCACAGAACCACAGAATGGACTAGGTTGGAAAAGACTTTTGGTTGGAAAAGACCCAATGCATCCTCATCAGCTAAACTGATGCCATCAGCACTGAGTGCCACGTCCAGTCTTGTTTTAAACACATCCAGGGATGGTGACTCCACCAACATCCCTGTTGTATTCCTCTGGGGAAAATGGTTTTTCCCCTGATGTCTGTACCTATTAGTTTGACCCTGTTCTCCCCTTATCTCTGACCTATTGGCTTGGTGCCAGCTATCTATCCTGAGACTGAGAATAGATAAAACCCCATGCTCTTCCTTGTTCGGCCTCTTTGGCCTCGGGGACTCCTTCAAGAATAAAGCCTTGGAATATTGCCCTGAGGTAGGAGCCTCTTTTGAATCTTTTACCCTCTCCCTGTTGTGCTCTCCCCAAAAACTCCCCAGAAACTGAGCTAGCACAGGAACCCAGGGCGGGGAGTACTTCTCACCCCCTCCCTGGGCAGATGATTCCAGTGCCTGATCACTCTTTTAATGAAAAATTTGTCCAACCTAAACTTCCCCTGGCACAGCTTGAGGCTGTGTCCTCTCGTTCTGTCAGTGGCTGCCTGGGAGAAGAGACATTCCTGTGATGTGGGGCTGGATGTCAGCACGCCTGGCACTCCTGGGCCCCAGGGACACCTGCCCCTCTCTGCCTGTAAACCTGGGGTGCTGCAGGAGCTGCACCTTCCTGTACCCCAACCTTGTTTCTCCTCTCAGGGGTGCCTTGCACAGAGAATGACTACAAGCTGTGGTCACCCTCGGACGAGCGAGGCAACGAATGTCTGCTGGGGCATAAAACCGTGTTCAAAAGGAGGACTCCTCATGCAACCTGCTTCAATGGGGAAGATTTTGACAGGCCTGTCATGGTCTCCAACTGCTCTTGCACGAGGGAGGACTTTGAATGGTAAAATACCAATTAATTTCTTCCAGTCTGGATTGTAAGTCCGAGATAAGTATCTGTGACCAATCGCTCCGAGTGAACAAACATCCAATTTTATGTAGCTCGGAGTGTCGCTGCTTCATTTTATAGCAGAGAGGAAACTAAACAGACTGAAAACATCCTTTCATTAATAACAGGGCATGAGACTTAATTAATGTCTTTAGAGCCTTTTGGGAACCTCTGAAAGGTTCCACGGAAGAGGGAAGTATTGTTAATCCATCACCTTCCAAACAATAATGGATAATTTCCCATCACAGACAGAGATCCACTAAAAATCGTTGTCATTTTGTAGCCACAGGGGTGCAGCTGGCCCTGCTATTGCCCTTTGACTGCAATTCCCACAATCCTGGCACTGCTTTCAGGATTGGGAAACACGCTCTGGCAACCTGATGCGAAGGTTTGGGGTTAGAAAGGGAACTGCTTTTCAGGGACTGGGCTTTCAGTGGAGCTCACACCAGACTGCTCCTGTCTGGCTCACCACGAACAGACTGAGAGCAGGGCTGGTGGGATCCTGCCTCAGAATTCAGCCCTGGGCTCCCTACAGAATCACACTGATAAAACCTCTCTCCCCCACAGCGTTTTCCAAAGAACAGCCGCACTGTCACTCCCATTTTAGCAGCAGGACCGGCCAAGAGACGGAGCAGTGACCCGAGCCAGCTGAGCAGCAGGGCTGGGGCTTGCAGCCAGCTTTGCAGAGCACACTG
The DNA here is from genome assembly GCA_017589585.1 of Phylloscopus whistleri. Classification (NCBI taxonomy): domain Eukaryota; kingdom Metazoa; phylum Chordata; class Aves; order Passeriformes; family Phylloscopidae; genus Phylloscopus; species Phylloscopus whistleri. The sequence continues at coordinate 1,259,583 of JADMLD010001224.1, read as the reverse complement.
GCTCAGCTCTGCCTCGCTGCCTCACCTTCCCCAGCCTGCCCAGCCACTGGCAAAGCTGATTTGCAAAGTGTTCTTGAAACATCCTGCCTGGCTCGGGGATGTGTTCTGTGTAGCTAAATACTGATAATAAATGAATGGTCACTTTGAGTTCTTAAAAATTGTATGCACAGATAGACTCGTGGTACAGCATGGCTACATTTTTTGCTTTTCCTTGTCTCTCCCTACTTGTTTCTTCTCCTTGCAGTGATTTTGGCTTCAAACTGAGTGATGACTTATCCTTAGAAGTTTGTGTCCCTGACCCTGAGTTTGCTGGGAAGCCCTATGACCCACCAGTCCCTTGCCCTGTTGGCTCAACCTACAAGAAGACTCGAGGGTATGTGCTGTGCTTGGGAGGGCAACCTGATATTCCAAGTGCTGGAATTTTATCTTACTGGTGATTAAAAAAAACCCCAAACAGCCACAAAACCCACAGGAGTGGCAGCGAACAAACAGCATGCTAGGACATACATGGCAATTAAACACCACAGCTTATTCTGGCTGCACAGGGTGGTTTGTTCACGGTTTTTCCATGGAATTAAACTGCCTGGCTCTGTGTCTTGCAGCTACAGAAAGATCTCTGGGGACACTTGCACGGGTGGAGACATCGAGTCGCGGCTGGAGGGGGAGCTGGTGCCGTGCCCGCTGGCGGGTGAGTGTGTGCAGGATCTGCTCTGGGCACAAGGGCTCCATTCATGAAACCTTTGGCTGGTGCCTGAGGGACCAGGCACGGCGTCCCAGAGGGCTCTCAGACAAAACCTGTGACACAGGAGCCTGGGTGGGTTACAAATCGCCCTCTCCTGTCCTGTGGCCAGAGCTTCTGAGGGCCCTGCTCAGGAGCAGTGTCTGCCCACAGTGCAGAGCCCTGTGAAGCCCTCAGGGGCAGGCTGCAAGCAGGAACCCTTTCATCCTGGTCATGTCCTTGCTGTAGCTGGCTTGAACCCAACCAGAAAGACAGGAAATAGATCAAAGACACCCACCCCCATCCTTGGGAAGGTCCCACTCTGACACAGACACCGCGTGCAGCTGAACGATGGCCCTTTGGGGCCAGACCCGGGCAGACCTTCACCCCTCACACCTCTGCCTGCCAGAATTCATCCCCTCCCATCCTTATTTCCTCCCCTTGAACGTACAAGGCACTGTAGCAGTCCCGTGCCCCTGTGCTGCCGGAGTTATTTGCATTCTGCTCATTACAGCTTTAATTTAATCTGCCGTCACGAGCTGCGTGATCAGCATCGCTGCCGTGCTGCAGCTCCAGAGCCTCAGGCAGGGCAGGGGCTCGTGGAAGGGGCTGGGGAGCTGAGCAGAGCAGCCAGACCCACCAGCAGCAGGTTCCCCTGCGCTGCCCTAAAATTTTTCAGCGCGCAGAAGATATTCCAGGTGCAAAACAGCCCGGGGAAGCATCCCCTGTGCTGGGACTCCTGCCAGCGCTGCACTCAGCTGCACTCCTGACACGTTATTCACCCCTCCGAGCCCTCTTGAGCTATTTGGAGAGCTGTGTTGGGCATGCTGAGAAGGGCCCTGCTGATTGCAAAATAAACCTGCGGTCCCCACCGGGCCGGCCTTTGAAGTGCTGTGTTCCCAGAGTGTTTGCGGATCGTCTCGGGATCCGCGCTGCCTCGCTCCATGGTAACACTTTCATGTACAGTATCTGTTTCATATCTCCCTATAATCTCATTAGGGATGCACAGCCAGAGTTACTTACTGACATTAGCTCTGCTCATTAATAGCATTATTGGGCTTGACCGGTGGTGGGATAATGCCCAGGAGACTTTGTCCTGGACCAGGATCCCATTACCTGGATTCGGCTCCACTTGGAAACAAAACCCACTCTGGGATATTTCCTGCGGGGCCGTGTCCCTGAGGACTTGCAGAGTTGCATCACTCCCACTCTTCTTAATGTTTTTTTGAGGAAGAGGAGATCAGTGTTTTGTTTCCCATTGGCAGCACTAAGGTGGGAAGAAAGGGGTCGGGGCAGGTTCTGCCGGCCGTGCCTCCTCCACCTCCTCCTCCTCCTCCTGGACCGGACAATGCCCACAGTGTGTGCCCGGCCCCATGTGAGGCTCTTACCACATTCCCATTAACCTAATCCTGCTGAGACAAAGGCTCTTTGCCTCCCCGAGGTGCTAAAACCAGGGGTGAAAACCACCTGCTCTTTTCCCTTTTTTTTTTTTTTTGCCCTTGGAGTAGCCAAAAACGGCCTCTAAATAAGGCATTGTTGTTGCAGAGGAGAACGAGTTCATTCTCTACGCCACCCGCTACTCCATCCACCGCTACGACCTCGCCTCGGGCATCAGCGAGGAGCTGCCCCTGGCCGGGCTCCGGGGGGCTGTGGCCCTGGATTTTGACTACGAGCACAACTGCCTGTACTGGGCTGATGTCACTCTGGACATCATCCAGGTGAGCCTCGAGCAGGGAGGCATCGCCTCCTTTCACACCCTGAAATGCAAATGTTTGTCCTGGTACTCCTCCCCTCTGAGCTACCACCTGACCTTCAGGCTGAGGCAGTTCCTCGTCTTTTATTCTGATTGTTTTTATTTTTATTTATTTCTTTTTCTTACCCCAGCGTCTCTGTCTCAACGGCAGCTCTGGGCAGGAAATAATCATAAGCACTGGGTTGGAAACAGTGGAAGCTTTGGCTTTTGAACCTCTCAGCCAGCTGCTCTACTGGGTCAACGCTGGGATTCCCAAAATCGAGGTACAGCTCTGCCCACCCGTGGCAGTGCATATTTTAATAAGGAGCAGTAATTGCCATGGATTTTGTGTCACCTCAAGCAGTGCCAGTAGCAAACACACCTGTCCTGGGTTTGGTTTTGGGTCTAGGTTGCCAATCCAGATGGAGATTTGAGACTCACCGTCCTCAACTCCTCGATACTGGAGCGCCCCAGAGCCCTGGCTCTGGTTCCCCGAGATGGGTAAGAAAGAAAACATCACAAGTATTTCCCTGCTATTCCCAAGGGAAACTGCTGCTCCTTCATCACTTCCTCCTCAGGGAGGACAGCTTGATGAGGTGAAATTGGGGACAGCACACTCCTGCCCTGCGGAGCCCACTGTCACCACTGCGTCCCCAACTAAGGCACCAACTCCCTCAGAGCACAGATCACCAACTGTTTATTCCTTCCTACCCGTACATATCCATTAGTAAATCGCTTTCCCTGCCTGTAAAACTGGTCTGGTCAGTGGGGAGAGCTGCAGTGATGCGTGAGAAACTGAGCTGTGCTCGAGTTCAAGAGCCAAATGTGAGTTCCATCTTTCTGGGGTTTGGCCTCGGCTGCAAACGCAGCTCTGACAAACCGAAGCAGTTCATGGCAAGGTAACCTGCAGCTGCACTCCCACCACGGAGCTTGCAGCTCAAAAGCCTCTGTGCTGCTCGTAAATCTGCTGGCGGTGTTCATTAGAATTGCAGAGCTCCCTGGTGAAAGGCATGTGGTGCAGGAGACCTGGAATGTAAAGCATTCCAACCTCTGCCTCTCCTGACCTGCTTCCTTCACGTCAGCTGCTCTGTGTGGGTTTGGAGTAACCTCTCTGCCTGCTGCCAGGTTGATGTTCTGGACAGACTGGGGGGACTCCAGGGCTGGCATCTACAGGAGTGACATGGACGGGTCGCTGGCCGGGTGCATCGTCTCGGAGGGCGTGCGGTGGCCCAACGGCATTTCTGTGGATGACCACTGGATCTACTGGACTGAAGCCTACATGGACAGGATCGAGAGGGTGGATTTCAATGGGATGCAGAGATCTGTGATCCTGGACAGCCTCCCTCACCCCTATGCCATTGCTGTATTTAAGGTTTGTTTTCCCTGTTATTTCTTCCGTAGCATGCAGGCTCTGGAGGAGCACAGAGCACGCTGAATTTTGAAGGACAGGGCTGTGATTTGGAGCAGGCACGATGCTTTCTCTCTTTCTGCTTCCCTGAAACATTCCCACAAATCCCTGAAACGAGTGCAGTCAAATCCAGGACCAACATTCCCAAGCAGCTGCACTGCAAAGTTTGCCACTCAGCAGATCACTTTGTCACTCTCATTCCTGCTCAAATCCCACCTCAGGCCTTCCTCTTCCTCTCCCCCTTGGGCTGGGGACACTTTTCACTCTGCATGGCCCCCCACATCCAGTGTTTAGGGTGATTGGTGCAGGTGGCACTGATGAGCACTGCCCTGGTGCTGCCTCTGCTCACACTGAGAGCCAAGCCTGTGTTTCAGAATGAGATCTACTGGAACGACTGGTCCCAGCTGAGCATCTTCAGAGCATCCAAAAACAGCGGCTCCAGGATGGAGATCTTGGTCGGCCGACTGAATGGGATCATGGACATGAAAATCTTTTACAGAGGAAAGACAACAGGTAATGGTGCCAATGATCCTGCCTGGGGTTTAGAAATGCTTTCATCCCCCGTTTCCACAGGTTCCCAGCCTGCTGGGCCATCCTGGCTTGCATTTCCTGAATATCTCCCCAGTCCTGCAGGGCTCGAGGCTCTCAGGCACAGTCAGGAGAAATGAGTTTCATGAGTGGTCTGTTCTGCTTTTTGGCTGCCAGGAGAGATGCTCCCCAGGGAAAGAGCTCATAGGGCACTCAGCTGTGCTGGCACCTCATAGTTTATGTCACAGATCCTGGCTTTTCCATCAAAGTGTTGTATAGACCAAAAAACCCCCAGGATTTCAGGGCTGCACCAACCTTGTCCTCCTTTAATCATCTGTCTGTGTTGTGACAAGGCAGTGTTGACCCCTGTGTGCTGTTTATACCCATTTGCAGATGGGTACCAGACCACTGAAGGGCTCCACCAGTCTCTGCAGGAGACTGGAGGGACAAGAGGCACTCTGGGGGTGTAACACACATCCTTTAGTGGACCTCCAAAGCCACTCGGATGAGTTATGTCCCTTAAAGGCCAATCTGACCCCCTTAAAAGCCCTCAAACTGCCTGGAGCGGGTGGCTCTGGGCATTCCTGGGGGTGACCTCAGCACTGAGCCCTGCAGAGCTGGCTCCTAACGGGCTCTGAACCCAAGGCAGGTGACACTGGGGCTCCTGTGCCTCTGTCCTGGGCTGGCAGGTGACACTGGGGCTCCCATGCTGGGCTGACAGGTGACACTGGGACTCCCGTGCTGGGCTGGCAGGTGACACTGGGGCTCCCATGCTGGGCTGACAGGTGACACTGGGACTCCCATGCCTCTGTGCTGGGCTGGCAGGTGACACTGGGGCTCCCGTGCTGGGCTGACAGGTGACACTGGGACTCCCATGCCTCTGTGCTGGGCTGGCAGATGGTTTTGGGATTCCCGTGCCTCTGTGCTGGGCTGGCAGGTGACTTTGGGATTCCTGTGCCTCTGCCCTGACCTTGTCCCCTTCCTCCTGCCCTGCTCCAGGGCAGAACGCCTGCATCTCCAAGCCCTGCAGCCTGCTCTGCCTGCCCAGGTCCAACAACGGCCGCAGCTGCAAGTGCCCCGAGGGGGTGGCCAGCACGGTGCTGCCCAGCGGGGAGCTCAGGTGTGACTGTCCCCATGGCTACACCATGAAGAACAACACCTGCATAAAGGAAGGTAAAGCCCTGCCTGGTGCTTGGTGCTGAGGTGGCTTCAGCCATCACGAGAGGTCAGCGTGGCCTGTCCTCTGCTGGGGAAGGAGAATGGCTCATTTCTGGGAGCACAGCCTCATGCCAGCTCCCTCCTGTTGTCCCTCCTGCCCCAGAGAACACGTGCCTGCCCAACCAGTACAGGTGCTCCAATGGGAACTGCATCAACAGCATCTGGCAGTGTGACAACGACAACGACTGCGGGGACATGAGCGACGAGAAGAACTGCCGTGAGTGTCCTGCCCTGGCCTGGCCAGAGTCAGCTGTCTGCTCTGCTGGCATCTCAGCTCAGTGATGCCCCACACTCCTGTCACAGTCAGGGAGGGCAGGAGGCTCTCTGGGGGTGTAACTCAGCTCCCAAAGCAGATTGGATGGGTTTTGTCCCAACCCCCTTGACCAGATGAGGCATCAGTGTCTAAAATTTGGTGAGGCCGATGCCAACTGTCTCTTGCACTCTTCTGAAGGTAATTGAGGGCACAGCCAATGAGGAAAAGAGAGCAGATAGTGCTGACGCTATCTTGGTGAGATAATAAATCAAGTTCACACATTAAGGATGGAGGTCACCTTTCTGAGGAAAGTTAGGAACTGCCAGTGTGTGCAGGAGGGGCAGATGTTCCACAGCTTTGCACAGCCTGAAGGGTTTGGATTGGTGCCCTGTGGAAAAAGGACTGGGTTTGAAGTTAGGAATCACTGGAGGACCAGGAGAGAGGCTGCTTTATGCCCATTTTGTACCAATAAAGAACTTACTTCCCTGGCAAAGTTGAGGTACCAGTCAGCAGAGTCCAAGTTTGAGTTCCATGCCTGGCTCCAGGTGTGGGGAAGCCTCTGTGGGTACCCATTCCTTGGAGAGAGGTCTCCAGCTTGGCACTGAGATGCTGCCTTGGATAGCAACACTCATACCCAGCTTCTCCCCTGCTTTGGCTGCCCTGTCTCATCCCACCACCTGAGGTCTCAATCCCCTGTGTGGGGAGCAGAAGGCTCTACAGCTGTGGCTTCTTGCTCCCTGGCTTGGGAGCAGACATCAGGAATTTCAGTCCCCATCCCCAGACAGAAAACTGATCCCTGTGTGCTCTGCTTGACGTGGAGTGCCTAAAAATGGCATTAAAATGCAAGAGCAGGGATTCAGGTTGGACTGGCAGGATTCTGTCCCTGTCCCTCCACTCAGTACACACCCTCAGGCAGCAGAAACCATTTTCTGACCTCCTCCTCCTCCTCTCTCCATCAGCAACCACCGTGTGTGACACGGAGACCCAGTTCCGCTGCCAGGGCTCGGGGACCTGCATCCCTCTGTCCTACAAATGTGACCTGGAGGATGACTGTGGGGACAACAGCGACGAAAGTCACTGTGGTGAGTGCCCACACCCAGAGCTCCTCCCCTGGGCACGGCTGGGCAGCTGCTCCAGCCCTCTCTGAGCTGCTCCTCCTCTGGATGCTGCTCAGAAGTGATGAAAGGAGAGATGCCCCTGTTTACCCAGGCTGTCTCCTCCTCATTTACTGGGGACTGGGAAATGGGGGGCAGGAGCAGCATTTACAGGGTATTTGGGGGTTGGGGACAGGACCATTGTGTAGTGGGAAATGAGGGACAGGAGAAGAGAGCGAGGCCCTGTGCTGGTTCTTCCCCTCACCACGTTCCAGCTGGGAGACTTGTGTGCCATTATTGTCCAGCTTTCCTGCTCTGCCCCTTGGGTGTTGGTGACCTGAGGCCCCGTGTTTGGTTTGCAGAGGCTCACCAGTGCAGGAATGATGAGTTCAGCTGCAGCTCGGGGATGTGCATCCGTCTGTCCTGGATGTGTGACGGGGACAACGACTGCAGGGACTGGTCAGACGAAGCAAACTGCACTGGTGAGTGCTCAGGAGTTGATCCAGAACCTCCTGCTGCTCCTATTTTTTTTACTTCCAGCCTGGGAGACATTAGCCAGCGTCTCGTGCCTCAGTTTCCCTGCTTGTTGGAGCACCGTAGGGTGATGTGATGCTCCAAATCCAAGGATTTCTTTCCCCCAGGTTCACTGGGAATTTCCTGGTGGCTCTGAGATGCTCACACAGCGAGATTGCACCCACAGGCAAAGCTCTGTGGAATGGGAAGTGGCTCTGTGGCTGCTGAGCAGCCAAAGGACTCTCCTGGCAGAAGGAGCTCCCGTGTTGCAGGGAGGCAGCGATCACCCGGTGGGCACTGGCAGCATTTCACAGCCTTCACTCTGTTTCCTTGCCTTTACCTTGGTGCAAGAACCAGGCATGTTCCTTGCAGCTTCTCCACAGTTAACTGATCTGAAGAAGAGGCAGATTTAGTTTGGGAAGTTCAGTTTGGCAGTTTCAGTCCTCCTCTGGCAGCCTCATCGCTCCATGGGCTTGAAAACATAAAGAGGGTGTCCTAAGGAGGGAGTCCCACATGGAAGAGCCACTCTTGGTTTTGCTTACAGCTTGTCTGAAAGCAGCCTGGCTGGCAGAAATAACCTTGTTCCTACTCTGTGCCTCCTGTGCACAAAGTCCTGTGAGCCTCACTGTGCGTTTGGAGCGGAGAGTCACAGCACTCCACCCTCCTCAGCACCACAGTGATGCTCCTCAGCAGCCTCCTGAGGTTAACACCCACACAGAGCCTTTTTCTCATAAAAACAAAAATAAAAACAAAAACAAAACACACAAAACAACAACAACAACAAAAAACAAACACACAAAAAAAACCCAAAAAAACCCAAAACAAAACAAAACAAACAAACAAACAAAAACCAACAGATCACAGTGCATTGGTCTTTTCCACTGGAAACAATCAAGCAAAAATATCAACCAAGCCAAAAACCTCAGTGCTTGCAGGAGGAGAGATTTCTCAGAGGAGGCAGAGCAGGAATCAGTCCATCAGTGAAAGACACGAGGCTGCATTTATCCAGCCATACGTGGGATATTTCAAGATGAAAGCAGTGCTTTCCATGGCACCAGGCAGAGATCCATGGGGAGCCTGTAGGGACCAGGACAGCCCCTGGAATGCTGGCAGCAGCTTGGCTCTGCTGCAGCCTTTGGGACAGAGTGGCACCAGCTGCTGTCCTGGGGCTCTGGCACGAGGGTTTAAGAGATCCCTTCCAGGTCTTGGAGCTCCTCTTTGCTCACCCCTGTGGCGTTTGCTGTGCCTGGAGCACCCAGGGCTGACGCTGGTCATTAGTATTCCATGAGTGTGGCTTTCTAAGAAGGTTTAATTTATATTGGTATCACTTATCTCTCATATGAGTGTCTCCAGAGAGAATTACTACAGGAGAGGAACCTACTTCAAAAAAGCGTGTCGGGTTTGTAAAGCCCCGAGTTGGAATTATCTAAGAGGATCACAATTATTTGAGGAACATTCCGTCTGACTTCACCGGGCTGCAATTATTGCTCTTATCTAAAATAATTACATTTCGTGCTGAATACCTAATAGAATATTACTGCCACCAGATTGCACTCTTTCGAAATATCTGTGAGTGCATGTCACTCTCTAACCTAAAACTCAGGATCATGCCATTTAATTAAGTTGAACACTGCTTTTCTCAATAACTCTGAGCACTTTCCTGCTTGAGGAGCAAGATTTGTCTCTAAAGTGACAACACAAACCAGGCTGCAACCCAGACACCCCACAGGCAGATATTTTCCTGACAGGAGCCTAAGGAAAGCCCCCAGGGAGAATCGTATTTCTTGTTTGCTTTGGCAACAGAGAAGAGCCTTGTTTGCCTTAATTAAAAGCTCTCTCTGACTGTGTCGTGCCCTGCACGGGGGACTCTACAGCTCTGCCAAGCCTTGCTTGGTCTTGGTGACATTTCTCGCCGTCTCTGCACGATGCCACCGTTGTCACCTTTGCCCACACACCCTGGCATTGAGGGGAGAGAGGCTGCTGACATTGGGGACAGCTTTGGGAGGTCTCTGCCCTGCAGAAACCATCCCTGAGGCACAGCAGGCTTGTGAGCAAGAATGGCACGGAGAGGGAAGGACCGTGGAAAGCCGGGGCTCCTGGAATTCTCCTGCCTGGGGTGGCTGATCATGGTGGGAGATCCTGGTGCAGGGGAAGGAGCAGGGTGTGCTGGTGTGGCCTGACTCCCTCTCAGCTCAGCAGGGCCACGGTGGCACCCCAGACTCAGGCGTGCCCCCGCTCTGGTTTCAGCAGTTTATCACACCTGCGAGGCCTCCAGCTTCCAGTGCCACAACGGCCACTGCATCCCGCAGCGCTGGGCGTGCGACGGCGACGCCGACTGCCAGGACGGCTCTGATGAGGATCCTGCCAGCTGTGGTAACGTGTCCTCTGTGTGTGTGGGGGGCTCTGCCACGGGTGGGAGGGATTTCTGCACACCCACCGAGCTAAACCAGCAGCAAAGTCAGGGGGGAGAGCCCTCGCCCCTCCAAAAGCAATCACAGTGTGAAGGCAACCACGGCTTTTCCTAGCCATGGTTAGATTGATTAATTAATTAAACAGCTGAACTTAAAACAGCTTTAACAAAATCCCAAAAAAACCTGCACAACATCCACCCAATTCTGGATTTCAGAGAAGAAGTGCAACGGCTTCCAGTGCCCCAATGGCACCTGCATCCCAACCAGCAAACACTGCGACGGCATCAACGACTGCTCCGACGCCTCGGATGAGCAGCACTGTGGTGGGTACCGGGGTCAGGGGCAGCTGCTGGGCCCCAGCACTGAGGGCTGACAGCCTTCCTGGTCTGCCTGAGCCCGTCCTGCTGGGAGGAAAGCCCTGGGAGATAATGGGGAAGCCTTAGTGTGCAGTCACCCTGTGAAATCAGCAAGTCAGCAAAAGGCACAGGGGTGGAGGACACTGCCAGGGAGGTGACCAAACCCCTCCTGGTGCCTGTGGCCACCCTGAGGGGTTATTTGGTGAGGGCAGCCTGTGCAGGGACACAGCTCAAACGTTTTGTCTTGGGGACTTTCTGTAAGCTCAAACCATTTGTCCTGGGAACTTTACTTCCCTGCAATCCGCCCGCTGCGCCCGGGTCAGCGCGAATCCCGGCGGGTGACGCTGCTGTTTGTGAGGACAGCAGAGGTGCCACCCCCTTGTCCCCCTGTCCCCTTGCCCCCTGCAGAGCCCCTGTGCACCCGCTACATGGACTTTGTCTGCAAGAACCGGCAGCAGTGCTTGTTCCACTCCATGGTGTGCGACGGCATCATCCAGTGCCGGGACGGCTCGGACGAGGACGCCGCCTACGCCGGGTGCTGTAAGTGCCACACCGGGCACCTCTGCCAAGGGAGGGGCGGGCACAGAGGGAAACAAGAGGTGTGGGGAGAACCAGGTTGCCAGGAAGCTGCCAGCTCTCCTCAGTGGTGGCCCTAGACAGAGAAGCTCTGCTTAGAAATCTGTGATTGCCCCTGGGTGTGCTCCTTCCTGCTCAGGCTTTCCTGAAGCCCTTGATCTTTACATCAAACCTCTCCCTGCAGCCCAGGACCCCGAGTTCCACCGGACCTGCGACCAGTTCAGCTTCCAGTGCCAGAATGGCGTGTGCATCAGTCTGGTGTGGAAGTGTGACGGGATGGACGACTGCGGCGACTACTCGGACGAAGCAAACTGTGGTGAGCAGCACCCCCAGGGCCTCCTGCCACTGCAGCTCCAGCTTCCTTTGGATTTCAGGAGCATGGAGGACTGTCTTGCTCATGTTTTTACTGGTGTATGTGTAATGTAGCTTTCCCTGTGCACATCAGTGTGTCCTACCTAGAGATTGGTGCCATTTCCCTTATGCTGCAGGCAGGTAAAGTGAAGCACGCAGAAAACCTGGCACATCTTGTGCTTGACTAACTCCTCTGTGACCATATTTACTGCACAGACTCCCATCCCCGAGCAGACAGGCAGTTTTCAGCCAAACCCAATATTTACCACTGTTCCCTGGGTGGCTGTAGGAGCTGTACCCAGCCAGGCGAGGCAGCTGCAGCCTCATTTCGGAATTGCAGGGTTTGCTCCTCCATTTCTGCCATGCTCTGGTGGATTCTGCTCTGGTTCTGAGATCAGGGGTGGTGTCTGGCCACGAAGAACACAGACAAAGCAGTGGTGGCAGCAGAGTGAGGGCTGGGAGGAAGGGGAATGATGAGGATGAAGAGAAAGGAATGTGCTTGTGCTGCTCAGGGTGATGCTCTCTGGGCCAGCCTGAAGTGCTCCTAGCTCTCAGCTGTGCTGGGGCTGCTGAGGTGACCCTGTGGCTCAGGGGACTCTCCTCTCCTCACCAGAAAACCCAACAGAAGCCCCGAACTGCTCCCGGTATTACCAGTTCCAGTGTGGGAACGGGCACTGCATCCCCAACCGCTGGAAGTGCGACGAGGAGAACGACTGCGGGGACTGGTCTGATGAGAAGGACTGCGAGGGTAAGGACACGCTGCTGAGGCTGGGACAGGGACAGGACGGGGACTGGGACATGCTGAAGGATCACTCTGCCTTCCCACAGCCCCCATGGCTCCAAAAATGCCCCATGAGTGGGCACTTTCATGCATTTTTTTACTCTGTTTTTGGATATCCTGATTACGGACACAATGACAATGAAAACACCAGGCTTGTGATGCCTCACCTCGGTCAGCAGGGAGCAGGCAGGGCTTACCCAGGAGCAGGGAGCTCAGGTCAGCTCTCCCTGGTGTATTTTTAGGATCTCCAGTTCATCCCATTACCACGCTGATCCCCCCGACGTGCCTGCCCAACCACTTCCGCTGCAACAGCGGCGCCTGCATCATGAACAGCTGGGTCTGTGATGGCTACAAGGACTGCACTGATGGCTCTGATGAGGAGGCCTGTCCCACCTCAAGTAAGCTTCTCTGTCATAGTCGATTTGTGGCAGTTGACATGGACGCTGCACTTAAGGTGCTTCATAAAAGTCATCAGAAGGCTTCAAGTATCGGCACCTTGCTATTCAAAAGTCTCCCATACCTTTCCTCTGTCTCTCCCAAGAGCAGCTCCACACAGCTCTGGCTCTGTCTCTCTTTCTTCTCCAGTTCTGGCTCACTCCATCCTGTCCCTAACAGCTGCCTAACCCTGTCTGTCCTACACACAGCATCTCACCTTTTCTGTCCCTTGCATGAACTCCTGTCCCCAGCTCCTCACAGCACAGCCAGCACACTCTAACTGACTCCCTCACTCTTTATCACACCCATGGCTGTGAGGGCAAGGCTGTTCCTACTCTAGGATAATCAACACAGCTGTAGCATATCAGGGCAGACTGCCTTCAGCAGCATCTCCTTTTGTCTCCCCACACTTCTCCCTCATCCCTTCCCTTTTCCCAGATCACATCCGCAAGGAATCCTGGCCTTTCAGAGCCTTGCCAGGTCGCGGGGTTAATTTGTGGTGTCAAATGTCCTCTGGGGTCACCCTCCTGGTCACCCTCCTCCTGTCCACCAGCTGGCACGGTGCTCCAGAGCAGGACATTCCCTGCCCGGCAGAGGCTTCTCCAGCCCTCTGCAGTCAGGAGAGAGGATGGCTCAGGCGTCCTCATCCCCTCCACCTGCTGGATGGAAGGACATTGCCATCTAGTGGAGTCGGGACCTGGGGACAGCGGCTGCTCCCTCCTGCTGGCCCGGCCGTGCCTCGGTGCTTTCCTGCCCGTCTCTCTCTGTGTGCAGGACCCAACGTGACAGCCACGTCCCCGGCGCTCCCGGGGCGCTGCAGCCGCTTCGAGTTCGAGTGCCAGCAGCTGCACAAGTGCATCCCCAACTGGAAGCGCTGCGACGGAGTGAGGGACTGCCAGGACGGCACAGACGAGAGGAACTGCCGTGAGTGTGGGCAAGGGACAGCTCCCACCTGGGGCCTCCCCTTGGGAAGCTCCTTGTGAGGGCAGGGAAGCCTCTGAGGAGGCTTTGATTGCTGGTGAAAATCCCTGCGGGGAAAAATCCTTTACAGAAAACAGAAATTCTTTGCAAGAAAAAGGATAAAAAGCCCAGGTGGTGCTATTCCCATTAGAAGTCCAGTTGTTGTTTTTAATGGGATAAGCTCCAGGTTCTTCTGAAGGTGCAGCCAGAAGGAGACACCCCAGTGTCTCTGACACATCAGCCTGAGCTCCATCCCTGACATGCAGCCACTTGCAAACATTCCAGTGCTGCTGAGGGAGCTTCCCTGCCCCGAGTCCTGAACCCTTCTGCCTTTTTCAGCCACTCAGAGCAGCCTGTCGTGCCCCAGTGGTTTCAGATGTGAGGATGGGGAGGCCTGCATCATGCTGACAGAGCGCTGTGATGGGTACCTGGACTGCTCCGACAGCAGTGATGAGAGGAACTGCACAGGTGAGCAGCAGCTCTCTCCCTGCTCCCTGTCAGCACACAGAGGTGCTCTCCTGGATATGTGACCATTCCCTCCCAGCATCCTTGATTTATCTGCCTCTGCTCAGTTGGCCAAGCTAGCTTTTCACCCATTTATCACCAGCTGGGACAAACTTCCCAGCAGCTTCTACACTGACAATTCGTCTTCCAGCAGCCTCAGACGCAGGAAAATAAAAATCATTTTAGGGTGGATAGGAGCAAGGCTGTCTATTTTACACGGCCCACGGGTGAAGCAAGAGTCTCCTGCTCTGCCCTCCTTTGCAAGGTGACCCTGGGGGCTGTGGCAGGTGCCCTGCTGCCATCCCTGGCTGTCCCACGCTGGCCCTTGGTGGCCCTGTGGGGGCAGGGGGACAGAGCCCGCCCTGGGCTGATAACAGCGATTGATCACTGCCTCTGGCCAGCCATGAGCTTCAGCTGCTTCCCCACTGAGCTGCTGGGGGAGCTGGGCATCAATCAGGTTTAGTTCTTTAATTAAATATTGATTGGGAGAGGCTAGCAGGTTCAGGGGAGAGGGAAGGAGCTGCTGAGATGCACGACTCAGCTGCTATGCCAAGGGAAAACCATCTCTCTTCCCTTGGAAAAGTTGTCTTGCCATGCTGTCCATGGACCCATGTGCCTGCTGGACTTAATTCCAGCTGTTTAGGGAAAGCAAAACAGCAGCAATTTGCCTCTGCTCTGCTTGGTTTCTGTTCAGCACCAAAGCTGAGCACCCCAGCAGGGCCAAGTCACAACAGCGGGATTTGTGCTCTAACACATAGAGAGAGAGAGAGCAGGGAATGGCCTGGTGGGAGCAGGGCAGGGATTTGGGGCGTTTCAGATCAGCACCTCGCACCCCCAGCTCTGCCAGGGCTGGGTTCCATGCTGCTTTTATCCCCTAAGGGCCTCTCTGAAGGTCAGGCAGTGATTCAGCCACAGAGCTCGGTCAAGGCAAGCCCCAAACTTGAGTTACCAGCCTTTGCTTGGGTCCTGCTGCTGGACACAAGATGTGGTAAGGGAGAACACGCAAAGAAAGGCCCTGGGTGGTGACAGGGACAGCACAGACTGATCACACCAGGAGAAGGGTGACACTGAGCAGTTTGCACTCACACACTTCCAGAATGCCCAGTATTTCATCAACAGCCACACTTCATCTTTCCTTAGGGGAAAGGGGACACTCTCCTGATGCAGCACAGAGATATTTTGGGTAGAACTCAGAGCACCAGGGATACACCCCTGCTCTGAACTGCCTTCTGTGAGCCCAGACTTCTCCACTGATAAATTACAAATCTCATTTCAATGGTGCAGACTCCCCTTCAGTCAGTGCTGTTTCTACCTCCCCTGTTGTTGATGTTCGAAACAAAATTCCTTTTTTCTCTCCTGGGCCCAGGGTTTGTTTCCCTGCAGGAAATTAACTTTTCCCATTCTCTGCTCAGATGACACGATCGTGTACAAAGTCCAGAACCTGCAGTGGACAGCTGATTTCTCTGGGGATGTCACCCTGACATGGGCTCGGCCAAAGAGGATGTCCTCCACCTCCTGTGTCTACAACATCTACTACAGGTACAGCATCCCTCCCCTGCTGTTGTGTCAGGCAAAGAGGATGAGCATGAGCACAGGTGTGCCTGTGTTTACTGCAGAGAACCTCACAGAAACGGGCCTGAAACATTCAGAGCTCCTTAATCAAGTTCTGCTTGGAAAATCTAATATTTGACAGCAAAAGAGACACGAAATGGGTGCATCCAGAGGGCGTTGGTGACAAACTGCATTGCTTTCCTCCTTGGCTATTTACTCAGACAGTAAAGTTGTTATATTCATTTTTTTTATCCACTTGGGCCTTGTCTTTGTGGGACCATTAACAGCAAGAACAAAGATAATAAATTTGAGTACAGGAGTTATAGAAAAGCTCAGGGGCTTAGAATTCACCAAGCCACGGTTAGTTCAGGCTTTCCAACCACATCTTTTCAAGATTGGTGGTGTGGCTTTACCAAAACAAGCAGTGATCTTTTAAAATGGTTCCATTTTGGGGGGGGGACGACACAAATCCGTGTGTTCTGTGCTGAAAAATCCCATCCCGACCGGAGGCGTGCGGCTCTGTCACGCAGGACGGTCGGTGAGAGCATCTGGAAGATCCTGGAGACCCACAGCAACAAGACCAACAGCGTTTTGAAGGTCCTCAAGCCCGACTGCACCTACCAGGTGAAAGTGCAGGTGCAGTGTCTGAGCCGGGTCTACAACACCAACGACTTCATCACGCTGCGGGCGCCCGAAGGACGTAAGCACAGCTGCTGCTCCCACCAGTGCCTGGCAGATTTGGGCTGCTCTGGGCTCAGAAGCAGAGAGAGATCCCTGCTATGGACAAAAATGGGTTTGGGAGTTGTGCTGGGCTGGGAGAAAGGGCCATCCACCTCTTTGTCCTGATTTTTTTTTTAAGGGGATGTTGTTTTCCCCCACACGCTCTGGGCACAGCACTGTGAGTGTCACTGATGTTCCTCTTTCTCTCACTAGTGCCAGATGCTCCCCTCAACCTGCAGCTGTCCCTGAAGAAGGAAGCTGAGGGTGTGGTGATGGGCTGGTGGAGTCCCCCCGTGAATGCCCACGGCCTCATCCGGGAATTCATCGTGAGTCCCACTGGGGCTGAGCTGCCATGGGGACAGCAGCACACAGCCAGCTGCAGGGGGTTGGTTGGTGGGCCTGGAATGGGACATTTTTGGGGGTTGGTGAGCCTGGAATGGGATATTCTGGGGAGGAATTCTGCTGGGAGCATCAGGCAAGTTGGGAGAAGAAATGCTGCAGGCTGTAGGCAGCACCGTGGCCCTCGAGTTCTTAATTTCTCCCTTTCTGAGATGTCGTGCTTCTTTCTGCTGACGTTCTGCCTCAGAGGCAGCTGCTGACCTGTGGTATTTGTGAGCCCTCACGCCTTGTTTTGGTGCTCCCAGGTGGAATACAGCAGCAGTGGATCCAAGGAGTGGTCATCCCTCAGAACCACCAAGAACTACACGGAGATCAAGAACTTGCAGGTCAACACTCTCTACACAGTCAGAGTGAGTGTTTCCAAAGCTCTCCCTAAGTGAGCTCTCATTACTGAGTGGCCTGAGTCCTGCACAGCCAAGAACTTGCTAAAAAAACCATCTTATTAAAAAAAATCTTGTTAAAGTCCTGCCCTTTAATGCCAACCCACACCACCACTGCCAATGCCTATAGTTCCAAGGCCCTTGATTTGCTCCTCTGTCCCAGAAGGCCAGGCTGGATTACAAAATCCTCCCTGCTAATTGCCCATTCCAATGTCACTGCAATTGCACTGGATGTGAGCCAGAGATAAATTTGGTCCTTGGTGTATCAGTGGGAAAAGGAGCAGATCTGCCTGTGGGGAATGTCTGCACAGGGGAGAGGCTGGGTAATTATAGACAGAAGTAATAAGAATAGGAAATGAAAGTCTGCACAGTGAGCCCTGGGAAATGTGTGCTTTGCCACTGTCCATCCTCCTGAGTTCTTGGGGAAGTTCTTGGGGATAAATCCCCTCCTCCAAATCCGTGTTATTCTCACAGCTGGCTGGAGGCTTTCCTCCCATGGCATTCCTTCCCAATATAACCCGTCCCCAAATAAATGTTTGGAAGTAAATTCAGGGCTTGGACTTCCCTGGTGTGGTTCTCACCTACTTAATGGCCCGTGGAGTCCCAAGCTCCTTATCTCGATGGCCTCCTCAAAGATCTCATAAGAGAGCAGTTATCTGCAAAGAGGCTGCACCTCCCTCCTCTTAGATTCCTTTAATTGACTTTAAGCAGTCGGCTTTATCTCTGCATTAAGCATTTTATTGCCAAGTAATTAAGCTTTTGTTTGCTTCGAGTCCTTTTCCCAGGAGCCCGGCCAGGTCCGTAACCTTGCTCTAACCTCTCACTCTGTTTGCACTGTGCTGTGTTGCTCATGTTCCCTCATTCCCAAAGGTTGCTGCAGTCACCAGCCGAGGGGTGGGAAACTGGAGTGAATCCAAGTCCATAACCACGGTCAAAGGCAAAGGTAGGTGTTGTTGTTGTTTTGGTCAGCTCAGAGAAGGTGACAAGAGTATCAGCCTGAAACATCAGCAGCAGCATCCAGAGACACCTCCCTGGCCTTTATTCTCCCTGCTGAGCCTTTCACACCGTTCAACAGCTTTGCTGTTGTCAGTGAGCTGTAAAAAGTGACTTTTTCACTCACCCCAGGCTGCCTCAGCGTTCAGTGGTGTGTCTGGAGGGGTCGATGACTCCTCCTCTGAGCTCTGTGGCACAGGGGATGGATGCACTGCCCTGGCACTGAGAAAGAGCCTGCCCCCTCTCTCCCAGGCTGCAGACAGATCCCCTCAGACTTTTGTAGGCCAAATCCTGCCTCCAGACAGGCAAGAAATTACCAGCTCCATCACTCTCACTCTAAAGGGATGCTGGCTCATCCTTCTCCCTCTTAGGTCACAATTGCTGTGGCTCCTCCTGCAGGTTTAGACCATAAAAACAACCACAGCTCCCAAGAACTGTCACAGCATCACAGTCTGACAGCAGATAAATTCAAACAGCACAGTAAATCATTTCCTTCCTAACCTGAACTTTTTGTTTTGTTTTTTTTTTTTTTTTTGTTTTTTTTTTTTTTTTTTTGTTTTGTTTTGTTTTGTTTTGTTTTTTGTTTTTTTTTTTTTTTTTTGTTTTTTGTTTTTGTTTTTGTTTTTTTTTTAAGAAAAGCCTTTTGAAGTCATTTGTGTTCATGCCAAGTTTTTTTTTACCCAAACTTCTGTCCCTGCATCAAAATTGTCTGCTGATTTGTCAGATGAAAGAAGGGAAGGAAAACACCAGGCTACTCAAAGTGTAGGATTCAGATAATGTGAATTACCTGATGGTTAGAAAAACAGAGGTAAAAAGAACAGAAAGAGCTTTGACTTCAGGTTTAGCACGAGTGTTTGGCACCGATAGCTCCTGACCTCCCTCAGCAGCCCCTCGGAAGGCCAGGAGCTGTTAGCTGGGATAGGAGCTCACCCTACTGAGTTCAGAGGGAAATCCCTTTGCCCAGACCCCCTCCAGTTCCAGCCTGCACTGAGCAAGGCACAGATAAAGCAGCTTTTAGGTGGTGGAGTTAAAAAAAATTATGTCAGTGTCTTCTCTGAGGGGGGCATAGGCAAGGTTGAGGCATCCTGTTCTGGGAGCTGGCTGTTACCACAAACAGCTGT
Source organism: Phylloscopus whistleri (assembly GCA_017589585.1). NCBI lineage: Eukaryota > Metazoa > Chordata > Aves > Passeriformes > Phylloscopidae > Phylloscopus > Phylloscopus whistleri. The sequence goes on along the minus strand of JADMLD010001224.1, from coordinate 1,240,581 downwards.
ATTTTTATCTGTCTCCTCTCAACAAATATTTTTATTTCTTTGTGCTGTACTAACAGGTCTTTTCTCTCTTTCCTCCCAGTCATTCCTCCCCCTGTCATCCACATTGAGAGCTACAGTGAGGACTCCATAACTTTCAGCCTAAAAATGACCACAAATATCAAGGTAAGAGTTCCATCTGAGCCGGGTAAACAGTGAATGGTGGCTGGGAGAAGCTGTCACCACTGAAGCATTGCAGTTAGCAGTTATTTCACGCCAAATCGTTTCTTGCTGCTCCCAAACTGCCCCGGGGCTCTTAATTGGGATGGAAAATACAATGCAAAGACTGTCAGGGGTCTGCCAGTGACCCTGGTTCCCTGTGTGCATCAGCTGAGCTGATGGCTCTGTGTCCTTGGCCTTGACAGGTCAGTGGCTACGTGGTCAACATCTACTGGACATTTGATACCCACAGGCAGGAAAAAAGGACTCTGGTCATAGAAGGAGAAAAGTCCATCCAAAAAGGTAAATTCTGCTTGAAATATGAAGTTTTGCTTTGGTCGACACCAAGCAGAAGGATTTACGAGAGGTTATAGGATTTTTTAATTTTTTGGGGGGTTTTTTTTTTGCAACTAGTTTCTGTTTAAAGAATTCTGTTTAAATCTGGATAGGACAAAGCAGCAAATTCTCTGTTTTGAGGACCTGGAGATTTCAAGCAGATTTGGGATTTACCCCCAGAGCTGCACAAGTCCTTTCTCATCACACAGAGGGGTTTTGTTTGTTGTTCCATTTCTAATCTGCCAAAGGGAGTGGAAACAGGACAGGGATTTCTTGGGCTTGCATGCAGCACATGTCCCTCTTGGTCACATTTCTGGTTTGGGAAAATCTCAGTGTGTGGATATGGGAAATCATCCAGGCACAGAAAAGCACAGGCTGGGTTGGATTCCAGAGTCTCAGGTGCTTCTGTGTAAAGGAAATTAGTGCAAAAAGTATGAAAGTACAGCCCAGGAGAGGCAGGCAGGCTCCTGTTTGCTGATGCTGACCCTTCCCTCGTGCCCCCACCCTCGCCGTGCTCTGCCTCACCTAATAGTGCCCCTTTCTCTTCTTGCTCAGTGGCCAATCTGACAGCACACACCCCCTATGAAATTTCTGCTTGGGCTAAGACGGAGCTGGGTGACAGCCCTCTGTCTTTTGTGCATGTGGTGACCAGTGGCACCAGGCCTGCCTCCCCAAGCCTCAAGGCCAAGGCCATCAACCAGACAGCCGTGGAATGCAGCTGGACCGGCCCCAGGAATGTGGTGAGGCACCAACCCTCCCCTCACCAGCCACCCTGGGCTCTAGCTCAGAGCCTCAGAGCGGCACACAGAACCCCTGAAACCAGGATTTTTTTTTTGTTTGGAGTGAATTCCAAGGCCCTGAAAATTTGTGGGGTAATGAGGGAAAGTGGGAGGATTGAAAGAGAGAGTACAATGGAACTGATAAAGTAGCCTGGTGTCTCAGGCCTGATGGAGCAGGGAGAGACACTGATAAAGGCTCCCTTGCAGCAGGAGTGACCAAGCTGTGAAACTTTGTAATGACTACCAAGTGACTGAGGTCGTGAAGAATGTATAACCAATGAGAATTGTTACGAAAAATAGAACCCTGTATAAGTGCCATACAAGAAAAACCCTATATAAATGCCTTGTATGCTCAATAAATTGGGCTTCTGATCAGAACTTGGAATGTCCCAGATGGGAAAGAACCAATAGGAAAGAACCTCCTGCCTTTTAAAAAGAAGCAAAGAAAGACAAGAAGCCTTTCTGTTTGTTGCAGTGAGAAGTGGCTTAAACACAGACAGCACAATGCTCCAGTGGCCTCTGAATCAACTGCTGTTACCTGAGCCGAGCTCAGGGGTTTTGGGTTGGGAGTTCCAGGGCAAGTGGGCAGATAGGACTTGGGCAAGGCAGAGGGAAAAGCAGGAAAAAGGGTCTTTGCTTCATACCCCTAACAAGTGACAGCCAGTGGATGCTCTGGGCCATGCCAAACCCTGCACCATCCCCGCTGTGCTCTCTCTCCCTCCTCAGGTCTACGGCATCTTCTACGCCACGTCCTTCCTGGAGCTGTACAGGAGCCCCCACAACAGCACCACCAGCGCCCACAACATCACGGTGCTGGTGCAGCGGGACGAGCAGTACCTGTTCCTGGTGGGCTCTCCTCCTCTTCCTCCTCCTCCTCCTCTGCCCCCTGCCCGCCCTGTGGCTGCACCAGCACACAGCCCTGACCCCTGTGCCTCCCTCCCAGGTGCGGGTGATGTCTCCCTACCAAGGGCCCCCCTCTGACTACGTGGTGGTGAAGATGATCCCGGACAACCGGCTGCCGCCGCGGCACCTGCACTCCGTGCACACCGGGAAGACCTTCGCCGTCATCAAGTGGGAGTCGCCCTACGACTCGCCCGACCAGGACATGGTAACGGGGTGGTTCTGGCTCCTTTTGCTGCCAAGGTCGGGATCGATACATGGGAGTTGTGGTTAATGACCTCACAGAATCACAGAATTTCTAGGTTGGAAGAGACCTTCAAGGTCATCAAGTCCAACCCAGCTCTAACACCTCAACCAGACCATGGCACCAGTGCCACATCCAGGCTTTCCTTAAACACATCCAGGGATGGTGACTGCACCACCTCCCTGGGCAGACTTTATTCCTATTCCAATACTTCATCACCCTTTCTGTAAAAAAATTGTTCCTGTTATCCAGCCTAAACTTCCCTTGGTGCAGCCTGAGGCTGTGTCCTTTCGTTCTGTCAGTGCTGCCTGGAGAAAGAGACCAACCCCAGCTGCTCACAGCCATCCTTCAGGGAGTTGTAGAGTGATAATGTCACCCCTGAGTCTCCTTTTCTCCAGGCTGAACAACCCTAGATCCCTCAGTCGTTCCTCACAGGGTTTGTGCTCCAAGCCCTTCACCAGCCTCCTTGCCTCCTCTGGACACACTCAAGCATCTCAATGTCCTTCCTAAACTGAGGGGCTCAAAACTTGACTAATGATTAATGACTTATGATTAATAGACAGGTTTCTTGACAACAGGATTAATACAGGAGTCACAGTTTCCTGTTCAGACTTGGATGTTTATTGTTTCTTATCTATGTTACAGCCTCACGAGCTGTGAGCTCTGACTAGCAAGTTAGAAAACAGGTAAAATGGAGTGTGCCTCCGACTCTTTCCAAGGTTAAGTGCCTCTGACTCTTTCCAAGGTTATTTAAGTGTTAATTACCCAATAATAGATGACACCTATATTATTTATATTTCTAACCCAATAATGACCACCCAAGGCCTGCAATGTGGATCTTTTCCACCCAATTACAGAAAACCACCCAAACCCATGAAGAAAGAAGGAAGAAGGTGAAGAGGAAGGACTTAGACAATGCCCAAAGTCCTCCATCTTGCCCTGTATATTACTGTACACTAAAATCTCAAATCTAAGTTTTTCACCCTGTGAGATCACACACTTCTATTCAAACTACACACCCATAATCCCAGCACTATCACTCAACTTTTGAAGCCTATTCCATGACCTCAGGTCAAATGTAGTGCCTGCTTGAGGGTCAGTGCCCTTTAGAACAGAAAGCCTGAAATTTTCAGCCTGCAGGGTTCCAGCACAGAGCCTTCTCCTGTCCCTATGCACACAAAATCCTGGCTTAAAGGCCTTTATTTTGCTGGAGGAAAGCTGAGGTCAGGTCTGTGCTCCACACAAAAGGGTTGTCAAAGTGCTGACACCTCCACCATCTTCATTTCCCTCCCTACTCCATTAGCTCAGGACTGTGACATTTAAAAAGAGCCGGGTCTGGGGTATCTGTTGCTGACCAAGTCTGACAAACAGCCCTGGGCATGTGCCAAAACACCTTTCTGGGCTTTGGCTGTGCCTAGGAGGGCAGGGCTGGGTTGGGGCACGGCCTCCAGCCCCAACAAAGCCTGGTTCTGTTCTCTGCCACACTGGAATACTCTCAGGTCTCGCTCCATTGAAGGCCAGTCATTTTCTCAGCAAGCTTTCCCCTCCCATTCTGCTCCAGAGACTTTAACAGCAAAGGTTTGGAGGTATAAACCTTCCCAGCAGAGCTGGAAACTCTGACAGGGCAGGGGTTTGTGTTGCATCCTTGTGATTCACCGAGAAACACAACCTGAGCTTTTCCTCCTGCCCTCATCTGTTGCACTGACTGCATTTTCTCTATCAGTAAATGCTGATTTTGGGCAGAGATCCAGAGAGAGGCTGGGAACTTTGCTTCCCAGGCTTTCTGTAAAACTCAGCCTTGATTTAAATCAAATTTTACCTGCCCTGCCTAATGTCCTACTACTCTTCAGCTGAAATTCCTGCAGGAAAATGAGATTTTTTTTTTTTCCATCTGTTTCCTCCCCCTCCAGCTGTATGCCGTGGCAGTTAAAGATTTGGTGAGGAAAACAGATAAAATCTACAAAGTGAAAAGCCGGAACAGCACGGTGGAGTACACCATAAAGAAGCTGGAGCCAGGAGGGAAATACCACGTGATTGTCCAGCTGGGAAACATGAGCAAGGAATCCAGCATGAAGATCAACACAGGTAAGGGACACACCTCCCATCTTGTGCTGCCTGGAGGCTGCAGGAATGCTCCTGCAGCTCTTGGTCCTCTCCCACAGCCAAAGCCCAGTTTTGGGAGGGCTCCCAGGGGAGGTGATTGCACCCCCCAAACAACAGCAGTGCAGAGGAAACTTCTCAAATGCTATCCAGTGTTTTTTTCTCCTCATAAATGGAGATGGGAAAGACACCAGTTTGGCTGTGTGCACATCATCAAGTACCATTACAGTCCTCCCACTGAAAAATGCCTCCCAACTTCCACAGCACAGCAGCCTCTTCTCCAGCACATCCCTTTTCCCTTAAGGGAAAGTTATCAAAATGAAGTTATCAAAATGAAGTTATCAAAATGTTCATTACTTTGCATTGGTTCTTCCTGTAGAAATACAAGCATCACTCTTTGCAACAGGTTGATGGACCCCATGATCTATTGTGGATCCTGCTGGGCTTATTTTTTGTTATTTCTAGTGAAATATCTTCTTCTCTTTATCTCATTCTTTCTTAGAAATAGAATAGTATTGCATTCAATAATGAGTTGCGTGCTGCCATTTAAAATGGTATTAAGTGTAGTTGTCGCTCCCTAAAACTGTAATTCTCTAGGTATTTAAACAAATTGTATTGGAGTGATCCCTAAAAAAACCCCACTAAGTTTCAGAAGTGACTCCATTCCTGTGAGAGGAAAGTGCCACCAGTGCTACAACCTCACCTGCTGCCACTTTTTTCCCATTTGCAGTTCCCCTGTCTGCACCAGACGCCTTAAAAATCATCACTGAGAATGACCATATTCTGCTTTTCTGGAAGAGTTTGGCTTTGAAGGAAAGTAATTTCAATGAAAGCCGGGTGAGTTTTGCTGTGCCTCCTGCCCTACAGAAAATCCTGGAGCAGAGTCAGTGCAAGGCTCCCCTCACAGGCTCTGAAATCCCTCCTGTCCTTGGTGAGCCCTCTGGAAGAGCTCACTAAAATTCGTGTCACGGCTGAGGCTCTGAAGCTGATAGATCCAATCAGTCGCCTTTTAGGAACATAATTACCCTGCTAGAAAAGGACAATTGGCCCATGTGTGAAAGGACTGGGAATAGGACACTGCCCTGCCATGCCAGGAAGCCTGAAGGTTGTCTTTAGTCAGACTTGGATAGAAAATGTGTGAAATGTTTTCTGTCAGTGCATGGGCAGGTAGAAAGCTGCAGCAAAAAAGCCCTCACCCTGCTGGACTCTGTGCTTTTGTGGTCTGGGGTGGGTGCTATGGACCACTCAAACCAAACCAGAGTCATTTAGGTTGGAGAAGACCTCCAAGATTGGGTCCAAGCTGTGCCCAGTGCCCACCTTGTCATCAGCCCAGAGCGCTGAGTGCCACCTCCAGTTGTTTCTTGAATGTCCCCAGGGACAGGAACTCCAAACCTCCCTGAGCAGCCCTTCCAATGTTTAACAATCCTTTCAGTGAAGAAATCCTCCCTGATGTCCAACCTGAGCCTCCCCTGGCACAGCTTGAGGCCGTGTCCTCTCATCCTGTCACCTGGGAGAAGGGAAGTCTCTCCTCCCTGAACTGGCCAAGGTCAATGCACACCAGCAGGGGTTACTGGAGGAGGCTCCACATTGCTCCCTCCCAGCTGACAGCCCAGCAGAGTTCAGCAAAGCCAGATCCAGGAGGAAAACCGAGCTTCAAAGCCCTTTTGGAAGGAGCAAACCCGCCCTCTGCAGCTGAATGATCTGGGGTTTGTGTTTTTCCCTCAGGGCTACGAGATTCACATGTTTGACAGCTTGATGAACATCACAGCCTACCTGGGCAACACCACAGACAACTTCTTCAAGGTGTCCAACCTGAAGATAGGCCACAACTACTCCTTCAGCGTGCAGGCCCAGTGCCTGTACGGGGGGCAGATGTGTGGGGAGCCGGCCACGCTTCTCTATGACGAGCTGGGAACGGGTGAGTCCCAATGTCACAGAATCAGAGAAAGAATTACCATGTTGGATGGGACCTTCAAGATCGAGTCCAACCCAGTCCCAACACCTCAACTAAACCACGGCACCCAGTGCCACATCCAGGCTTTCCTTAAACACATCCAGGGGTGGTGACTCCACCCCCCTGGGCAGACTTTATTCCTATTCCAATACTTCATCACCCTTTCTGTAAAAAACTTTTTCCTGTTATCCAGCCTAGACTTCCCTTGGTGCAGCTTGAGGCTGTGTCCTCTCATTCTGCCAGTTGCTGCCTGGAGAAAGAGACCAACCCCCAGCTGACTACAACCACCCTTCAGGGAGTTGTAGAGGGTGATAAGGAGTGATATTTTCTCTCAGGTTTGTGGCTGGTCACCCTTTCCCCGAGATTAGGGTGGTTAGATGTCCTTTGCCCTCTGAAAAGCCCCAAGCCGAATGCAGGAACAACACGGAGTCTTCAGATGTTCTTTTTCAAGGTTTCTTGCTTTGTTTATTAGTTCTTATCTTGTCCCTTTTTCCATGTGCCTGGCCAAGGTCTGTCCCACATGGGCAACAGGCGACGACTCCGTGCTCTGACAAAGGCTCATCATCTTTTATGCAGATAGTTATGTACTAATTATTTACAATTACAAACCAATATCTACATTTTATACTAAACAGGTCATTTCTACACTGACCCAATCCCTCTAAAGCTCCTTTGTGCCACCGTCACAGCAGAAGATGGAGATGAAGAAGACCCCAGGGCACCACCCAGAATCTTCCATCCTGTCCTCAGTCACCCCTATTCTAGAAACCCAAATGTGAAAACTACACTACTTTTTATTACACTTTGTGTCTTGTAACTCCTCTCTCAATGTTGGAAGTTTCTCCCATGGACTAAAGTCAAAGTCAGTGCCTTTCTGGGCTCTGTGCCAGGGTCTCCAACCCCCCTGTACAGATCCCAGACCCCCCTGTACAGGTTTTAAACCCCCCTGTGCAGGTTTCTGACTGTCCAGGGTATCCAAAGGAATGCCTTGGACTCCAACAATTTTCTCCTCATCCTCCCGAAAAAAATACTCAAGGAAGCCTCATAAATTCTTTAGGGATGTGCCGTTGGTCCAAACAGCACTTGTGTCCCTCCCTCCACCAGGTACAGACTCCTCTGCCACCAAATCCGGCCGAGCCACGGACGTGGCTGCCATCGTGGTGCCCGTGCTGTTCCTGCTGCTGGTGACCCTGGGCATTGGCTTTGTGGTGCTCTACATGAGGCACAGGAGGCTCCAGAACAGCTTCACTGCCTTCGCCAACAGCCACTACAGCTCCCGCCTGGGCTCGGCCATCTTCTCCTCAGGGGATGATCTGGGTACGTGGCCCCTGGTGGCATCTGGGGACAGCACTGGGGGCGTGGCATCAGGGCAAGGATTAATGCTTTGTTGTGGTTTGGGCCACTCTGGCATCACAATCTCTATGGATTTGATCCAAGGGTGCAAATCATAGAATTGCAGAGTCGTTAAACTTTGAAAAGATCTTCAAGATCATCAAATCCAACTGCCGAACGTTTTCCTAACCAAACATTTTTCTCAAATTAGATCTCTCCTCCTGATGCAAATCACTTAGAAAGGCATTGAGGATGTGAAATCTGGGCAAGAATTAATTATTTTGTCATGGTTTGGGTCACTTTGGCATCACAATCTCTATGGATTTGGTCTAAGAGTACAAATCATGGAATTATAGAGTCATTAAACTTGGAAAAGCCTTCAAGACTATCAAGTCCAACTGCCAAAAGTTTTCCCAACTGAACATTTTTATCCAATCAAACCCCTCCTTCCAATGCAAATCACTTAGAAATGCATTGAGGATGTGAAATCTGGGCAAGAATTAATTTATTTTATCATGGTTTGGGCCACTCTGGCATCACAATCCCAATGGATTTGGTCTAAGAGTACAAATCACGGAATCATGGAACAGCTAAGGTTGCACAGACCTTTAAGACCATCAAGTCCAATCACCAAAACTTTTCCCAACCAAATATTTTTTAACAAATTGGACCTCTCCTTCCAATGCTAATCACTTAGAAACGCATTGAGGACATGAAATCTGGGCAAGAATTAATTATTTTATCATGGTTTGGACCACTCTGGCATCACAATCTCTGTGGATTTGATCTCAGAGTACAAATCACAGGATTATGGGGTGGTTAAACTTGATAAAGACCATCAAGTTGGACAGCACTCTCAGGCACATGATGTGATTATTGGGGATGGTGCTAGTGTGCAGGGTGAAGAGTTGGACTTGATGATCCTTGTGGGTCCCTTCCAACTCAAAATATTCTATGATTCTAAGTCCAATTGCCAAAAGTCTTCCCAACCAATATTTTTATCCAATTAAACCCCTCCTTTCTTTGCAAATCACTTAAAAAGCAGAGTGTAGAGTGCTGAGGGCCCCCTAACAACTCTTTTCTTTTTTGGGGTTTGTTTTCCAGGAGATGAGGACGATGAAGCCCCGATGATAACTGGATTCTCAGACGACGTCCCCATGGTCATCGCCTGAGGCAGCGCGTTTCTGACTGTACAAAACCAAATGGTGTAAATATTTCATTTGATAAAAATAGTCGATTGTTTATTTTAAAGATGCACTTTGAGTTGCAATACGTTATTTTTATATGGGCCAAAAAAAAAAAAAAAAAGAAAAAATAATAATAATAATTTTAAGAATACACTTTGTAGTAATCAACTGTGAATTGCAGACTAGGTTGGTTGAGTAACAAATTGCTTTGATTTAACATTAATTTAGTCTTACAAGGCTATGCTTGCTGGGCATGCTTTTAAGTCTGTGAGATATTTTCCGTTGACTAAATTGGCTACTCATTTTATTTTTCTAAGACAAGAATAAATTTATTTAAAAAAAAAATTCAGGAGATTATATATGTAGAGAGAGAGAGAGATAATATAGTCCCTGAAGGTTTTGCTTTTACTTTAGGACAAAAAAAAAAAAAAAAAAAAAAAAAAAGGAAAAAAAATCCTTTTGGACTTTGTTTTATATGAAAGTATTTTTGTTGTGTTAATTTATTGGGAAATCTGCTGCGGAACAGATTTCCAGAGTCGTCAGACATTGTACACATTCTTGTGTAGAACATGTGCCACTTTATCTTGCAAGGCAGTCGTATCTTGGCATCCCCATCATTGTCCTTGCCACCATAATAAAACCCCTCATTTTCATAGTTATTTTTCTCCCTTTTAAAGACCCAATCTTTGAGCCATCTTAAGATACAGCAGCACATTTGTTTTAGGGGGGTGAGTTTTAGCTTCCTGCTCAAAAAATCAAAAATCTCCCCGCACCAAGATGTGCTGCCCAAAACCCTCCTGCTGCTGTCCCTGCCCTTAATTAATCTGGAGCTTACAGCCACCACATCCCTGAAACAAAAAATCGCCACTTGCACCTTAAAACTCATTTCCCAGGTATTTTTAGGATTCCCCTCCTCCGTGGAGCTTCCCTCAGATGCCAGCACGGTGGTGGGACGGAAGGGGGAGCCTCCAGTGCGTGCAAATCCAGATTTTCCACCCTCACACAGAGCAATAATTACTGAAAATTTAAATTAATTTGGCCCACAGCAGGGATTTGATGCTCCCTCGTCGGAATTTCCTAAAAGCAGCTGTGGTTTTACCTACAGCTTTAGAAATAATATAAATACACACACACACACACACGTGTTATTTTCTCATCTCGCATTCCCAGCAGACACAATACTGGCTGCCAGAGCCAAATGCAAAAAGTCTGCTTGCCACTGTTTTTGGAGCTTTGATTTTTGTGACAGCAAAATGTGAATTTCACCAAAAAAAAATAAAAATATATATGTGAACCTCACTACCTGCCAAGCCAGGAGCACGACAGGAGAGGATGTTCAGGGCTCTCCCCTGGCCGTGCTCGATATATGCAAAACTTCTCACCAGGAAATACAGCACACTGTCTTGTCACACTGTTTTTTGTGAAGAAAAAATAAAAAAAAAACAAAGGTATTTTTGCTGTGTAAATTAAGTTATAATTGCAGTCTTCCTACAGATGAAAGGAGAGAGGCCAACTATGTTTTGATACACGACTGACCCGTTTAATTTCACAATAGAAAAATGTATTAAAGACAAAGTTGAAGTCTGGATGGTTTGATACTCTAGAGAAATACTGACTCTATTTTCAATTACTGCTGTTAGCATTCCCGGTGACAGACTTTCTCCCCCCTCCCCAAAGCTGGGACCAAACTAGAATCAGGTTTTTATAAGTAGCAGCAAGCTCGCAGAGATGCAATTTTTTTTTTTTTTTTACCTTGTAGGGTGATGTTCAGGAGTTGAAGTTTTGAGTAAAACCAACCCAGTACACACAGCTCAGTTTGCCTGGAGTTACAGCTACACAGAGAGACCAGACTCTGACCCAGAGGCTAAACCAGTCTCAAAAAAAACAGAAATCAAAAGATTTTATACAGGAGAGGAAGCCTAAAAACTTAGAGTAATAAGTTAAAGAGTAAAGTAATAAGATAAAGAGTATTCAACCCCTTCTTTATAATTATTTTTAGCACAGGTAACTGAAAATTACAATGTAGCATCCCAAAATCTGGTGCCTCTCTGGTGAGGGTTAGGAGTGGTTAAATGCTGATATTTTACTCCCCCAGGGTAAATCCTGCTGCAGTAAAATGAGCAGAGTTTAGAGTCTGGCCCATCTCTGTCTAGCTAGATGCCACAGGGAGCCTTGTAACCACTTTATATCCTGCAGAAATCCCTTGGCTGGAGATTTCCAAGCATCACCCGGGGGACAGGTCACTCCTGGCCACTCTGAAAGGCTCCTGGCTTGGGGACACTCGTGCAGAGCAAAGCATTTTGTACCCCAAACCCAACACTTTTGGTTAATCTAACTCCCAAATGCAACGTAGGGCAGAGCAGAGCCCTCTGTGGAGTCACCCCTGCGTGCCCAGGGCTTTGGGGACACTGCAGAGCCCTTGTGGGGACAGCACTGTCACTCAGAGCTGTCCCCAGCCCTCCCCTTCACTGCACAAATCACCACTGTGCTCTCAGCAAAGCAACTTTCACAGGGCTAGTGTATTTTATACGTAGAGATAGAGAAGTCTGGGCTCCAGGTGGGGAGCAGTCGCCGCAGTTCTGGGGTAAATTGTATATTTTTATGAACTTTTGAAGCACGGAATCTTGTTCACGGAGACATGCAGGGGGTGGGAGGGGCCTGCTGTAAATATGGTACGTTGGATGTGGATGTATATTTTGTTCTGGTTTCCTTTCAGTAGCCTTATGTGACGTGACATGACTTGCTACCCTAAATTTTGGGAGGTGATTTGGGTTTGCTTTATGGGAACCCAGTAAAATGTTTGGATCCGTATGGAAAGCAAAACAAAGGGTGTGGAAAATACCCTGGTTAGGAGGAACTTCCACTAGTTAAATTGTTTCTGCATCCATTTCAGATGCCCACAGGTACTCTCAAGTCCATTTGAACTAAAGACTAAGGTTGAACAGGAAAATCTGTTGAGGTTTTGGACCGTGAGGCTCCTTTTGCTTTGGCTCGGGCTTTTTGTGAGGTTCTCTTTTTTGTGCTGGGGGTTTGGTTTTTACAAGGAAGGACAAGGAGGTACCATTTCCCAGGCTGGAGACCTGTTAAAGGTCAAAAAAAGGGTCTTTTCAGTCTGAAAAGAGAAAAAAACCCCATCTGTGGGTTGCCAGGCCTGTAAAAGCTCCATGAACCCAGCAAGAGCAGAGCCCATGCAGGAAGCAGCTGGAGCAGGAGCTTCCAGCCCCTCTGGGGTTTGGCTGAGGACCCAGGAAAACTGCACGAGGATTTCAGAGAGGGCTGAAATTTGGGGTGAAAACCTCTGCCTGCAGGTGTTTAATGTGCAGAAGAGCTGGGAGGTCACAGCCCTACCTGCTCCAGGTGCTCCCACCTTGGCACAGCCTTAGGGCACAGCCCCGGGAAAAGCCCCTTTCCCTCAGACACAGATCGAGTTACCGAGGTGTTTGGGAGCTCAGGGCCAGCCCGGGAAGGGGAGGGGAGAGCAGAGGGGCAGAGCTGGCTGCCAGCATCCTTGTGGCCTCGGGAGCTTTGTGTTTGGTGGTCACCTTGGTGGTCACTGCATCATTTCACTCCTCCTGTTTGCAGAGTGTCCAAAAACCGCCCCATTATCCAGCAGGGAACCCCCACCTGAGCCAAGGAAAGTCTCCTGGAGCAGAATTCCCATTCCTGGCAGGGCAGAGCTCAGTGTGAGCCTCTCCATGCTTGGAATCAGAGTGTGTTTACTGACAAACTTCACCCACTCGCTGATGGCAAAGTCAAACGTCATTTCTTTCAGCAAAAAGTAACTTTTTCTGAAACAGCTTTCAAGTCTCCTTCAAATGGACTTGAGAAGGGAAATGGTGCAATAACTCAGCTACTCTTGGACCCCAAGAGCATCTTCGTTCCTGGAAACAGCTGCAACGTTATAATTAATCCTTCCAAACCTGCATCAGTCCACAAGCAGCCAGCCTCTAATGGAGGTAGTGTCACCTTTTAATCAGGTTCGTTAAGTGAAGTTTAATGTTACACTCTTTGAATTGCTACTCTGTGTCCTTTATTTGTTTGGTTTTTGGTTTTGTTTTTTTTTCATTCAATGATTTCTGCTATGTATTATTGCACAATTTTGAAGGAATTTTTGTCTGTCCATTTTTTTCCCCCCCCACTTAATGATAATAATAAAAATGGATTGGGTAAACAAAACAGTTTCTGGTTTCTGAAATTGTTATCCAGCATCTATGTGTTTAGTGCAGGAAAAGGAGACTTTTTAATGAACTTTTTTTTTTTTTCCACAAAATCTTACAGGATTATAGAATCACTGAATGGTTTGGGTTGGAAAGGACATTAAAGATTATCTAATTTCTCCTCCCTGCCGTGGGCAGGGACACCTTCTACTATCCCAGGTTGCTCCAAGTTCCATCCAGCCTGGCCTTGGACACTTCCAGTGATCCAAGGGGCAGCCACAGCTTCTCTGGGCAACCTGTGCCAGGGCCTCCCCTCCCTCCCAGGACAAAATTTCTCCCTGATATCCAATCTAACCCTGCCCTGTGTTGGTTTGAAGCCGTTCCCATCCTGTCAGTGCTCCTGATCAAGCAGCAGTGACAGGACAAGGGCAATGAGAATCAGGAAAATTGAGCTTTGTGCCGAAGGAGCAGCAGATCCCGGGAGGTGCCACCCTCATTCCTACCGCAGTCACGTCCTCCTGTCCCTTCCCTCAAGGTCACCAACACCCCCAGACACCAGATATCATTTCCAGCCTGCCCAAGCTTCCCCTCCACATTTGCACACCACCAGCTCAAGCGTTATTCTCCGCGCTTAAAAACCCATTTCCACAACCACCCCGCCCCTGCTCGGGGTGTGTGCAGGTACACCCGGCACCTGAGCAGCCGAAACCCAGCAGGGTTTCTCCTGGCAGGGAAGGTAATGAGCAGGCAGCAGCCTCCTGACACGTCCCTCATTTGCCAGCCCGGATAATTGGAAAGGCAACATGTGATCTTGGTGGACATAATTGAAGGCGTGCGAGCATCTTAAGTGTTGCACTTCATTAACATTTAGCTTAAGGCAACGTTAACAAACAGTCGTTCCCTCCTCCCCGTCACCCCCTCGGCCTGAATGAAGCTGATTTTATTTTATTTTTTTTTCCTACTGCCGCTGGAATAGATTGTTCCCCCCGGGAGGTACAAGGAGTTCCACCTCATTCCCAGGCAGCTCCTTTCTGCTGCAGGAACCGACGTGACTCTGGAGCCTCAGCGCTGTCACTGGGAAAACTTTAATGGGATGAAAGTTTTGCCTCCTCTCCCAGCAAAACCCGCGGGTTTCTGTGGGCAGGGAAGATTTCCACCCTGAGCCTTTGCTGCCTTCACCACAGCAAGTTGTAACGTTTTTCCCCACTATGATGAGAACCCATCAAAGAGGAAGGTTGCAGTTCCTGGAGGAGCTTTGGATGGAGCACAAGGCACAAACGAATCCAAGAGCTGGATCCAGGCTCCCCTCACTCTGCTGCTCCTGAAAAATTCACCTCTTTACCCCAGATAACATCAGGGGCTGCTTCCTGCAGCCACAGGGAGGGGGAGATGTGGATCCTGGCTGCAGGAACGAGGAAACCAGGTGGAAATACAGCAAGAAGTCCCTTCCCACCACGGGTTAAGCTTTTCACGGAATTGATGGACTCTGATGTTGAGAGAGAGCAGCTGAAGTTCTGGCTCACTGCTCCTCCTTTGAGCAAGCACTCCCAGCTCCCTGTGCCAGACTCCTGAACGATTGTGTTTAGCTTTTCTCAGCTGGAAAGATGAAATAACTGAGGATGTTTCACAGCAGAGCTCAAGCTGGATTTTGGGACGGAGGAGCCAAGAGCTCCCAGATAGCCCAGCCGAAGGAAGGAAGGAAGAGAAGGTCTGTGGGAAGGGAAGATTCATGCTAACCATCAACATCTTGGCTCCTACTACAAACCTCCCAACCTGCCAAGTGTGGGATGCAAGAAAAACGGCATCTTCCAGGATGTGAGGTTTATTTCTTTCCTGTAAATTATAGGCATCCAGAAGCCCACAACCTCAAACTCTCAGAGCTGGGCTGACATCATGCCCAGAAGGTTTTCTCTCCCCAGGCTCTGCAGACCTGGGATCGATTTAAGGAGCAGACCTGACCTCTTATTCTTCAGAGCACCTGCGTGGAGTTGTGCTGGAAAAAATCCCAGGGTGATGGAGGGTCATAAAAAAGGAAGTAGACAGCAATTTGGGAAAGAAGGAAAGACACTCAGTGAGGTCATTAAATCCATCCTGAAGCTACAACCTGACACTGGCTCTACAGGAGGGGAATGTTTTAGGGTGGAGGACCTGAGGCAGAGGTGGACAAGAAGAGATACTCATGTCACCAAGCCTCTCATCTCCAGAGTGGCCTAGCCAAAAGAGAAGACTTATTTTCCCTGGATCTTTTAGTAGCCAGTGGAGGGAATCAGTCACCCTCCAAGGAGGTATTTGGAACCTGAATGGAAGTTTGGGGCTTGAGTGAGCCATTCTCAAACGCTTTTGTACACTGGGAGAATGGCTGCCTGTGCATTTTGTTTCTCCCTGAGGCTGAGAGAGATCCCAAAGGGTAACGAGAAGATGGAGAGGAGGTTGGAGGTTCCTCCTGGCCTGGGCTCCATGTGAGAGCAGGCAGGATTCATCCCTGCCTAAGCTGAGAGGGTCACTCCAGGCCTCGTCTGCAGCCAAGGATGAGGCACGGCAGTTCAGAGAGTGCTTCCCTCATCCTAAAATAGGCCAGACTCTCTTTGCTATAACGGGAACTCGACGGCGACTGCCTCACGCCGAGTCCTGGGACTGTAAGACACCACAGCCTACGTGAAACGAATCCCAAACCCGAGAGATCTGGGTGAGAACATCCCCCCTGCAGCCAGGCAGCTCCTGAAGCACACACACCCTGCAGGCTGGAGAGGAGCCCTGGCCAAACATCTCCTCTTTGTTAGCACCCCTACCCCAGCTCCAGCGGAGAGCAGCGCCGCAGAGCCTCCCCCAACACCCTCCCCGCTCCCCCTTTGAGGCTGCTGGCCCCCTTTGGGCTTAGCCCGGCTCTGAAGTGACACAGCTTTCCTTCCCCCCTGCCAGGGCTTTCTCGGGATCCCTCGGAAAGCCAGGAACAGAAGCCTGGAGGCCAAATCCCAGTTGTGTGTTCAGTCACGGGACCAGCTTGGTTTCCCATCCAGCTCCACTTTGCAGTAGCTCTGTGGAACCCACAGCCAGCCTGTCTCTGTACCCTGCAAATCACCACGGCAGGCTCAGGGCTGGTGAAGACAATAGCGTGTTTGGCTCATTCTTCTGCATCAACACCATTTCCAAATGTACTTTTCCCTCCTAAACTTATTTAACCTCGCAAGCAAGAGCCACAGGGATGGCGGGCTGTTTGTTCCAAGCCCAGATCTCCCGGGAGCGCAGGCACAAAGAATAGAAGGCAGCCCGGAGAGATGGGAAGAGGGAAAATCCAGAGAGGGATTCGAATGCGCCGCCCTTGGAGACCGTGCCAGTGACCTGCTAAGGGTCCAGCCATCATAAATAAATAGGCTGCTTTTATTGTCTGGCCAAGCAGGGTAATGCTTGAGCTGCTTCCAGGGGGTGGGGCCAGGGCCGGCCCCGCTCCTCCGTGCTGAGACAAAACAGATGTCGCTCACCCCGCGCCCGTTCCGCGGGTGATTTGTGCTGCAGCCCCTCCTCGCCCGCCATGGATCGGGGCCTTTTGGCAAGGCCCCTCCCAAGGCCCCAGAAACGGAGCCAAAAACTTCCACTGCCGTGGTGGTGGTGAATCCTAAGCGAGGGGCGACAGTGCCAAGGGGTGATAATGCCAAGGGGTGATAATGCCAAGGGGGCGACAATGCCATGGGGCGACAATGCCAAGGGGTGATAATGCCAAGAGGGTGACAATGCCAAGGGGATGAAAAAGCCAAAGGGGTGACAAAGCCAAAGGGGTGACAAGGCCAAGGGGGCGACAATGCCAATGGGCCACAGTGCCAAGGGGGTGACAAAGCCATGGGGCCACAAAGCCATGGGGCGACAATGCCAAAGGGGTGACAAAGCCAAGGGGGTGACAAAGCCGAGGGGGTGACAATGCCATGGGGGTGACAAAGCCATGGGGGCAACAATGCCAAGGGGTGACAATGCCAAGGGGTGACAAGGCCAAGGGGGCAACAATGCCAATGGGCCACAGTGCCAAGGGGCAACAAAGCCATGGGGAGACAAAGCCAAGGGGGTGACAATGCCAAGGGGGTGACAAAGCCAAGGGGGTGACAAAGCCAAAGGGCACAGCCCAAAACCTGCGGCGATTAAAGCACCGCGTTCCTCTCCCTCTGCGCAGCCCCACCAGGTGCTCTGCACTGGTCCTAAAACCCCCCAAGCCTGACCCCAGATCCACTTATGGGAGGGTAGAGCGGAGAAGAACCAATAATTCACTTTTTAACCTGTTTTTTTGGCCGGTTTGGTCCAAAGCGAGCCGTTCCCAGCTGGCCCTACTGCCACCCGTGTGCAGTAGATGGCAGCAGAAGCTTTAGTCATTGGCCACCAAACTCGCAAGGATCCCTCCTCCTCCCCCCACCTTTTTTTTTTCTTTTTCTTTTTTTTTTTTTTTTTTTTTTACTTTTTACTTTTGGTGGCCTCAAAAATTATTAGTTCCAGATGAGCTCCCGCCATTGTAATAGTCCATTTAACCCGATCCACTCTGGGCAGAGTCAGTGCAAGTTCAAATGCAGCATTTTCACGTGTTAAACCACACATCAGAGACTTTTTTTTTTTTTTTTTTTTTCAGGCTCTGGGCATTCCTCCTGCAGCAGAGAAGGGGAAATGCAGGAGGTTAAACCTCACACACACACACGGCCCCGGCCATGGGCAACAATGGCACTTTGTCAAGGCAGCGCTGCCAGAGCGGGGCTGAACTTCTGAATTGAACCAGGAACCTCAGCGCTGCTTCTCCCTTTGAAGATTAGCACTAATAAGCCAAACCAGTGGGTATTTTGTTTTATAAGGAAAGAGCATTTCAAGTCACGTACGCTGCTATTGTTGGACACAAAACATGTTCTGTCTCTGCCTGTGGTGACTCCAGCAACTGCTCCACGCTTGTCTTTTGCTGGGATTACCTTTATTTTTTATACTATATTAAATTTACCTCCCACCATCTTTCCGGCCTGTTAAAACGGATGGGGTTTCCCAGAGCTAACTGCACATACATAGTTAAAACCCCCCCATTTTATTACCATATTGTTTTATCATCATATTCAAATTTTACGCCTTTTTTGGATGAAGCATTGAGAAGCAATAATCAAAACTACCAGATTTCCCTCCTACTGGAATAACAGGCGCATCTCATATAAACAAGCTCCATGTAAGAGGTGCATTAAATGATTTGTTTCTGGTAAACGAAGACAGCTCTAGCACAACACATGGAAAATTTCATGTTGTTTGCTTTTGTAATTCACTGTACACACAGCCTTTAATCTGAGGATCTCCGAGCACCCTGCACAGTTTAATTAAGGCCCACAACTGCCATGTTGGGGAAGTACATTAAGTGCTGTTATGCTGATTCTTTACAGATGGGCAGGCTCAGGGGCTGAGCTGTGCGCTCCAAATTTCCCTCTCCCCATCCAGGATGGGTCCTTAAAGCTTTTCCATGTGGCCTTCCCAACGACAGCCAGAGAAAACAGCTGAACTTAAAACCCCAACCAAACAAGAAAACCTGCTTTCATCCAGGGCCGAGCCTTCCAGTGACATGTTGTACCTGCAAAGCATCTGCCTGCATTCCCACTCCCTCAGTTCTGGTGGAAAACCGTATGGATCAGCACAGGGCCTGGGGGATTCTGTGATTCTGCCCTAACTCCCCCCCTCACCAGCCTGCCTGCAATGGGTTAAACCCCAAACCCATGTACCGACGTGACCCCAACATCGGGTCGGGAGCCAGACCCCGTCCCAAACTGAGACCTGCCAGGCCCCAGATCGTCTGTTTTGCTGCAGAGCTGGGAAGAAGAACATCCCAGCATCTTGGCTCCCAAAGCCCCATTTTTCCACGGTATTCTCTCCTGCGGGATCTGTATGGAAACCGCTCGCAGTGCCGGAGCCACGGGACAAATGAATGGGAATTCACCCTGCCAGTGATATCCATCATGAGACACAAGGCTGCACACAGGGGAGGGGCACGCTGAGCCCTAACCAGCTGCACATGGGCAGTGTCTGCCTCATCCAGCCCCTGGCCTCGGGGACTGAACAGTTGCTAAACCCTGGGAGTGGGACCGGGAGCCGCCGGGTCACCCCCTGCTCCCGGCTGGTGCCCTCACACCTCAGCCACTCGAGGCCACCACTTCCTCGCTGGCCTTGGGAACGGGCAAGCAACCAGCTTTGGCCAGGGAATGAATAGGTGCTGAAGTCACTCAGCTTTTCCCAACATTGTTCCAGCTTTGGCTGCGGAGCAGTTCTCCATCTCTCCCTTTCCCGTGTTCCTTCCCCCTCTCCTCTGCGAGCTCCTTTGTTCTCGTGTTTACAGCGGCATCGATTTGCTGTCAGAAAGCAACATGGCCTTGGAGTTTCTGTACACACAGCCCAGACCCAGCCACCTGGAACCTGCCCCTCTCACGCCCCGGCTCGCTGCCACGGGCTGCACTTGGCAGTTCAGATGTCACTGCCCCTTCCTGCTCCTCTCAAACCCTCTGGGGAGAGTGGGGGCACAAACCGTGGCCCCACACAGAGCCTCAGAGAAACACCTGGGCAGGGCCAGCGCCTTCTGCTCCTCTTTCCCATCAGCTCAGACACCTCAAAGGTTTCGGTCATGTTTTCCTCTTGTGATTTGAGGAAATCCCCTCCCTGCTGCCTGAACAAAAGTCTGGGTTGGTTGTGCAGAGTAAGCAGCCCCAGGACTGCTGTCCTCGCTGTGTTTGCAGAATAGACAGAAAACATGAAAGGACAGGGCATAAACCATCTCCCTCCTGCTCTGCCAAGATGAAATCCAGCTCTGGGTCTCTCCTAAAGAGCTGAGGGATTGCTGCCAGCCCTGCTCATGCTTTAAACGGGACCATGGGCCCCATCTCACCTCATGAGGGCACCTGGGGGAAAAAACTGCCAGCAATCCCCATGCTGGGTGCTGCACCAATTTCCATGACCTGTTAAGAATTCCCTGCCTCTCTCAGCTTCCAGCAAGAGTTGCTGCAGGTTTTAGAGCAGCAGCCCTCTGCTGAGCTCTGTTTATTGCCACCTCACAACCCTCCAGCCAAACCTCTCATGGCCCTTCCCCTGGCATGTGGTAACTCAAGTCCCCTTCTGTGGCTTCTCAGAGGGTTGGAGCCCCCATTTTCACTTGGTTCCAGTTTCCACATCCCCTCTCTTTTCCAAGCTCCATTGCTTTTACCTGCTTTTGTTCAGCTCTCCCATGAAAGGAGGGGTTGGAAGGGGTGACAGGTCTGTAAATATATCGGATTGTCTCTGGGAGAAAAAAAAAAAAAAGGTAGAGCAGAAAGAGTGATGGATACACTCTTCCCCTCCTTGCACTTGGGACAGATGAAGGAAGATGGCAGATAATTGCTCTTTATTGTGCCCCGGGTTCACCTTAAGATGAAGGAAGTGATAAGATTTCAATTAATGTCATTTAAGATTCCCTGCAAGCTGTCCTGTTCCTTTCTCAGCTTCTTCCCTCCTCTGAAAACTGTGGTCCTCAATGCTGCTTTTGTAACCCCACGGGAGCTCCCTAAATGGGCCACATCCTCACCTGGTGAGCACTGTCAGGGCTGCACCGACAGCAGCGGAGCAATGCTAATTTAGACCAGATGCCAATCCCCCTGCAGCCCCGCTCTGGATTTATTGTAGGGCAGGATAGATAACATACTTCATTATACAAAGCAGGGATCGTTTTCCAGCTTGCCCAAGAATGAACC
This sequence comes from Phylloscopus whistleri, assembly GCA_017589585.1. Taxonomy (NCBI): domain Eukaryota; kingdom Metazoa; phylum Chordata; class Aves; order Passeriformes; family Phylloscopidae; genus Phylloscopus; species Phylloscopus whistleri. Next base: position 1,219,685 of record JADMLD010001224.1, on the reverse strand, counting down.
GAGGAGCTTTTCTAATCAGCTTAAACTGATCAAGATACCCAGGCATGGAAAGCCTGATATGATATCCAGGTTTCTGTGTAAGGCACCTAATGCTGAGCTTTCTTACTTTCCCGAGTAACTGCATCAAACTCCTTGGGATTGCTTCCCTGGAAAAGGAGAATACAGGGAGCTGCAGCCCAGGGAGCTGGCACCCTGTTGAATAACACACAAACACACTGGGCCAGAGAGAAAGCTTCACCAGATATTGGTTCTTTCAAAAGAAAAAAAAAATCAGAAAAAAAAATATACTAAAAGAAGTAAATGGGTGCACGAAGCTGCTGGTGAGATTTTGCATACCAGAAACACTTGGATTTTGATCTCATTTTACCTAAAGCCAGGAGAAAGCACTGAATCACCAAGGTATCCCAGAAAAAGCCCCAACATCTTGAAAACGTTGCCTTCAGATTTTCAAAATGTCTCCTTGCAAATATCTGCTGGCAGGCAGACACAACATCCTCCTTTTCTGACCGTGCCGCTTCGGAATAAAGCAGAATCTCCACGTAAAGGACGACTCCTGCCTTCCACAGACTCCCTAATTCAAATAAATGATATGTGTGCCTTTATGGCTACAAACAGCAGTGAAAACCCCCCCCAACCCCGACAAACAAACAGCTGAAATCCTTTGCCCCCCCTGCAGATACATTAATGTTTATTGTACCCAGGAGCATCCATTTTCGCTCCTCTTCTATATATACACGCATGACGTTTCCATATGTTCTGCAGCTCAGCTCCCTGGTAACATCACACCCTCCAGGGGAGGGAGAGAAGCCTGGAAGCAGCGGGGGGGAACTCAGCGAGAGACCCCGGGTCGGGTGGGAGCAGGGTGGGGAGGAAGAGCGGAGCTGAGATTTTTGTGCCTCCTCCTCCTCCTCCTCGAGCACCTGAACCCAGCCCGGTGCTGCCACGACAGAGATGCCACATCAAACGCTGATTTTCCTGCCCATGCCCTGCAGCAGCAAACCCTCCCTGCTCCTTTTTTTTTTTTTTTAATTCTTTTTTTTAAACAATAGCCATTCCCAAGGTGTGAAATCTGCGGGAGGGGGTGGGGGGCAGGTTGGGGAGGGGGTGCTGCATCTGTGAATATGATTACAGGTTTAAAACGTGTGAAGTCTTTTCAGATTTAATGAACCAGAATGTGACTTTCATTTTGGCTGTGCATATTTTGAACCCTAATATATGTTTATTTAGTCTAATTATTTGCCTTTTTATTTAAAAATCTTTTCCCCTCTAAATGATACCTGCTCAGCTCTCCCAAGTATTTTTGCAGTACCCACACACAACAAAGGCTGTTCCTCTGCAACACACGAGCTGAGACCTCCTCATTCCTGGGTTCTGCACGGGAGGAGGAGGCTGATTCGAGAAGGAAACACTGCTCTCCAACAGATTAGAAAGTCATTTTCCCCTCCTGGGTCGATGCTGAGGTGCTGCATTTACCTGATGTGGTTTGAGCAGCTGCTGAGGCTGGAGATGGAAAATCGGATGGAGGGTGAGGAGTTGTGCAGAGCTGTGGGATTCAGGAGAGGCAGGGACAGTGTGAACGCTGCACAAGTGACCTCCTTGGAGAAAGGCAGGCATTTACATTTGTCCTCTGTGATTTCAGTCCTCCAGCTCAAAACAGGGAAATAATATGGCAAAACAAACCAGGAGGAGGAAGTCCTTGAATGCCAGCAACAGATATCAGCATGTAGCAACCCACTGAGCCACAAGGCTTTGAGGAGCAGGTAGCACAGGCTGGCAGCTTGGAGATGGAAAAGCTGGCCCAGCCATGAGGGAAATCCTTCCCAGCAGCTCCAAGACAAAGGGCAATGCCAGCCAGAGCCAGGGCAGAGGATGGGAATGTTCAACCGAGCCCCTTCTGAGGCATGAGGTGATTAAATAGGTGATGTTGTACAGAGAATATATAGAGTGCACATACAGAGCCTTCCATCTGGAGATCTGCTTGTTCCTCTAACTGCCTTTGTCCTGCCAGGTGATGTAAAACCTGCTCAAAACCCTTTTGTTTTTATCTTTCCCATCATGCTCTCAACATGATGCAGTGGACAAAACCTCAAGTCCTGAGCGCGAATCCATCCTGCTCAAGTGATCACTATTGATCACAGAGAGAAAATCTGCCTGCACTGATGGACAGGATGATCCATAAACCACCCCCAAGCAGGGGAAAGCTGCTGACCTGCAGTGAGTATTTGCAAGGCCACATCCCTCCTCTGCTCCCTGCAGACCAGGGGGCTCAAACCTGAAACCCTCATCGGGCAGTTCCTGATCACATTTTCCTGCCCTCGAAACCCTTCACCCCAAACATCAAACAGGATTTTTTTTTTTTTTTTCTTCCCTCTACTACGAAAAGTTTTTCAGGACAGGAAAACGGTTTCCTGTCCAGACCAGACACCGGCTTCCTGCAAGCTCTCCAGCAGATCATGTAATCCTACGCCCCTATTTGTAAAATGAAGATGATCGATTGCCTTTGTCTCCTCTACTCAAACGTCCAAGCTGTGGTCCTTAAAACGCCCACGTGACCAGGCATAACTCTGCCCTGATCTCACACAGCACTGCAGTAATTCTCATAAATAATGGCAGAGTTACGAAAGTAGGATTTACAGTAATGCGTCAGAGCGCGGGATGACAAAATCGCCTGGGTTTACTCTGAATTTACATGAGAATAAACAAGGCCAGACTTCTGCCCTCGTTCCGCAGAAGGGCCCCAGGTTGTGTGTCTGTGTTCCATCTCCTCACCCCCACAGCCTCTTAGGTGGAGTTACATTTATTTTAACACCATGAACTTGGAAATTGGAGTTTGCCCTGGCCACGCAGCTCTGAGGGCTCTGCCCGGAGTGGCCGTGGGTGATGGGTGGGGATGTGTGAGGGCTTTGCTCCATGGCTCAGCCAGAGCAAGCTCTGGGCTGCCCCTACACATCCACGTGCACCCCAACAGCGACAGAACACTCAGCACACCTCACCCTCTGGAGAAATCCATATAAACCCACCCAAACCAGCTCTGCTTTGGGAGGACAGAGAACTGAAAGGGTTAACTGGCTGCTTTGGGGATGAGCTCTGGTTACCCAGGGAAAATTAGAAAAAAACCCCAAAAAACATTTTGGGCATGGGGCACGAATGCAAATGCTCTGAAAAGTGGAATTGGTGAGGCCAGACCTGGTGCTTCTGGGCTGGTAGGAGTGACAGGGACAGGGTCAGGGTCCCCAGGGAGCAGTGGGGTTTCTGTCTGGGCTGCAGAGCAAGAGCCATTCTCCAGTGAAGGAAGGAGCTGTGCTGGGCACCCTGAGGCACTCATCCCTTCCATCCTACAGCCCTGACACCTTCCCAGCCACCTGAGGCTTCTAACATGAGCCAGTGCTGGCCCTCCTGGTACCTGCTGCCTTTTCAGAGGGCAGCACCATCCCCAAGGACACGCTCATGAGAAGATGTTCCTGACTCATGAGGAGAGCCAGGAGTCACTGCTCTGACCCTGCACCCCACAGGGATCCATGGAAGCCACCAACGACTTTCAGACCCCTAAAATCCCATGATTTTGTTAACTGGCTCCCTGGGGCACACCCAGCTCTGACAGAGCACCCCAGTGGTGGCCACGGAGGGGGTCCAGGAGCCACTGCAGAGCTGTGGGAGGCAATCCATGTGTCCCCATGGTGGTTTGGGGCTCCCAGCTGACAAGGGACAGGCGGGGATGACTTTTCAGGAAAAGCACTGAGTAGGAAGAGATGAAAAGAAGAGGCACCAGCCCCAGGGAGGTCAGAGAGGGAGCTCCATCCTTCTCTGATGGGCTGTGGCTGCTGGCAAGCCGAGGGCTGGATTTGATGGCCCAGGAGGTGCCTGGGGAGGGGGATGGCTGTGGAAAAGCCGGGTGGTTACGTAAGAAAACCATCTCTGCTGTGGCAGCATGGTGATAGCAAAGGGTTCAGGAGGAGAGGCAGGCAAATCTGCTGACCTGGCTGCTCCTCTGTCTCTGCTGACAACCCAGACAGGGACGGGTTTACAGCCAGGGCTGAAACAACGGGCTCCTGCTCAGCTGAACTCCTCTAAATTGATACTTTCTGCTCAAAGAACCTCTGCACAGAGCGTGATCCTGGTGGGCTTTCTCCAGGGCTGGGAACTGAGCTTTCCCACCAGCTGCTCTCCCATCTCCTCCCTCCTGCATGGAATGGTTTGGGTTGGAAAGGTCCTTGACCATCATGGTCCATCCTGGAGTGGCTGCAGCACTGTGGAGCTTCCTTCCCTTAGCGTGGGGAAAACTTAACGGCCTTAACGGCAGTGATCACAGATTTACAGAATGGGATGGGGCAGGACCAGGGGATGGGGCAGGATTCCCAGGATATCTCACAACTCTTGGGGCCGTCTCTCCATTCCCGGGATATCTCCCCATTCCCGGAGCCATCTCCCCGTTCCCGGGGCTATCTCTCCATTCCCAGGATATCTCCCCATTCCCGGGATACCTCTCCATTCCCAGGGCTATCTCTCCATTCCCGGGGCCATCTCCCCACTCCGGGGGCCATCTCCCCATTCCCAGGGCTATCTCCGCATTCCCGGGCCATCTCTCCATTCCCAGGGCTATCCCCTCATTCCCGGGGCTATCTTTCCGTTCCCGGGGCCATCTCCCCATTCCCAGGACATCTCCCCATTCCCAGGATATCTCCCCATTCCCAGGGCCATCTCCCCATTCCCGGGGCCATCTCCCCATTCCCGGAGCCATCTCCCCATTCCCGGGCCATCTCCCCATTCCCAGGACATCTCCCCATTCCCAGGGCCATCTCCCCATTCCCGGGACATCTCCCCATTCCCGGAGCCATCTCCCCATTCCCAGGGCCATCTCCCCATTCCCAGGATATCTCCCCATTCCCGGGCCATCTCCCCATTCCCAGGACATCTCCCCATTCCCGGGCCATCTCCCCATTCCCGGGACATCTCCCCATTCCCGGGGCCATCTCCCCATTCCCGGGCCATCTCCCCATTCCCGGGGACATCTCCCCATTCCCGGGGCCATCTCCCCATTCCCGGGACATCTCCCCATTCCCGGGCCATCTCTCCATTCCCGGGCCATCTCCCCATTCCCGGGCCATCTCCCCATTCCCGGGGCCATCTCCCCATTCCCGGGACATCTCCCCATTCCCGGGCCATCTCCCCATTCCCGGGGCCATCTCCCCATTCCCGGGACATCTCCCCATTCCCGGGCCATCTCCCCATTCCCGGGACATCTCCCCATTCCCGGGAACGGGGCCGGACCCGGGCCACGCCTCGGGCGCGCGCCCCGCCCCGCCCCTCCTCCTTGCCCTCCCATTGGCCGGGGCTGCGCGGCCTCGGCCAATCAGCGCGCGCCTTCCCCCCCACGCCCTGGCAACAGGGGCGGCCGCCGGCGGGTTCATCTGAGGTGCGGCGGCGGCCGCGGGCAGCGCGGGGCCGGCCCCGATCATCGCCCCTGCCCGGCCCCCATCACCCCCTGCCCGGCCCCCATCGCCCCTGCCCCGGCCCAACCCCGCGGGCACCGCCGCCCGAGCCCCCAAACCCCGCTCCCGACCTCCCCCCGCCGCCGCTTGGGTTGCCCCGGTGGGATAAACCCGCCCCGAGCATCACCCGCCAAGGGCTGAGAGCAGCACGAGCTGTTTGGTTTCCGTGTCACATCCCTTTCCTGGGGTAGTTGATATTGCTGTGTATTCAATATGCTTCTGTATTTAAATATACTTCCATATTTAATACACTTATATATTCAATATGCTTCTATGTTTAATATACTTCCATATTTAATACACTTATATATTCAATATACTAATATATTCTACATACTTATATATTCAATATACTAATATATTCTACATACTTATATATTCAATATACTTATATACTCAATATACTAATATATTCGATATACTTATATATTCAATATACTTTCATACTCGATATACTTATATATTTAATACACTTATGTAATCAATATATATATTGAATATACTTATAAACTGAATCTCCTGGCATGTTCAATATAATTACATACTCAGTGTGTTTATGTATTTAATGCACTCAGATAATCAATATACGTATATATTGAATATATATTGAATATACGGACGTATTCAGTACACTTATATACTCAATATAGTTATATAGTGAATATATCCCGGCAAAAAAAATAATATATATATATATATATATATATAATATACAGATGCAGCCCGCTGAGGTTGCAGCGCGAGAGAAGAGCTGAAATCCGTGGCCAAAAAGGTCTTAGAAGAGGCTCCACGCTGCCTTTCCCATGTAAAGATCAAACCCCTCTGCTCGCTCTCCTCCTCGCTATCATTTTTAATTAATGAGGGCAGCAATGCCTGCGGATACGGAACCGGGGAGAGAACGCCCTCCCCATCCCTCTGCTGTATTTCCTCTAAGGAAAAAAAAATAAAATAAAATAAATAAAATGGCAGGGAATGATGATGATGATAATAATAATAAAAAATCAAAGATTGTAATCGTGCCACAGATCCAGGTGATGGAGCACAACATTTCCATGGTTTTTGCAGGCGCTGTGCACGGCGGGGATGAGGGGGTTACGGCTCGGGGCTGGTCCCTGTGATTTATGTAAAACATTTTAGCGCACCGGAAAATAGACAGCGGAGAAAATCCAATTCCAGATGATTCAAAAGGCACAAAGACAATGGGAGAAAAGGACCAAGTTCAGCTCATTTAAATGCTGTTAATTGTTCATTCCCATAGTGAGACGGTTTCTTCTGCAAATGAGAGAACAAACCCTTTAACGCCGGGTTAGTTTTGGGTTTGGCTTTTTTTTTATTATTATTATTATTTTATTTGCACCGTGCCAGGACTGAAGTGAACCCAAATAATCTTAATCCCTGAATATTAGTCGCTGTTTTATGGCTTTTTTAAAGGAAGAGGGATAAGAAAAAGAAGGAGAGCCCTGCAGATAATGCCCCGACTGGCACAAAGAGCCGGAGCGAGGTTGGAAGTCACTGCAATCCGCGCCCAGACCTCTTGGAGGTCTCGAGCACCGCTAGAAACCCGCAAATGAGGGGGGGAAAAAATTAAAAAAAATATAAAACAACCCTTCCGAGAGGGAGCAAAGTTCCGTTTGCTGCTCACCGGCGAGGGCTGCAAGGGGGTGGCTGCACGAGGTGCCACTTCATTGATCCCGTTATTTTATTGATTTCCCGGGCGGCGGCTGGGGATGCAGCGGGTGCCGCACCAGAGCCGCCGCTCGGGATGAATTTTTGGGCTCCCGGCAGCGATGGGCGCTGGCAGGGGAGGTCGGAGGCTCTGGCGAGCTGCCCTCGCCCCTCGGAGCCGTGCCTGGCGTGACTATAAAAGGCGAGAGGAAGGAGGAAAAAGAAAAAAAAAAATAAAAAAAAGAGGGGCACGAGAAGGAGAAACACCGCACGGATGGATGCAGCACGTTCAGGGGAGGCACAAGCGCAGCTAAAGCCGGCAGGGGACACAGACCTGGCTCTGGTCCCTCCCCAGCCCCTGGTGCCTCCCTCCCCTGGGCTAAAAAAGCCCCGAGATGCTGGCAGGGATGCGGGTGAGGATTCCCCTCCTACCTCGGCAGCAGTGCCCCTATGTCTGTCCCACCTGCGGGCTTCAGATCCCCACAAAAAAAGTGACTGAATTCCCTGCGGGCTTCAGCTGCCCGCAAAAAAAAAGTGATCAAATCCCCTGCCCGTGCCTTTCGTGCCTCGGTTTAGCCTCAGCAGAGCAGGAGTGGCAGCGCTGGTGCAGCCAGCACTGCTCTGCTCTTCCCCAGTGCTGGCAAACACAGAAATGCCAGCGAGGAAAAGCAGCTTTTCTGAGGAAAACAGAAAAAAATCCGCATCCGTGGCTGGGAAATGCAGAGGGAAATCAACCCAGCTTGGTAATTCCTTGCCCTCACACCTCATACCCGGGCTCCCAGAGGAATGCCCGGGCCCAGCCCTGCTGCTTGGACCAGCTGAGGGTGCAGCACTGCTGGGACAAGGAGTAAAGGATGAGGGTCCTGCTGGGACTGTCCCCAGAAAAGACCCCCAAACTGCCAACACTGTATTTTTCCTGCTCTTTTCCTAGCTCATGCTGCCTTTTTGGTGTGGCACAAGCTCTTCCCTACCTGGACTAACAACAGCCTGGCTGGAGTCACAGCCTGGATGTGCAAGGAAAGGGCGTTTCCCAGGCAGGGATGGCACTGCAAGCGAGGAGCATTATCCCAGCCACGTTCCCACTGCACTGCTGCCAGGATCAGCATCCCAGCACGTTCAGAGGTCAAGACTCCAGCTCTTCTCTAAGGACCTGGCCACTTCCTTGAATTTTCCATCCTTCAATTCCCTCAAAATGGAAATACATTCAATATTTGCAAATCCCGGCGCTCTCCGAGGAGTTGCTGTCGTTAAGGGCTCCACACATGACGGGGAAAACATTTGTTTTTGCCATTAGGAGAGCCAGTTCCCCCTCCAACTGCAAGGCAACATCTCTGTTGTGTGTGCCTGACAGTGTTTCTGCCCTGCTCCAAAGCACGCCCAGGGAGAAAAAAAACAAAACCGGGAGCCTTTCACTCCATTTCAATGGACTTTGGAACAGGCCCCTCATGCAATATGCATTCACTCATATAGTGCTGGCAGAAAAGGCTCCTGAATGAGAGAAAATATCTAATCAGCTGCATTTACCCCACGCTTCAGTCCCCCACCTGCACCAGGATTACATCTGAGAGCGTGCAAACTGTACCAGGGTTGCCTCTATAGCATCAATCACCACATTATGTGGGGTTTTTTTGCATCGGTGAGGGAAAGGAAATTCATGATTTGAGGCGGTTTTGGGTTGGGAAGCGACTGATTGCAGCCTGAGGGGTTTGGGGCTCCCCAGAATATCCCAAACCCCACGGCCTGGTGTGTGGGTTTGAGGGGTGCAGCACTGAAATGGCTGCTCCACCTCGTCCTGGAGGTGGTGGAAATGTCCCAGAGAGAGTCGTGGTGGATTTAGAGAATCCTTGTGAATGGAAATGTCATCTGCAGTAGGTGTGTCCTGTTCCTTGGGAGTGGAAACGCGCTTTTTAAAAATCTCCAAGTTGCTTCAGTCCTCCTGAGGAGATCCTTTGTGTTTTCATTTTAAGGTGAGACACAGATCTGAACAACAAAGCAGAGCTGGAGGTATTTGGGAGAGCTGCAAGCTTGGGGTTTTTCCCAAGCAGAAATTACATTCCCTCCATGCTGAAACCAGCACAATTTGAGGAAGATTTTGGTGTGGTGGGTGTCAAACTTAAGCAGGGTTTTGTGCTTCTGTTTCTATTCCACATTTTCCATGCTGACCTTGACAGAGAGTCTGTTTATTAAATTTGTGGGCAGCACAGAGCTGGGAGAGCCCCACCAGCATGGCAAGGTCAGAATTAGCCTTCAAAATTATCTGGATAAATTGAGAAATCGTCTGAAATAACTGGCTGAAATCCAACGGGGATAAAAGCAGGGGATGTTGGACAGAGACAGGAATATTCCAGAGCATGAGTGAGACCCAGGGAGATTGTGAGCTCAGCAGAAAGGGTCCCAGCAGTGGGTGATGAGCTGAACGGGGTGGGGTGCTGGGGGAGAGCCTGGAGGACTTCTGTCCTTCTCCTGAGTGAAGAGGATGGAGCTCACAGGAAGGTGAGAAAGGCTGCTCACACCCTGGGGGCGTGAAGGACAGGGAAAGCTGGATGTAACACAGTGCACAGTGAAAAACTCAAATGTAAGCAAAGACCTGGTGCCACCATGCAGGCTGGGGAAATTCATCCATCTCTGAACCAAATCTTGGCTGTCTTTGCTCATTGGGTGCTTTTTTTGCCCCACAAATGAGCCAAGAAAAGCCAAGACTGTGACAAACGACAGAGAAATTCCCTTTCCATGTCAAGATAGAGGGCTCCAGTAGCTTTGTCCAACTGGGAATTCAGTGCCCTGAGTTTAGATCCCTGTGTGCCTCCTGAAATCCCTGGCTGCTGCTCCTGAGCTGATCCAGACTCTTGCCAACCTCCTGCTGGAGAGCTGTGCAGAGGTGTGGGGATCTCCATGAGTCATTTCCCTCATGGGAACTGGGATCATTGCTATTTTACAGGTGCTGCATTGCTGCTCGAGAAAAACTCAAAGTGCTAGAGTGCTCTCAAAAAAAAAAACAAACCAAACCAAAAAAAACCAAAACCAAAACAAACAAACAAAAAACAAACAAACAAACAAAAACCTAAACAAAAAACCCCAAACAAAACAAACAAAAAAAACCCCACACCAAAAAAAAACAACAAAAAACCCCCCAAAAACCAACCAACCAAACAAAAACCCAAAAAATCAAAACCCAAAAAACCCCCAAACCCCACAAAATTAAAAATATTCAACCACAAAACTGCATTTACTGGGGGTTAAAGCAGCTTCTGGCACTTGGGGGGTTGATGATTATTTTTTCTGCCATGCCACCAGCTCTGCAGATGATGCTGAGCTTCTCTCACACCCATTTCCCTCAGCCCCAGAGGAGACACCACATCCCCAGCCCAGTCCCTAACGAGAAAAGCACCCTGTGACTGCAGGGTCTTATCCTTCCCCATCACTAATTATCCTCATTTAGTAGCAGATCACCTCAGCATTTCTGCTTCCTCCTCTGCAGGCTAAAACCCCCACTTGTAAACACGTACAAAGCTTTATTTTCCCTGGCATGCTCAGACAGCATTTCAGGATTTTTAGGTAATCCTTCAGGGGTGCCACTTCCAGGAGGGCAGGGAATGCTTCCCTCTGCCTTTATTTTGGAGGAAAACTGGTGCTGCCCCAACATGAGGCCTTTGTGGGCATTGGTACTGCAGAAATAAAGCACAAAAATGGCAAATTCCTGATAAATTCAACCAAGTATCCAAGAGCTGCACTCCCACTTCCCTGCTCCACAAGCCCTCTCATGGCTTTGGGGGCCAAATTAATGTGAAATCTGTTTTTTCTCAAGGCATCACCATCACCTCAGAAGTGAAATACCATGAGGAGATCATAAAAGTGTCCTTGAGGTGTAAAGGAAAGGCGGCGAAAAATATGAGCACAAATAAAACCACTGGCTCAGGCTGCACACCCTGAATATTGATATTTTATTTTATTTTTATTTTTTTCCAAAATAGTGTCTTCCTTTCAGGCTGAAGGATATTTTGCTTTATAGGTAACTGCTAACCTGACACTGACTGATGAAGGTGATCGTAACTTGGGGGTTATTCTCTTCCACAGAACATTTAAATAAAACCAATAATAATAATAATAATAATAATAATAATAATAATAATAAAAAATAGAAATTACTGGCAGTTTTCCCAGGGGAAATCCTGCCCCTCTGTCCAGGGAGGATTCACACCCAGCTTGTGCACCTGGATTTTCTGGGCACGCTGAGATCCAGCAGTTCTGGAATCAGCGGCCACCACAGGTGAGCTGGAGCTCAGGTTCTCCAAACCAAAAGTGACTCAAAATCAATTTTGTGGGAGCACTCTGGTGTTTCCCAGCTGGGAGAATCTTTGTTCCCTCCCAGAGCAAACCCCAAGGCAGAGGCTGGGATCAGCACACCCGGTGTGTGGTTGCTGGTGTCTCACCTCTGCTCTGCTTGGAGCCAGCAGGGCTCAAACCACTTATCCAACAACCCTGGCTGAGAATCACAAAATAAACTGGGCTGATCTCCCCTCCTCTGCTGGGATGTTGTGTTAGACCAGTGAAAAATTGCAGAGATTTCCCCCCTTTTTAAAATCTGGGGTTGCTTTTCTTGTTATTTCTCAGCCAGAACTTTGTTGTTTGGGGTTGGAAGCCCAGCCTGCCAAAACCCCAACTGCCCAAACTGCATCCCTGTCCCTTTGTGCCTGTGCAGGGTGGGACAAGGGGAAGGATCAGACAGGCTTAATGGCAAATTAATCATCGTTATCATGATAGGCCTCGTCCATAGCAGGCACATTCCAAATGATTCCCAGGGCTGTGCTCCTCCTGAAGCCACTGCTCCTCATTTTATGCACAAGCCCTGGCACAAGGGAGAGCCAGGAGCACAAAAAGCACAAAATCCTCCAGATTTAACTCCTGCAAAACCCAAAGTGGGGGGAAGCATTGCCCACTCTGCGATTTCTCCCTGAGGGAGGCAAAAGAAACCTCAAAATGTTGAATTGTGTGGCCGAATGTTGAACTCTGGGCCCAAATTTCCACCTGGGTTGGTGTAAATGGGGTGGGCCGAGCTGGGCAGAGGCTGGGAGAGCTCTTGAGGGAAAAGCTCTGGACTTTTTTTTTTTTTTTTCCACAGCTTTTTCTCACAGAATAGAAAAAAAACCCCAAAAAACAACCCAAAAACCCCACAAATCAACTGCCTGGCCTGGCTGTGGCTGTGCCAGAGCCTGCCCCCAGTGAATTTTCAACCCCAAAATGTTGAATTGTGTGGCCAAATGCTGAACTCTGGGCCCAAATTTCCACCTGGGTGGGTGTAAACGGGGTGGGTGCAAACGGGGTAGGTGTAAATGGGGTGGGTGCAAACGGGGTAGGTGTAAACGGGGTGGGCCGAGCTGAGCTGGGAGAGCTCTGGAGAGAAAAGCTCTGGACTTCTTTTTTATTCACAGCTTTTCCTCACAGAATGGAAAAAAAAAACCCAAAAACAACCCAAAAAACCCCACAAACCAACTGCCTGGCCTGGCTGTGGCTGTGCCAGAGCCCGCCCCCAGTGAATTTTCAACCCCAAAATGTTGAATTGTGTGGTCAAATGCTGAACTCTGGGCCCAAATTTCCACCTGGGTGGGTGTAAACGGGGTGGGTGTAAACAGGGTGGGTGTAAACGGGGTGGGTGCAAATGGGGTGAGTGACCACCGAGCTGGGCAGAGGCTGGGAGAGCTCTCCAGGGAAAATCTCTGGACTTTTTTTTTTTTTCACAGCTTTTTCTCACAGAATGGGAAAAGAACTCAACAAAAAACAGCCCAAAAAAACCCCAAACCAACTGCCTGGCCTGGCTGTGGCTGTGCCAGAGCCCGCCCCCAGTGAATTTTCAACCCCAAAATGTTGAATTGTTTAACTCTGTGCCCAAATTTCCACCTGGGTGGGTGCAAATGGGATGGGTGTAAACGGGGTGGGTGTAAATGGGGTGGGTGTAAATGGGGTGGGTGCAAATGGGGTGGGCCGAGCTGGGCAGAGGCTGGGAGAGCTCTAGAGGGAAAAACTCTGGACTTCTTTTTTTTTTTTTTTCACAGCTTTTTCTCACAGAATAGGAAAAAAAACCCCAAAAAACCCCCAACCCAACTGCCTGGCCTGACTGTGGCTCTGCCAGAGCCCGCCCCCAGTGAATTTTCAACCCCAAAATGTTGAATTGTGTGGCCAAATGCTGAACTCTGTGCCCAAATTTCCACCTGGGTGGGTGCAAACAGGGAGGGTGTAAATGGGATGGGTGCAAATGGGGTGGGCCGAGCTGGGCAGAGGCTGGGAGAGCTCTGGAGAGAAAAGCTCTGGACTTTTTTTTTTTTTTCCCCACAGCTTTTTCTCACAGAATGGAAAAAAAAAAACCCCAAAACAACCCAAAAAACCCCCCAACCCAACTGCCTGGCCTGGCTGTGGCTGTGCCAGAGCCTGCCCCCAGTGAGTGTGTCCCCACCATTCATGAGTGATTACATGCCCCCCGAACACCTGCGAGAGCAGCTCATAAAGCAGGCATTCATGGGCCCTGGCAGCACCAGCATGGGAACTGCAGGCTACAGGGCGACAGTCATTGTAACTCCAGATAAAAACATTCTCTCACCCAGCCCTCTGAAAATAGAAGCTGGCTGCCATTTCAGTTCGGCACCACGGGGTATTTAAAAAAAAAAAAAAAAAATTAAATAAAATAAAATAAAAAGAAGGGTTGCTTCACCTCGGTGGCTTTTAGAGTCAGTTGAGTGCATGGCTGGGGTGCTGGTGGTGCAGCAGCAGCCTCTGCCACACAGCAGGGACAAATCACAGGGTGCCCGAGTGTTTCCTTGCTGGAGCATCTGGCAACGGTGCCATTTCATCCCTTGCACTTCCCATTTATTCCCCCTCCTGCCCTGCAGCAGCTCTGACTGGGGCTACAGTGTCGGGGTGGCCAGCAGAGAAAGGCACTGCCTTCAGGGGTCCCCTTGGAAATATCAAAACACTCAAATAAAATTAAAAAAATCATTAAAAGAAAGAAAAAAAAAGAAAAAAAAAATTTAAAAAAAAGAAAGCAACTGCAACACTTAAATAAAAATGGTAGGAATCCTGGCAGTGAAATGTTGGAGCACAATGCTGCTGCTGGCAGGGTGTGCTGAGAGGGGCTGCAGGGGCTGGGTGCTGCCAGGCACTGGCTCCAAACCTGTCCCCAGGTGTGGGCTGGGGGGGCCAAAATGCTGCCAGGACGTGCAGGTGCTGGCTGGAGGTGAGCAGGTCCACGTCCCACCCACCCTCACACCAAACACAAACCCTGCTGGAGATGCAGGGGATGGCACTGCCAGGGCAGGGCGAGCCCTGTGGTTCAATATTTGGCTGAAAATGCCACAAAGAAGCCCAGTTTGGAGGGGCTTGTGAGCCCACTCCTTCCAAAGGCAGCTAAAGGGAGCTGAAGTGGTTTCAGAAGGGCAGGGAGGGTCTCTGCTGGCTCTGGGATCTGGGAAAACACAACACCCTGTGGGATGTGCCTCTGCTCCCAGCCCAGCAGAGCGTTGGGATGGTGGCTGGAAGTGCAGCACAGAGGGATCTGAACACCCTGTGCTGGACACAGGAGCAGCCCTGGAGCTCAGGCTCTGTGTGGAATATCCCTGCTTAAAAAAAAAAAAGGAAATATCCCTGCTCAGCCTCCTGCACTGGGCCTCTGAAGAAAAACGAGGGTGAGGGTTTGTTCCCTGCAGCCTCGTTGTGTTCCTCTGGGGAATGGGTTTTCCCCAGAACCCCCTAAAGCTTGTGACCATTGAGTTTGACTCTTTCTTCCTCTTATCATGACCCTATTGGCTCAGGGCCAGTTATCTATCCTGAGACAGAGACTAGATAAACCCAGGCTTCTTCTTTGTTCTCTCTCTTTTCCTGGAACCCTTCGAGAATAAAGCCTTGGACTGATCCTGGGGTGAGAGCCTCTTTTGGAATCTTTCACCCTGTCCCCTGAGCTATTCCTCCAAAGCCCCTCAAGGAGACTGAGCTGGCCACAGAAAGCCCAGGGGGGCAGGCAGGGGAGCATTTCACAGCCTTTGCCTTCAGCCACACCGAGCTGCTCGCACAGGAGCAGAGAGGAACTCTGCTGAAAGGCCCTTGTTTGCTGCTGAAGCCTCAGGGGCGAAGGAGAGGCTGCCAGAAGAGCTGGTGGCACTGCTCAAAGCTGCAAAAAGAGCAGCAGCAGTGACAGCAAGGGACACCTGGGTGTGCCAGTGGGATGGAGCTGGGGTCGTGGATCACGGCTTCCACCAGAGCAACAACCAAGGAAGGTGACTCAGGACAGGTGAGCACATCTTTTGGGTGGGAACACGCCTCTGCTGGCTTCTCTGTGGGGTGTCAGACCTTTCCAGATCATCCCCTGCCCAAAGTAAACCCTAAAGCTAACAAAGGTACTCAGCACATCCTCATTTCTTGACTCAGATCCTCCCCTCCCACCACAAAAGTGCCACCAGTACGAACCCCAGTGCTGAGAACTTGGGAGATCCAACCCAGAAGTCCCCCTGTGCTGAGTCCCAGGCTGACAGGAGGTGTTTTAACATTTATGAGTCTCGAGGATACGTCGAAAAACAACTGCATTTTTAAAAACCTGTTCAAAGATTTGCTTGACACAGATTTCCCAAGCAGCCAACCTGGGTTTCACCTCATGTAAATTTTATTCCCCTAAAAAATTAAATGTCTCGTCTGAAGCAGCTATTTCAACTCCCTCTGCCTCCAGAGGGTTGCTTCTCCCATCCTAAGCCCCCCTAACCATAGGATTATAGCAGGAAGCAGCAGTGGAAGCATGTCAGGAGCATTGCAGTTAAACCACAATTCAAGAGCAGCACCAGAGGGATTTTCACGGTTGCACAGAGGGCAGAAAAGCTCATTTTTCACCTCAAAAGGGAGAGGAAAACCAAAGGCCTGGCAGCATCCTTCTGGAGCAGTGAGTAGTGGAGAGAAACCATCGCAGTTAATTCCCCTCTGCCTTTCCAGAAGGAGCCACACCGAGCTGGGAGCTGCTGCTGGAGCCAGGGGGTGCTGGAATGCACCAGCCTCTGCTCACAGGGCCTCCTCCTGAGACCATCCCAGCCCTTCCAGGCTCCTCTGAACACCCCCAAGATCCCCCAGGCCGTGGTGGGACACTCCTGCCAGAGCCACCCTCCCTTTGGGATCACCTCTGGTTCCACGCCGGCCCTGGATGCCCAAGGTTTGGCCTTCGGGGTGTCCCTGTGACGTTGGGGATTTGGGGGAAGATGCTGCGTGGCTGGAAGCTGCAGGAGGGGCACAGTGCCCTGCATTTCAGAGCAGGGTCCTTTTGCAGGGTGGGGAGAGAAGAACCCAGGAGCTCCAGCCACAGAGCTGGAGACTCCAAGATCAGTCCCTTACATCCTACATCCCAACCTGCCTCAAAATCCCACCATTTCCACTCTTTTGCTGCTCAAGGAAGTGAAGAAAACACCATCTTCTCTCAAAGAAGGAAAAAAAAAAGGGAAAGGAAAATATG
The DNA here is from genome assembly GCA_017589585.1 of Phylloscopus whistleri. NCBI lineage: Eukaryota > Metazoa > Chordata > Aves > Passeriformes > Phylloscopidae > Phylloscopus > Phylloscopus whistleri. The sequence continues at coordinate 1,203,056 of JADMLD010001224.1, read as the reverse complement.
CAGCAAACTCTCCTGTGTGTGTTTTTTGACTTAGTAATATCTGTAGCCAATTCTCCCAAGAGACACAAACAAACACATGCCGAACCGGAATATCAATGAGGGCTTTTTTAGAGCAGGCACATTAAAATGCAAAACAGGAGATAATGAGATAAAGCAGCAACTTACAGGTTCCTTAATTCCAGATTTTGAAAGCCCCGTGCAGGAGCTGGAGGAAGGGAGCTGCGTGGAGGGCTTGGCTGGAGGGCAGCTCCTGGGGCTGCAGGAGTGACTGAGGGTAGGGGAGAGGAGCAGAGAGAGGAGGGGGAGAGCCCAGGAGAGGCAGGTGAGAGCGTTTGGCAGCTGAGAGGTCGAGGGATGCTGCTCTGCACCCCTGTGCCCTGGCTGTGGGGGGACAGCAGGAGCACAGGGAGGTGGGAAAGGGGGAGAAGGAGCCCAGAGAGTGAGGCACCCTCACACCCCACACCTCCCTGCCATGCCTCACCCCAGAGCATTGCTCCTCGCTGCCTCAGCACGAGCTGCAAGACATAAAAATCACTCTGGGGGACACCAAGAAGGGGGCAGAGCACCCTCCTGCACACACACACTGTGGGGTGGTGGGTGAATTCAGCCCCAGCTCAGCTGACAAAGCCTCAGAGGCTCTCCTGGACTCATTACAGCCATGCTGAGCAGCAGAAAGGTGGTTTTGTTCCAAATCACTCTGGCACAGGAGGGGACCCCAAGAAGGGGGCAGAGCACCCTCCTGCACACACACACACACACACACACACTGTGGGGTGGTGGTGGGTGAATTCCTGCTCTGGGCACAAGCCCAGCTCGGCTGACAACGCAGCAGCAGCCTCAGAGGCTCTCCTGGGCTCAATACAGCCATGCTGAGCAGCAGAAAGGTGGTTTTGTTCCTCCTTTCAGAGCTCCAGCCCCTGCTGAACAACAGCTCCATGTTTTCCCACCCGTCTGCCTCGCAGCCCCGTAGGTGACACTGGAAAATTCGGGGTCACTTTGAGGAGGTGACACTTTGGATGCCGGTGCCAAAAAGATCATGAAAAGGAAAAATGAAAAGAAGAAATGAATGAGAGGAAATGGAGAGAGAGGGGGAAAGTCTAAGAAAGAGCCATTATTTAAGCAGACCTGGCCAAGGGTAAAGGTTTTAATTCTTTCCAAGTGCCATATGTGGTTGCCTGTGGGGGAAAGGCAAGGCCATATTTATCTGACTGAACCAATAATTCATATCTGTTTCAGGAGCCGACTTTGGTGGATTGTAGATCTACAGCTGTTCCTAGTCTAGGTCCAGACTTTCCCGGTGGGAATCACTGTAGCAACACGTCTGACTTATAGGATTCATATGGAGGGGGACAGGAGACCCAGAACTGTAAATTCAAACCGTGTGTACATTACTTCCATGCATTCAATTCAAAAGCATTTAGGGCTTTTCAAAACAGCCCTTTCACTACAGGAAAACTCCCCCACACTCACAATTTAAAGGAAACAGATCTTTCATGTTTACCCTTCCTGTTTCTTGTAGGAGGTCTTGAAATAAAGGTAAGAATGCAAAGCCGTTTTATATTTTTCCAATAAAATTTGGAGCAGTTGCCCTGGTGGACGTGTGTGTGTGTGTGTGTGTGTGTGTGTGTGTGTGGAGGGGGATGGTGGACGTGTTACTGGGGAATAAATCACGGTGTCAGGATTAAACAAAGAAGGCTCAAGGAATACTTTGACTTTCTGCTGCTTTGCTAAAGGCTACTCAAGATTTTGTTCCTCCTCAGATTTGTTTTTTGGCACACACACGCCCTCACAGCTTAAGAACACCAGAGAGTGACAAGAGTAATTTTTAGTTCATTTTCACAGCAGAAATTCTGGCATTTTCTTTTACCTGCTTGAAGAAGAGCCCCCTGTCTCCCTGGAGACACTCAGAGCTGGTGTCACCTGGAGATGGCAGGTCTGCATCTCTCGTTGCTTCTTGATGAACTCACCCAGACCGAGCACAGAGGCAGGGAAAGGAGATCCTCACCCAAACCCCATCTGCTGGGGATGGCAGGGAGGACCCTGCACTAAGGAAGAGCAAATTTCCCTCAGGGATGTGCAGCTGAATCCGTGGCAGAGCCCTGCAGTCCCTAAGGTATCACCCTCTGGACAAAATGGTTCTGCCAAAGGGCCAAAGCACAAGTCTGGCTTAAAACTGACTTTTCCAACAGGTTTTATCTCTTTATTGATTACAGCAGCAAACCAGATGCTTCACAGCTACTGCAGGAGCCTGAATTAGGCACAGAAGCCCAGAATGGTTTGGGTTGGAAAAGAAATTAAAGACCATCTCATCCCACCCCCTTTTCCATGGGCAGGGACATCAGACATCTTCCACTGTCCCAGGTGGCTCCAAGGCCTGTCCACCCTGGCCTTGGGCATGCCAGAGATCCAGGGGCAGCCACAGCTGCTCTGGGCACCCTGTGCCAGGCCTGCCCACCCTCACAGGGAAAAATTTCCCTCCAATTTCCCATCCAGCCCTGCTCTCTGGCAGTGGGAGCCATTCACTGTGTCCTGTCCCTCCATTCCTTGTCCCAAGTCCCTCTCCAGCTCTCCTGGAGCCCCTTTAGGCCCTGGGAGGGGCTCTAAGATCTCTCCAGAGCCTTCTCATCTTCAGACTGGACACCCCAGCATCCATTCTCCCATTTCCCTGTAGATGGGTGCTGGGAGGGTGATGGATTTGGTTTTGTTTTCTGCCCCCTGCCTGGGGCTCCTGCCTGGAAGGTGCAGAGAGGAGCTGCTCTCAGCCCCTGAGCCCTGGGCTGCTGTGTTTCCTGGCATTTGATCCAGTTTTGTTTGCTTTCTGTCTCTCTGCCTGTGTCATGTATAATGCATGATTGCCATGTAAGCTCCCCTTGCTCCCCACGCCAAGGAAAATAAGGAGTTTGGAGCTCTGAGTTAATCTGAGCTCTGTGCCTTGGAAAAGAATCACTGCCGGGCTCTTCATGGGGCCAGGACACGACAGGAACCTCTCCAACCCAGGGATTCTCTGTTCCTTTTACACCAGTGGGAGGCTTCAGCCCATCTTCTCCTCTCTCCTGCCCTTCCCTTGCTGCATCACCGAGGGCTCACTGCAAACCAAAGGAACAGGAGATGAGCAAGGATGGAGACAACTCACAAATCCCACAAGTCAGACACCTCAGAACAACACGGTGAAAATGTTTTTTTCTCCTCTAACACATGAACTGGTGGGGTTTGTGGTTTTTTTTTCCCCCACTGCACTCTGGAGCACAAAGCCTGGCCAGAGGAAGGACATTTCAGCACCTGGGAGCACCCAGGGAGCTGCCAAGGGTGAGGTTCGTGCCAGGGGAGTTTTAAGCCCAGTGCAGTTCTGATCCAGATGTCAAATCTCTGCTTCCTGTAACATCACTTGCCCACAGTTTTGGCCTGGAGGAACACGGGGTTTACTCAAAACCATATGAGAGTGCTGCTGTACTCCTGGAACCAAATGTCTGAGGGTGGGACGTGGTGGGGATGATATAAATGCATTTTAACAGGGGCAAGGAACCTCTAACTGCAGCAGGCTCAGCCCAAATCTTCACTTTGAGCAGGATGAACTTCAGGGAGCATCCAGCACTTGGAAGGATCTATAAAATTTTGGCTGCAACAGTGCTTGGCTATGGATTCATATTTTCTATAACTGATCTCAGCATCTCCCCTTGGAAATGTCAATGGCCAGCTGCTGCTTAATGTTAATAACTTTTTGCTAATAACTTTTTATTAATAACTATTTATTATCTCAGCTAGGGCCTGCTCCAGGCTCAGATGAGTGCTGAGACTCCTCCCTAGGTGAGGGAAAATATTTCAGGACCTTCCCTTGACTCTCAAAAAGCCAAAATCTTGAGGTACCCTTGACCCAGGGGGTGGATGGTGGTAGAAAAAGCAGGGGAATACTTTTAACTGAGCTTTTGGCCAAGGGAAATGTCCTGTTGCATTTCCTAAAAGAGTTTTTCACAGAGCATACAGTCATTTCAAGCCCTGCTCTCAAAGGCCTTGTTGGTAAATCGGAGCTGACAGAAAACTGCTTCTCTCTAGATTTCCCTGGCTGAGGTGTCACCTTGTGCTGGGTGATAGATGGGACAGACAGTGACAACTCACAGCCATTCCTGGCTGACTCCAAAGCCTCTCCTGCCTCTCCTTGGGAAGGCTGCACCGAGGGGAAAACCCAGCCAAGGCAGAGTTGGGAACAGCAGCTCTCAGCACCCACACGAGGCTGCAGGTCCTGGAGCACACACACAATTCCCAGGATCAAATCATCATCTCTCATGGGGTGCTGCAGAGAGGGGCCAGAGGTGGGAGCTGGAGAGGTCCAACAACACCATGGGCCACTGCAAAACTGTTTCACACCAGTTTGGGAGGCGTATTTGAGGATATTTTAAGAATGAGAAGCAATGCTGTGTGGAAAACCACCTGCTCTGGGTGTGGCTTCCACCTCACCTGAGCCCAAAATGGGGAGCCATCCACCTAAACACTTTTCTCTCTGCACAGAAACCCTCAAAAGCTGCCAGCTACCCTTTCCATCCTCCCCAGCTGCCTCTTTCCATCCTCCCCTCTCTGTTTCCTGCTCAGCAGCATCTTTGCTAAAGGCATTTGAGCAATATTTTATTGGGTTTGGGGTCTAGAGTTTGGAGACCTGCATGGATCTCCTCCTCCAGCAATTTTACCAACAAAATGCTGGCAGAGGGCTGGAAAAAATCACCTGGATGTTCTTGAGGCGGGAGGTTTCTGTAGGGTAGGGAATCAAATCCCAGCAGCCAGGATCCCTCCCTCGTGCTGAACCTGCAGAGAGACCCCTGAAGTGCCCATGGAGGGTTTTAAACTGGGCACACTGGACCCACAAGTGCATCAATGCCAGAGCCTTCTTAATTTTTAGGGTCCTCCCCACTTGTCCCAGGTGTGCTGCCCTGCAGGCCCTCTGCAGAGGATCTGCCCCAGAGTGCTCACAGTCCATGCTTAGGAACCAAGCAAATTAAAAAAAAAAAAAAAAAAAAGAAAAAGGGATTAAATGGTTTCCTTTCCCTCTCCGGGCTCAGCTTTTCCCCACCCCCCTCCAAGTCTGGCCCTGCAAGGGTTTTTGCCTTTTCTCAGGTGATGGGGGAGGGATCCAGGCTGGACCCAGAGGCCCCAAACCCTGCTCTGACTTCGCTGCCTGAAGCACAGAGCTCTCAGAAAACACAGATGAAAGGGAAGCTGGGGGAGGGCTCCAGACTGGGAGAAACAACCCTGGTGGCAGGTCCTTTGGCAGGGGTCAGGCTGCAGGACACAGAGGAGATATATTAAAAGGGGAAGCTGAAGGAATCTAAATAATCAGGCTCCCCACTGGATAATGCCTTGACAAGAGGAGATGCTGCGGGAGCCAAGGAAAACTGAGTCGCACAGAGGGGCAGAAAAGTAAAAACTCCCTGCACAGAGGGGCTGGGGCTGGCCAGGGAGACCTGGGAGGCACGGGGGAAGGGCTGAAAGCTGGAAGGAAATTAAATAATAGCCTGAAATTCCCAGGTGAAGAACAATGGAATTGAAAACAGAAAGGCCCCCGAGAGATAAACAAATGGGGACGGAGAGGCCAAGAGCAGAGAGAGAGAGACCTGGGGGCTGAATTCTGTGCCCTGTCCTGCCATCCCACCTGGGCTGGGATGGGGTACAGCCCTGCCAGGCACCCCACAAGATTAGGGAAGGTCCTAAGTGCCTGCCCTGAAAAGTTCTTGTAACCTAAACCAGCCAAGCCACACAAAAAAATCTCAGTTATCCCTATTTATCTGAGGCACAGCGAGATTCAACCCAATCCTCACGCCCTAAAAGGCTCTTTTTACTCTCTGTTTTTCTAAAAATACTTTTCAGAGGATTAAAAAAATGTCCCTACCTTCACTGGGGAAAGCCAGCAGAGCCCCATGGAGAGTTTGCTGCAAGAGGAGGAATTAAATCCATGCTTGAGCATCCCAGGGAAGGTCCCTGGACGTGCAAGGCGTTCAGGAGGGATATTTCATGGGATATCCATCAGGAAACAACCTGGGAGACAGAAATCCACGGAGCAGCTCTGAATAACTTCTGACACAGGTGTTACAAACTGCTGGGGCCTGCCTGGCTGTGACAGATGTGTTTTGATTGAGGACACGGTCCTTGGAGGGTGGGAAATTATTGACTTGGAACCAAACAGCAGATTTTTATTTTTTTTTTGTCTTGTTTTGTTTTCGTTTTTTTGGCAATTCTGTCGTGTTTTAAAAATTCATGGGCAAGCCCTGAAAGCACTTTACCAATAAGCATTAATATTCCCTGGGGAGAAGCTGAGGCTTGGGGAGTGGGAGTTGCTGCACCACGATGCAAAGAACAAGGCAAAGAACCCCGAGAGCTTCCACAGCATCCACACAGAGTCCTGCTGGAATTTACCCACTGCACTCACACCCAACCTGCCTGCTCTGGTAAATTCCCTACAAGTGGAAAAACGCAGGAAGTAAAGAGGAAAATCAGAATTTTCAGCTCCAACTGAAAGCTGTTCCCTAATATTGAATCTCCTTTCACACCCTGCATTCTTCCAGCACCAGCCCAGTTTGTCTTCAAAAGCCTTTTCTATTTCCTTTTCCAGTGCCACATGCTGCTGTGTCAACATAATACAGGGTCTTCCTAAACAAAGGATGTGTGTCTAGAAACCATCCACAGGGAATGGCGGCCAGAACCCCGCCAGCAGGGGGAAAAAAAGAGGTCCCACGCTCCTTTTTATGGCACAGCTTAAAAACTGGGAGTAGGTGGCACCTATCACCAGGTCTCTGATGAGGGATGGGGGAGGTCTGACACCCTGCAGGTTCTTCCACGAGCCCAAGGATTGTCCCTGCACAGGGGAGCTCGTTTTTGTCCTTCCCTCTGCCCCTCGGGCAGGTGTGAGCAGCTAAAGGTGGGCAAGGATGGGTTTGGGTTCCCCCTGTGCCCATCAAGCACAGCCACAAAGAACCAGGAGAGTCCAGAGACCCCGCTCTGGTCCCAGCTCTGCTCCCAACTTGTCATTTCATCCTGGCCAAGGCGCCTCCTCTGCCTCGTTGACTCGACTCAAGCTGGTTCTGAGGCTGCAGCCAAAAAGGTTTTCATCAGAAAATATGGTTCAGAGGGGAACATATGACCTGCAGCTGAGCTCTGCCGGGGTGTGAGACCATTGGATTGCACAGTGGCATGCCAGACCTCCTCATTTCCATGTAGGATTGATTCAGAGCCCTGCCAAGGATCTGCAGGAAGCATATGCATTTGTTTAACATGGTGGGAGCACCAGGAGGAAGCTCAGGAAACATCGAGCCTTGTTGCAAGAAACCCTGCCCCTGGAAGCTGGGGAGGACGGCCCAGGCTGAGCCAGGGTGGAATTTTTTCCCAGGTGCCCTGTGGGACGTGGTAAAGGAGAAGGGAAGGCAAAATCAGCATCCCTGAGCACAAGGTGAGCCCCACCTTTCCTGCCTTGCCTGTCACTGGAGATCCAAGCCAGGCAGAGGGGCGAGGATGTGCCTCCTGCCCAGGCACTGCCCTCTCCTGCTGCGTTTTTACTTTCTATTCTTCTCTTTATTTAAGTCCAGCATGGTTTTTAAATTACACAGACAACCTCTGGACCGGAATCTTGTGCAATTTGCCTCTGTCAGGAGAGCAAGGGAAGCCTCTTTACCCTGCTCAGACCCGCCAGACTTCCCTCGCGAGGACTTGGCCCCCTCGTTTAGAAGAAATCCTAAATATTTGTTTTAATTGCAAAATGGACCCTCACAAACCAGCAGGCCTGTGTGCTATCAGCCTTTGGATTGCACGGAGCCTGGCATGCGGGCTGGTGAGGCAGATGGTCAGGGAAAAGCACCTTGGCACAGCCTTCCCTGGCATCTCTCAGACAAAGGGCTGCACCGGGGACGGGGATTTCATCTTTCATCGCCCCTCTCCAAAGGCTGCATCCAGCAGGGTGCTAAGCTTCTGTCAGTCTCTGTCAGCCCTTCACTCCCAATGTCTTTCTCCCCACAGTCTGGCTGCTGGGGGAGTGAGGTCTCTTGGCAAGAGCCAAGCCTGGGTCTGTTTTCTGAGCCGTGGGCGAGGCACCAGCTCTGTCTGCCCCCAGCCCCTCCCCAGCTCCCTTTCCTGGAGGTTTTGGCTGCCTCCATCCAAAGAGTGCCCAGGCACAGCCCTCAAAACTCAGACTGTCACAAGTGTTTAAGCCTGGCTGACTCTGATCCCAAACCCAGCATTTCAGAGTTCCCCAAGGGAACATTTCTCACGCGTTGTTGGGGACAGCAGTGGGGTTCAGCAGTGGGGCAGCTCTGCTCCTCCAGGGAAGGGGAATGCCCTACCCCGGAATTCCAGATGTTTTCCTCTCCCCCAAAGCCCCAGGAGCGAGCTGCTGCTGTTCCATACCTCCCATGGAGACAGAGGAACCAGGAGAGGGTTTGTCCTGCAGCCTGGAGCAGGAGCACTGCTGAGGATTGGCTTCCTGCGAGCACAGGCTGGGCAACCCGGGCTTGGCTCAGCACAGGGACATTTTTGCCTCTATTTAAACTCTCTGAGGGATGAGTTGAGAAAAAAAACCCCAAAAAAACCCAAAAAACAAAACAAAACAAAAAAAAACCCCCAAAAAACCAGATTCCTCTGGGTGCAAGAGATATTCCTCCCTGTCCTCCCTAATAGCTGCTCAGATAAACTCCAATCTAAAACGACACCAGCAACCTTTTTATGCCTCCTCATGGCCAGCATGGCCAATTTAGCCCATTTCAGGAGAGCCAGCACGGATGGCACAAACACAGGCTGGTAAAACTCTAGCATTTTGAGGGTGTTAATTTAGCCCGGCACATTAAGTCCACCAATCTTTCTGCCAATTATTTTGGATAATTGTAACTATCACCACAAGCAGTTGGAGATGTAGAGGATCTGCAATTATCTGTGTTTCTCCCCCCACTGTAAATGAAAGGGATAAGGAGTAGAACCGTCAGGGAACAGCTTCAAGCTCCTATTTGCTGCTGGGAACGTCTGAACCTTTTCTCTGACACCTCCAAAAATTGATTAAGGGGAAGGGGGATGGATGAAGGGAGATTTATTTACAAACAGACCGAAAAGGGGGCCTGGAAACTGGGGAAAGGTATGATGGAGAAAAGCTAAGAATGGGAAAAGAGGGAAATAAAGGAAAAAAAATGGTAGAAATGATGAAGTGAAGAAGCTCGACATGACTTTTTCACACCCCATTTGGGGCTTTGGCTCTGAAAGGTCCCGGGGGAGGGTGCAGACAGCGACGGGCACCCTGCTCCAGGGCCAGCCGGTGCCAGGTCACCCCTGCCCGCGCAGCAGGGACATCGCCCACCCAGGGAGGAGCCCGGCTGAGCGGATCCAGCCGGGAATGCCGCTAGAGGGCCCCTGGGCCAGCGGAACGCGGCTCGCCCGCGGGCTGGGACCTGCCCGAGCATCCTCCCTCATCCCGGAGCCACACAGGTGACCTTCCACAGGGTACCCTCGTGGCTGTCACCCCCGGCTGCTGAGGGGAAAACGCTCCTTGCCCAGGCTCCGGTGCTGCTCTGGAGGTCTCCCATCCAGCCCCAGCCGATTTAACATCTAATAAGCCAAGCACAGCCTGGAGAAGTCTGATTTCCAAGCCAGAGCAGCATCTTGCACCCATTCGAAATGTCCATTTGGAAATTCAGTGTGAATAACACAAACACAAGACAGATGCTGCCACTTACCCAAATGTCTTGGAGGAACAAATGGGAGGCGAATTTGAAAGCAAATGAAGCAACCAGATTGTAGCTCTTAAGTGGACTCTGTGCTACAGCGAGGGGAAAACTTGGCAGGGAGGGACTCAGTGCTCACCACTTCGCTTGATCTACATAAACCATAAGTGCACGTGGAGCTGTTCGCTCTGAAGCTGAAGACTTAATCAAAAGCAGGTGAAAAATCCCTTTTTTTTTTTTTTTTTTTTTTTTTTTTGTGCCGAGCTGTCCCCGTGGAGGCACAAAAAAAAAAAAAAAAAAAAAAAAAAAAAAAAAGCCACTGGCAGGGGCTGTGCTGGGTCACCACAGGTCCAGCGGCAGCTGCTGCAGGATGTGCAGCACCAGCAGCAGGTGCACGGGGAGATTTTGGACACGAACCCCTCGTTCCACCCCAAGGCTGCTGCCCCGAGATGCTCCCGGCGGGGGCGGCGGCTGCACCCCGGTGCCGCCGGAGCTTGGGGAAGGAAACGGGGTGAAAAAAGGTGGAAACGGTGGTTCTGTGTGCGAGCCCCGAGCCACCCAGACACCGAGCATTCGCTGGGAGAGCACATTTCGTGCAGCTGGCGTTGTGTCAGACTAGACTGGCTTCGTGCAGGAAATACTGAGCACTTGGACGCTCGGAGCGAGGGCTGGGAAGGCGTCCAAGATTGTGCTTCACATCTGCTCCTGCGAAGCCACTGCGAGCCCTGTTTGAGCGTGTGGGGTAAACAACAGCAGCCCCAGCAGAACACAAGCACAAGCAAACGTGGGGCTGCTCTGGGGGCCCCCAGCCAGAGCCTTGGGAAAAGGCAGAGGAGCCTTGTCCTGGCACAGCCACGGAGGAGGAGATGCCGAGTGACCACAGCAAAGATCGGGCAGAGAAAGGTGCAGCCTTACGTTCAAATGTCAGCAGTTTAAGCCCTGATATCAGTGAAATGCTGGAGTTTAATCCATGTCCAGTACCTTGCACCCATCTGCCTAAAAATGCACTTTTCTTTCAGCAATCTGAATTTATCCCTAAGAAAACAAATTGTAAAAAACAAACAAAACAAAAACACCACTGTGAGCCCTGTTTGAGCGTGAACAGCAGTCCCAGCAGAACACAAGCACAAAGGTGGGGCTGCTCTGGGGGCCCCCAGCCAGAGCCTCTGAAAAAGGCAGAGGAGCCTTGTCCTGGTGGAGTGACCACAGCAAAGATCAGCCAGAGAAAGGTGCAGCTTTAAGTTCAAATCAGTCAGCAGTTTAAGCCCTGATATCAATGAAATGCTGGAGTTTAATCCATGTCCAGTACCTTGCACCCATCTGCCTAAAAATGCACTTTTCTTTCAGCAGTCTGAATTTATCCCTAAGAAAACAAATTGGAAAAAACCAAACCAAAACAAAAACAAAAAAATCCACTGCGAGCCCTGTTTGAGCGTGAACAGCAGCCCCAGCAGAACACAAGCACAAAGGTGGGGCTGCTCTGGGGGCCCCCAGCCAGAGCCTCTGAAAAAGGCAGAGGAGCCTTGTCCTGGCACAGCCAGCAGAGTGACCACAGCAAAGATCAGGCAGAGAAAGGTGCAGCCTTATGTTCAAATGTCAGCAGTTTAAGTCCTGATATCAGTGAAATGCTGGAGTTTAATCCATGTCCAGTACCTTGCACCCATCTTCCTAAAAATGCACTTTTCTTTCAGCAATCTGAATTTATCTCAAAGAAAACAAATGAAAAAAAAAGAAAGAAAAAAAGGCAGTGTGAGCCCTGTTTGAGCATGTAGGGTAAACAACAGCAGCCCCAGCAGAACACAAGCACAAATGAGGGGCTGCTCTGGGGGCCCCCAGCCAGAGCCTCTGAGAAAGGGAGAGGAGCCTTGTCCTGGCACGGCCAGGGAGGAGGAGAAGCTGAGTGACCACAGCAAATTGCCACAGCAAAGATCGGGCAGAGAAAGGTGCAGCCTTAAGTTCAAATATCAGCAGTTTAAGCCCTGATATCAGTGAAACACTGGAGTTTAATCCATGTCCAGTTCCTTGCACCCATCTTCCTGAAATTGCACTTTTCTTTCAGCAATCTGAATTTATTCCTAAGAGAACAAACAAACAAACAGAAAAGCCATGGATGCACAATCCCATCCACCTCCTGACTTTCTGTTGCTTTTCCTCGTCACCTCCATAAAGCACGAGCCCATTAAATGCTTCCATTGCTGCTCTTGGCACCAATAAATCTAAATTTTTAAGCTAGGCAAACCCAGCTAAACAACTGGCATGGAGATAAATGATTCCTCTAAGGTAATGTACAACTCTCATTACCTCAGGACTTCTTGTGGGTTTTTTGGTTTTTTTTTTAATCAATCCCCCCCATTCTGGTTTGAAAATCCTGGAAAAGCACAGCTCTCTCCTCCAGCAATAAAGGTACCAGTTTTCCCTGTGGATTCTCCATTTTTTTTCCATTAGAAAATTCCCTGTGATATGACAGCTTTCCTCCAAACTGGGAGCAAACTGGGAGCTGGAAAAATGCAGCCTCCCCAAAGAGCCTGGAGAAGGAACTCCTTAGCAGCCAGCACCCCCTCCAACCATCCAATAAATGGCATTCAGCTCAAACTCTCCAACACTGCAAGGGAACAGGAGAACAAAGGGATTTGAAGCATGGATTAGATCATTCCAAATGGTCTCAGCATTGGTGGTTTGGGGGTTTTCTTCTTTTTTTTTTCCATTTTTTTTTTCTCTCCCTCAAGCCGTGTGGCAAAGGCTGGATTTGAACCTTTGAGGGCAATGTTTTGACACAAATATTTAAGCTATTTAAAATAAGTAATAACCTTCAGTTACCTTCAAGAGTATTATATGAAAAACAGAGAATGGGATTAAGACAGATTAGCTCCCGACGTTCCTTAATGTGGCAAACAGCATCAATCAGATCATATCAACGCCAGCTGACAGCTCAGGGAAATCCAGAGGAGCAGATTCCCTCAGAAAAAAATGAGATATTTGATCAATTCTTGTAAATTCTTTCTTCTGAGCTGTTAGAAAACTGCATTGACTTCATAAAAATGTAATGACAGCTCAGCCTTTGCTTAGCATAACATCCTAAAAGTGCCTCAGAACGTTGAATGAAGGCGCCAGGAGTAAATCCCGCTGTCAATTTGCTCTCCAAGTGCTGCTGCCCATCGATCTCCCACTCGGGGAGATCAGGGAAATGCCTGCCTTGCACTCCCAGCTCCCCATCCTGCACTTCAGTGCCTGCAGGCAAACGGGTGCAGAGCCCTGGTGGGATCCAGCAGGGTGTGAAGGGAGGGGTGAGGCAGCACGAGAGCCCGGGTTTAAGGAGGCAGAAATGCCCTTTCGCCTGCCCTCGCTCTAACCCTGCCCAGGGGAGCTGCTCCATCATCCCTGGGAGTGTCCAAGGGCAGCTTGGATGAGGTTTGGAGCAACCTGGGGTAGTGGAAGGTGTCCCTGCTCGTGGCAGGAGGTGGAACAAAATATTCTTTAAGGTTCTTTCCAGCTCAAACCCTTTTTGTTACCTGTCCCCCACCCGGATGTGTCTGCTGGTCCTTAAATTCCCATCCCAGGAAGAGCTGGGCACCACCCTGACAAGTTTTCCTTATATTTTGTTGGATTCCCATAAATCAGGAATTCGGCCAGTTTTTGTTTCTTTTTTCCTCGTGTTTTGGAGTCATCTGGAAAAGGAAAAGCTATGGACCTGTGTATTATCTGTAAATTAATCACCACAGTGGGATGTTGGGAAGGAATTCCTGGCTGTGAGGCTGCTGGGGCCCTGGCACAGGGTGCCCAGAGCAGCTGTGGCTGCCCCTGGATCCCTGGAAGTGTCCAAGGCCAGGTTGGAGCCCTGCCCATGGAATTAGAGGGACTTTACCATCTCTTCCTGTTGTATTCCTCTGGGGAGAATGGTTTCTCCCCCAGAAACCCCCTGATGTCTGTACCTATTTGACCCTGTTCCCCCCTTATCTCTGACCTATTGGCTTGGTGCCAGCTATCTGTCCTGGGACAGAGACCAGATAAAAACCCCTGCTCCTCTATGTTCTCCCTCTTTGCCTCTCTCTTTGCCTCTTTGCCCTGGGATCCCTTCATGGAATAAAGCCTTGGAATATTATCCTGAGGTAAGGAGCCTCTTTTGGATTTCTTTTCCCTATCCTGAAGCCTATCCCCGCCCAGAGCTCCCCAAATCTGAGCTAGCATCATGGCCAGGGGGGCAGAGGGGGGTAAAACTTCATCTTCCAACCCAACCCAGCCTCTGGTTCTGCAGTTACCCCGTGGGGAACAGCAGCAGAAGGAATCTGGAGCCTGGCAAGAGCAGCCACCAGAGCAGGGTGGCAGTGCCACTGCCACCCCAGGGACCTGCCTGCCATTCGTGCTGCAGACCCAGCCCAGCTCCCACTCCCCAGCACAGTCAAATCAAGCATGAAGGCAGCAGGGCCTGGCGCTGGCAGTGGCATTATCCCAGCGCTCCGTGGGAACCGCCATCCAAATCCCCGCGCATTAACTCGGCCTAATCTTGGAGAAATCTCTTCCCAACTGTTTTGAAATAAATCCTGTTAAATTCTGCAGGGAATTGGCCTTATCTCTCCACACCTGTGTGTGTGGGTTTTTTGTTTTTTTTCCCTACCTTTTCCCCTGGACAAAAGGGAGTGTGGGTCTGTGTGTGGCAGTGTGTGTGTGTGTGTGTCTGAGAGGAGCTAAAGAGACAATTATCTTCCGCTGAAAATAAACATCATGAAACTATAGATGCCTAATTTTTGCACCTGGAAGATCCTCTTACAGCTATTCACTGCTAATCACTCTTAGCTAATAAATGAATAGAATAACTAATGTGATTAGAGTAATTTGCCTATTCATCAGGAATATTAAATGAATTGAATATTTTGTATTTGACTCGTCTCTCTCAGCTTTTCCCTGATACTGTAATTAGCCCCTTGTCTGTTCCTGTGGCAAAAACACCACGTGGCCTTTGGAACGGGACGCTTGGGCTCATTCTGCATCCCTGGACAGATGGACACCTGCTTTTATAGCCATACTTTCATGCTAGAATTCAATAATCCCACTGGAAAAAGGCTCTGGACACGTGGTGGAAGGAAGTCAGGGCAGAAAAGAAGGATCAAACTCTTGGTGTGGAGCAAGAAAGTCTCCAAATAAAGAGATTTTACAGAGCAGCCACTCCTGGTCACCTGAAGGTCACCCTAAGGGGTGACATCAGAGAGGTGGTGGCGACAGAGGAGCTGCTCCTTGGCTGCCAGCATTGCTCAGGAAGTTCTCCAGAAAATTCTTGGCCACTGTGTCTCTTTTCCCTGTTTTGCAGTTGGGAACGTGACAGCTCTCTGAAGACACCCAGGTGAACTCCCAGACCTGTTAATACACGCTGGGATGGTGGCTGCTCTATTTAAATCTTGCTGAGGAGCCAGGAGGAAGCTGAACTATGCAAATGATGATATAAAATAACCAGTGGGCAGATATTCAAATAAGGATTTCACATATATACATAAAGGAGGAAAAAAAAAAATTCAGATCTGGGATGGAGCTTTCCATATCTATACAAGGTTTTTCGAGAGAAGGCAGCAAAGATTTAGAAAATTAATGCTGGTCCTTGTCTGCTTCTAGAAACTAATGGGGATGTGCAGAACAACACAGAAAAGATGCATTAATAAAATTGCCAAAGATCATCTGTCACTTCCTCTTGGTAAGAAGCCAAAGCATTTTTTAAAATGCATTTGCACTTAACCAGAATGATATCATAATCTTCCTTAGTCATATCTTTTCCTGCCTTCCTGCTACTCCACAAAGCAGACAGCGAGGTTTGCAGGAGACAAACTCCAAATGCTGCATTAAAATTAAAAAGGGGAGAGGCTGCACGGAAAAGCTGCACAAACAGAATCACCTTGAGCTAAACCTTGAACAAGAAATACGCGGGGCACGTTCGGAGCAGGGAAGGAAATCAGGAGGAGAGGACAATGAATTATTGAAGGCTTCAGGGTTCTCCAGTCTGGGGAGCTCTAAAATCAAGATATCACACAACTTTTTCGGGGTCTTTTGCTGTGTTTTGTTGGATGAGGCGGATCTGAGGTGGTTTTAATCATTGGAAGGGCATAATTAGGGTTTCATTTGGGTTTCGCTGCTGGCCTCACACAGAACCAAGTCCCTTCTTCACATTTATTTGTGTCACTTGGTTTTGGGGTTGTGAGGTTGATTTTTTTTCTGGTTTTGGGTCTTTTTTTTTTTTTTTTTTTTTTTTTTTTCTAATATAACTGCAAAGAAAGCCCAGACCTGCAGAACCTAAAATGTGAGTATCACTGGAATTCTGCATCAGCCTCCATCCTTATTAATTATGCCATAAATCTCTACCTGAACTCCCAGATGTCCCCGTGCTGGAGTGAGCTCTGGATTCCTGCTTCAGAGCTGAGCTATTGTGTATCACACACAGCTACCTGGAGAACATTCTTCCAGGCAGAGACGAGGCAAAGTCTCTTCTAAATTCTCTTTCATATCTTCTTACACAACAGAATTTCTTTCCCTGCTACCCACAGCTCCCCACCATTATTTTTCTGCCTTCCTACTTAGACCTGGAGTTTCCACTGTGAACCTGAAGCCAGTTTCACAGATTTATTTAGGTATTTTTAACACTCCCCCCCCCCGCCCTTAATTTCTCCTTTCAGATTGCTTTCAGACAGCAAGAGTGTAAACCACTTTGATTCCTGGGTTGTTGTGAGAAAAATGCTATATGAATGAATAAGTTATAATAATAATAATACATTACAGTGATAATGATGGATGTGTTTTAAACAAAGCCTCTGGCTGCCAGTGTGGAGGAGCTATGGAAAAAAAAATCAAAGATAATCTTGCATGAGGAGAATTGTAATGAGAAAGACCTGGAATATTTTATCTCTGAGCTGCTCCTCTCTGCTCGGGGTTGTCCCAGTTTGACTTGAAGAGTGTGGCAGCTGAATTCAGGCCCAGGTGCTGTGCTGCTGCCAGGGAGGGAGGGCTTGGATCCACCCCGGGTTCATTGCCAGCCCCCAGCGTGGGGCAGGACCCCGTGGTGCTCAGCACTGCACACACGCACACACACACAGAGCACACTTGTCATCCTCAAAGCCTCTGCCAGCCAGCCAGATGAAAGCAGAGAGAAAGAGATTAAAGGAGTGGCCCCAGCCACCCAACAGGTCACTGGCAGGGCTGGGAAGAGCTCTCCCACTGTCAGGCCAGTGTCTCCAGGAGAAACCCGCCCTGGCAGTGCTGTCCCACTGCTGGGAAAGGGCAGGTTCAGCTCAGCACAGCTCATTCCTACAGAAAATGGGGGTTCTGGGTCAAACCTGGTGCCTGCAGAACCCAACAGATTAAACCAACAGGAATGCTCTGAGCAGAAGCTCCTGATTTTCATAAAGGTGATTTTTAGAGGAAGGGCTTGATGATTTATCCTAGTGGGGATGCATCCTTTTCAGTTTTGTCCCGTCAGCTGTTTATCAAAATATCACCTCTAACACAAGCATGGATGTGACAACCCACATTTCCTCTGGCACGTGCACCTGTACATTGCTGAGGAGAGCTCCTCAAGCACGGGGATTTCAGAAATACAACAGAGGCACCCAGCCCAAGACAGAAATCTTTTCTCCTCCAGTTTCAATCCCAAGGGCTGCCAGACCTCGGGATGCTAAAAAGCTGAGGAATATCCTTTAGAAAATATAAGGCAGAATAATGCAACGTGTCCAAATTTCAGCAGCATCCCGAGATCTGGGTGACTGCAAAGCCTCTTCAGCCACACTGAATATCAGACACAAAGTAGCAGAGCCTTGCAAGCTCCCTAAAATGCTTTGGAGGCTCCACAATCCTCAGCCTGTGCAAATCCCTGGCGTGCAAGGCTTGGCCTTGGGGGTCTCTGGGGCTGGGGGATTTACTCCTGGCCACCGATTGGAACGGGTGCTGAGCCAACATCCCGATTTCCTGCGCTGCCTAAATCTCTCCACCCTCAGGACAGCTCCTAGGACAGACCCTGAGAAAGTAATCTCATGATTTATGAGGTTTGCTAACAATGGCAATAAGCAAGGCAGCGTTTTAAGCAGCTAACTGAATTGGGATGTGGGCTGGGTTTTTTCTTTTTCCACGGCACAATGTGGATCTATTTAGCCCTTCCAGCTTGAATTTCAGCCTTTCTTTGCCCATGAGAAAGCCTGGTAAATGGGATTTGGGCTAGGAGCTATAGGGGAGAATATCTTTTAATTAACCAGGAGGGTGGCTCAGGGAAGATCCAGCACTGCCTCTGAGCTGAGTTTCCAGCTCCACTGCGAGGCAGGCGGGTACAAATCAAGGCAGAGCAATAACTGCAAATCGAATTCCCGGTGGCTGCTGTTCACCTGGGCTTGTAGAGGCCAGGGCTGAACTCCAGGGCTGCTCTGCAGGCAGGGCACTGCCCCTCACCTGACCATTTCCACCTGAGCAGCTCTGCTGATGTCAATCCTCAGGGATTTTTTCTCCCTCCTGAGCTCAGGGGAGCCCTGTCTCTCTTTTCAAGGTGAGGCAATCAAACCTCTCATTACGCTGCTGGTAGGGAAATCTTTTTTTTTTTACTAAGAACACAGCGAGTTCCTCTGTCCAGAAAGCACAAACTGGGCACAGATGCTGCCCCTCCTGCAGCAGCAGCGTGGCTGGGGGTTCCTGCAGGGCAGGGAGGTGACGCTGAGCGCAGCTCCTGTGTCACCTGCGAGACACGAGAGGTCACAGCATCACCACAGGCAGAGCAGGATTTACACCCACAAAACATTCAAACCCTGGGGAGGCTGGAACAGAAGCAAACCTGTAGAGGAACAGCTGAAAAAAAAAAAGGCAGAAGCTCAGGAAAGGCCAGAGGTGGGACAGCACAGAGCACTTTGCAAGCAAGGGAAGCGATCCTGGCCAAGGGTCCAGGGTTGTACAGCAGATAAAGGGGTCAGGGGGAAGCAGGGATGGGAAAAATGGTGCAAAGGGGTAAATAACAACCAGGGGGGCTAACAGGGTCACAGAGGTGGAACACTGTGGCAAAATTAACCCAGTGGGGTTCAAGGGAAGGAAGAACATCTGGGGAGGGTACGCACATGGTGAACACGGGCTGGACACAAACTTAACAAACCAATAGAACAATGAAACCTAAGAAATATTAACATGTGGCTGCACAGGCCCAGGGGAGGCAGGTTTTTCTCACCCTAAACAAAAGGGTGTCTCTCCTGTTAGCAGGCCCCTGGGCCTCCACAGGAATTCTCACCTTGATAAAGGCTGAGTGAAGCAAAAACGAGGCAGGGCTGCAAGAGAAACCAAACTCCCCCAGCACTAGCACCCAGGGAATGGCTGTGCCTGCTCCCAGGATGGGCACAGGGATGGAGCTGAGCCCAGAGCCTGCATCCTGAGCCCAAAGCCTGGATCCTGAGCCCAGAGCCTGGATCCTGAGCCCCAAGCCTGCATCCTGAGCCCCAAGCCTGGATCCTGAGCCCAGAGCCTGCATCCTGAGCTCAATCCCTGCATCCTGAGCTCAAAGCCTGGATCCTGAGCCCCAAACCCTGCATCCTGAGCCCCAAGCCTGCATCCTGAGCTCAAAGCCTGCATCCCGAGCTCAGAGCCTGCATCCCGAGCCCAGAGCCTGCATCCTGAGCCCAAAACCTGCATCCTGAGCCCAAAACCTGCATCCTGAGCCCAAAGCCTGGATCCTGAGCCCCAAGCCTGCATCCTGAGCCCAGAGCCTGCATCCTGAGCCCAAACCCTGCATCCTGAGCCCCAAACCTGCATCCTGAGCCCCAAGCCTGGATCCTGATACCCCCAGGAGTTCACTCAGTGCTGGCCCACACCCAGCACCACCCCTCCCTCCCTCCCTCCCGTGGCGCTCCCCCTCGCCAAGTCCCGCGGTGTTTTACTGGACAAGGCGTGCGAGTTAAATTTACATTTTATTTGAACAATGTTTCATCTTGTTCCTGTGCGGCTCCGCTGGCGAGGAGGCAGTGAGAAGCTGATGAAATTTATTCCTGCTCTTGCTGCCACGCTGTATAAATAAAAGGGGAAGGAATAAAATACTTCTCCAACAGGAAGTGTGAAGGCTTTAATGCTTTGTTTAAATATGCAGTTGAGAGACTTTATTTATCACGCGGCCACAGCTGAAATTTGCTCCCTAAAATTAAAAGATCTCATTTTGCATGCATTTTTTTTAACCTGTGTCACACCACCAAACCTGGTGGATTTACCCTTAAATCTATGCTGGATAAGAATCCACCCCCAAAAATGATGCCCAGAAATAACATGGCCACAGCATTCGTGTATCTCAGGTACTGTGAACTCTGGCTGGCTGCATTTCCCAAGAATAATTGGTGTGTACACACACCCTGGGAGATTTATATCCCCCTGCATCTTGGGCTGTATACAATATGATTTAAATGGCACAGGCGCTGGAGAAAGTGGACAGTAAAGCGTACAGTATTTGGAAATAAACATAAAGCAAAATGGTTTGACATCCTATTTCACTTAAAATGTAAATGGTGAACATTCAGGGCGTGATTTACAACCTTTTTAAAAGCACAAATGTTTTTTCTTTTTTTTTTTTTTTTTTTTTTCTTTTTGGCCCCCCTCGCTCAGATGCCACAAATCAGGAGAATTCTTTGCAGCATCAAGAAATCCCCCGTGGTGGCTTGGCTCCTTTTTGTTGCTGTCCTAAGGAATAGGCATGGATCCTCCAGATCGGTTTTCCTGCCTCTCTTTTTGTTTTTCCCTCTGGTGCCCTGCTTTGAAATGTGGCTGTACTGTGAATCTCAGGCTCTGGGAGAGAGAGGAGGGGATGCAATGTGTGAGCAGCCTGTTGCTCAGGAGCTCATTTTTGCAGCCTCTTGCCCAGGGTTAACACCTTTCCATGCCTCCCATCCTGGCTGTATCACTGCTCCCATCACAAGGGCAGAGTGGGAATCCCTAAATTCCCTGATTCCTGCCTGGAGCTGCTGACCCAGGACAGCACCCAGCTATGCTCACAAGCTCTGGACACGTCACTTTTTGGCTGTCCCTCCTAACCTGTCTCTGCTATATTCCAAACCAGCATCACTCTGTGCTGGTAAAATCCCTGCACCACCTTTCCAACCCTCCCCTCTCCTCACCCACCACCAGCACAGAGAAGGTGCAGAGAGAACTCCCCCTGCACTGGCTCTGTTCCCAGCAAAGCACAGGGAACCTGAGCAGTTTCTTCAGGATTGAGCTACTTTTATTCCCAGATCACAGAATATTCTGAGCTGGAAGTGATGCCTGGAGAGGCTCCCTGGGACAGAGGCTGGGCAGGGTTAAAGGAATAAAGTTGGGATTTATTAAAAGGATAAAAAGGATGCACCTTGGGCAGGACAAGAGCCTGGCAAGGGCTCCACTGAGAGCCAGGAAAAGGCAGAAGGAAAAAGTCCTCCCTCCGTGTGAGAGTCCTGTAAAAAACCAACAAACCTGCCCTTCCCTGGCCTGGATTTTACACCCCCTCCCATGGTTATTTGCCCATGGAAAGGAGGAATATCTGCTGCACAAGGGCTGGGTGGGCACAGGTCTTGTTGGGTTGGTGCCTGGAGAGGCTCCCTGGGACAGAGGCTGGGCAGGGTTAAAGGAATAAAGTTGGGATTTATTAAAAGGATAAAAAGGATACACCTTGGGCAGGACAAGAGCCTGGCCATGGCTCTACCCAAGCTGGACCAGGGGTCAGGAGTTTTCACACTTTTATAAGTTTGGGTCCATTTCCATGTTGGGGTTCATTGTCCAATTACACTTCAGGTGATGCAGTCCCACCCTCCCAGTTTGCTCTCCTCAGTTCCCTGCTGTTTGCACTTTTTGGGCCCAAAGCTGCAGCAGTGCCCTTGGTTGTGGGGCTGGAAAAGGATTGTTCTGTCTGACTGAGCTGTGAGGAGACCTCGCCAACACTTTCTATGGAGTTCAGAGTTGTGTACCAGTGCAGGGCAGGATCTGGAAAACACAAAAGCTGAGACTGAAGGCAAGGGACCCACAAGGCCCAGCCCTTAAGGGAATGGCCCACACCAGCTGGGCAAGGACTGACTGGAACTCAGCCTCCAACACACAACCCCAAAGCATCAGCAGTGTCTTGTGCCCCAGAGCCATCATCCACTGACCCCCACGAGGCACAAATCCGTGAAACCAGGAAATCCTCCTGCACAGGGAAGAGGAAACCACCCCACCAAGGTGGTCCTTGTGCCGCCCCATGGCACCAGCACATCCCGGCCTCAAACCACAGCTCCACCACAGGGACGGCCCCAAACCACTTCCCCAGCACCTCCTGTCCCTTTCCCAAGGCACTGGGCTGCAGGACGCTGCTCTGAGCAACTCTTCTGGCTGCAGGGAGGACTCTGCACCACCTGAGCACACCCTGGAGCCCCCGCCCTCCTCCCGGCCCTTCAGCAGAGCCCAGCCCCGACTTCCCCACCGCCCCATCCAGCCCTTAAATCTTTAATAACCTTTCTTCCCTCGACTGGGAGCCCAGATCAAACCGAATCCTTAATTCCAGCAGCTGTTAACAAGGGTTAAATCTGCAGGCTGCCGTGGCCCCTCCGCTCCCCGTTCCCTGCTCTCACAATCAATGGAGCGGGGAAGCCTGAAGGGTGTCCATTTTGAAAAGCCATAATGAATCTTTTTTTTTTTTTCTTCTTTTTTTCTTTTTTTTTTTTTTTTCTCCTCAGCAAATCTGGCAAACTTCAATCCTGGTTCCTGCAGCCTTCCCTTTTCACATGTCCAAGCCCTCTGTGACACATCAAATTTAATGAGACTGCACAGACCTCAAAAAAAAGGGCACTGTAGCACTGCTGGGATACTTTATTAAGGAGGATCAGACAGAATGTGTTTGCTGTTTAAGAGCCTTTAAAGGCAAATTACACTTCTTTTTTGGGGGGATGAGAGCCTCCCATTTTTTGTTCAGGCTCTGGCCCTCCTCAAACACATCCTGCAGGCCAATTCAAACACAGAGTTAAGGTTTCTGCAAACAGGGGAAGCAGCAAAATTGGCAGCGAGGGCTGCGAGGCCAGCGAGGCTCGATTGAAGGTTGTGGGGTAGGACAGGCACAAAGGAACGTGTCATTTCACAAAATAATAATAATAATAATAATAATAATAATAATAATAATAATAATAATAATAATAATCTGCCTCTGACAAGCTGTGTGAGGGAACACCCCACCCCGCTAGCAGGTGCTGCCCTGCTAGGTCCAGGGAACGGTCAAATTAACCCTCTCTGGCTGGTGGAGAGGTGGGGAAAAAACTTTCTAGAAAGATCATAAAATCCTAGAATGGTCTGGGTTGGAAGGGACCTTAAAGCCCATCCAGTCTCAGCCCTCAAGATGGATGATGTGAGAGATGTGCTGAGCCATCCTTGGGGAAAAACTGGGGCAGCCCATGGGGAACGGGAAAATGAAACCTTATTTTTATTTTAATGTCCATATAAAAAAATAGAATCACCAGAACCAGGCAGAGTTCAGCCTGCAGACTCCAGATTTTGGGGCAAGGGAGGCTCTTTGGTTTTGCTTGTGGATGCTGTAAGAGGTACAAGATGAAATCCTGGATGACATCAGGAGCTTTTTTTGTCCATAACCAGCTCAGGTTATGTCCTTGCAGACTTTTTAATTTTTTTTTTCCCTTGGAAAACCCCGTTCTGTGCGAGGACTCAGCTCTGTAACTTTTGCTGGAGACTGCAGCAGTCTCGTGGCTTAGCAACCTCCTGCTTAATTCAGAGCATCTCTTTTGAGATCATCGTGTTCAGCTCCTCTGTGTCCACCTCTGGCCACGTCCAGCTCTAAAAAGAGCTGTAATTTATTTCAGCAAGTGCCAAGGCTGCAGGACAAGGCAGCAGAAAGCCAAAATGTCTCTCTCAGCCTGTGGACTCCAACTTAATTGGGGTTTATAGGGAAATATAAAAATTGGGCTGGCTTCCAGAGAGCTCTCAGGGGTGCCTAAAGAAGAAGGTCAGTGTCTCAGAAGATTTTTATGTGACTGGAGGAAAATGATAACATTTTTACCTTACTGGAGTAAGGACCCAGCCTCCCAAACAGTGCAGTGAGAAACGAAATCATTTACACATCACAAATGCTTTGGTTAAACCCAGAGACCATTCCTGTGCCAGGACAACTGAGGCAGAATCTGTGGAAGGTTTAATTGGACTTTTCTTCCCCATCCTTGGCTGTCTGAGGAGGTTTGGGGCTGGGCACAGCGAGCTCAGTGGCGATTTTGGATCCAGGTCACATTTTTCTCTGAGCCACCTGCATTTGGAGTCACAGGAAGAGTGTGGTTAATGGATCAGCTTAATGACATCAGTTCTGATCCATCTCTAATTAAGGGCTCTGCCAGGAATACAGTCAAGCAATTCTAATGGCCCAGAGGAAAAATTGTGAAGTCAGGTAATGAAATTTGCTTATTAGACAAAATGGGAAGAAGGAGTGCAGGGGCACAGAAATCAATAGGGAGAGCAGGGCAGCAGCATTTCCCAAGCCCTGCACACGGAGAGAGCCCAGCTAATGAACTTCAGTGCTCACAAGTGGAATGACAAAACCCTGCCCTGCTCACAGCCCCGAGGAGGTTCACCTGGAAAAGGCCCAGTTTCTGTGAACTTCTAAGCAGTTTGTTCCACACTCCAGCTTCCTCAGCTGCAGGATTCCATCACTGCTGGGTTTGTGTGTGCCCCTGGGCTTTTAGAGACAGCTCCAGGTCTCCTTCCAGAGCCAGTTCCCTTCTAGTGGTGCCTGTGCTGGGTCATTCCCAGGATTTATAGCCAGGATGGTGACATGGCTCTCCAGGATGGAGAAAAGCAGGGACACACCTGTAGCCTGGAAACTTCTTGGATAAACGCCACAATGGCCCCCATTAGATCCCAATAAACATCATGGCATAAGTATCCCTGGAAAATGATTCACCTTTTCCCCTTTATCCAAGGAACTTTTCAATCTGTTCCCACCTCACTCTTTCCAGTGGAAGGTGTGGAATGAGAGGATCTTTTAGGTCCTTCCCAACACAAACCATTCTGGGATTCTGTGATTAGCACAGAGAAGATGCAGGTAAAAAAAAAAAAAAAAAAAAAGAGCCAGAAAGAAGAGTGGATGCTGCCAAAAAATTTAAAACCTATTTATTCTCTGGTGATCTACAGAGTGCTGGGGAGGGAAATATTTATAGGTGGGATAGATACAGCTCCAACCCCTTCACTTGCAGGCTGGCAGGAGAGGAACAAACCAGATTCCTTTTTCATTTGGTTGGTTTTTTGAGGGGTTTTTAATTTTTTTTTTTTTTAAAGGGGAAAAGTTAAGTGAAGTTTATGGGCTTGAGCTGTGGAGCAGAGCCTTTTGTGTCTCGCTGGCCCACATAATTGCACTCCCCCCTCCTCTCACCCGGTGGCAAAGGAATGTAGGTGGAATGTCTTTACACGGAGAGCGGCTCACGCAGGGACTGCACAATGAGGGGAAGAAACAGGAGCCAATCTAAGTAAAGGATCAGGCAAGGAAAATAATGTTGGGCTGTCTGCTGCCACGTCTAACCCCCTGAAATGCCTCCATGAATCCCCTGCTTCCTTCTGCCTTAAAATGTCCTCCCTCTTCCCAGAGGTTCAGGGGACAGATCTCGTTTCAGCCTCCTTTTTAACACTTTGCTTTTCCCCCCTTTCTCCTTTCATCCTGCTGCCGCAGATATATTTACTGGCCACGGAAAAAATCAATAAAGGAGAAGGAAATGACTTGGCAGCCCTCCGAAGTGTTAAAATAATCCTCATCTCATCGGGCCCCATTGTTTCTAAACAATATTGCCAGCTCAGGAGCTTGGCCTCGATGTTTCAGAAGCAACTGGTGATTTTTTGGGGGGGTGTTCTGAGTTTTTCTGGGGTGTCCTTAAAGTGACAAGTTTGGCACAGCCACGTGGGAAACACGGAGGTCTCCTCCACCACGCTCCCAAATTTATCTGTCCCTGGAGGGATCCCCACCCCAGGAGTTTAATTTGGGGGGCCTACTTAAGCAGAACAGCCCCAAGAAAGGCTGGACATCCCATAAACTATCCCAGCTGCCTTTCAGCAGGGAAAACTGGGAATGATATCAACGACCAAGAGCCTGAACCAGGTGCATTCCAACCTGTCAATCCCTCCTGTGAGTTATTGCTGCTGGAATACAGGCTCTCTGTCCCGGCAGTGAAATGTTCTGGCACGTGCTGTGCAGGAACATGGAGAGCTGACCTTCACACTGAGCTGCTCCCTGTCAGCTGGAACCTCTCCTGGATTTCTGCTTTTCCCACGTTTTGAGGTGTGTTTTGGAAAATCAGAAGAAGGAGGGCTCAGAACGTGGAGAGGCTCAGAGATCCTCTCAGATCCCACACAAAATATTTCCTTCCCAGCTCCAGCTAAAATCCAAAGAACTCCATTTCTATTTTGACTTTTTTTAAAATAAATGTATTCATGCTACACAAAAATGGAAGTGGAAAGCAATTTCCAAACGGAAAATTGGAGCATTTAGTTTGGAAGAGGATGGGAAGCACACCTCCACTTCGGGAATGCTCCATCTTGAGTTGAAACAGAGTCAATAAATAGGGGTTTTTCCCAAAATAATGGTTTTTCACAGGGAGGCAACAGCTTAAAGGAAAATCAACCCTTTATCAATATTTTGGTGGCTTAATGTTTAGAAATTAAGTGTTCTCTGCTTCCACTTTATTGCAGGAGATCATCATCCCATTTTGCACACCTGGAAAATACCAGAATTTGCCTTTTTTTCCAAGAGTTCACCCTCCAGCACCTTTTCCTGAGTTAAACACTCATTATCACCCTGGCACCCCAATTTGCACCTCACTTAGGTACCAAGTGACCAACGAGGGCAGTGCCTGTGTTTTTCCCGTGCCCAGATTTTCCTGGAATGTGTCTTTGGCAGGACTGGGCCTGCCTGAGTGGAGCTGCACATGGAAGGACACTTCTTCTGGCCTGAGCTGGTGACAACAAGAGTTTGCTTTGGGGATGCTCCTCCCACTGCCCTGCCCTGCCACCTGTGGGGTGTGCACATCCTGGACCCCAGGAGACAGCACTTTTGGGACCTAGTGATCCCCTTTTTAGACATGGATATTTCCTTTTCAGACCCAGAGATTCCCTTTCAGACCTTGAGATTCCCTTTCAGACCCAGAGATGCCCTTTAAGAGTTAGAGATCCCTTTCAGACCTCGACATCCCCTTTTAGGCCTAGAAATCCCCCTTTGGACTTAGAGATCCCCTTTTAGACCTAGATTTTCCTTTCAAGACCCAGA
Source organism: Phylloscopus whistleri (assembly GCA_017589585.1). Taxonomy (NCBI): domain Eukaryota; kingdom Metazoa; phylum Chordata; class Aves; order Passeriformes; family Phylloscopidae; genus Phylloscopus; species Phylloscopus whistleri. The sequence goes on along the minus strand of JADMLD010001224.1, from coordinate 1,176,146 downwards.
GATCTCCTTTCAGACCTAGCAGATCCCCTTTTAGACCTCGAATTCCCTTTTTAGACCCAGAGATCCCTCTTCAAACACTTTCACATCAATCCCATCCTCTCCAAGAGCGTTTTGTATCCCAGAAGCACCAACGCCAAACAACCAGGAAATTATTCTGATGGAAAAAAACCCCAAAAAAAAACCTCTCCCAAAGTCCAGGTGTGTCCATGCCCAGAGCCCTGAGCAGGCTCCAGCTGAGAGCAGCCGCTCTCCTCCACCATCCCAGCTTTCATTCCCGCTGGGAACGTGAGCAAATGAGGGAATTCTCTGCTGCTCCCCAAGAGCCAAACGTGCACAACCACCCAGAAACCTGCACCCCTGTGCCTTGGAGGTCCTGGGGAGAGGCCTCTCTCTGTCTCAGCCTGAGAGGAATGAATTTTTTTTGGGGGGGGGGGTGGGAAACATCTGCCCCTTCTCTGGGGTTTGCTCATAATGGGGCCCATTGTGCGTGCCAGGAGCACAAATTGGGGAAATCAATAAAGCAGGAAAGCCTCAGTTGCTGGATCGAATGCCAGCCATATCTAATGCCTCCAGGATGCCTCGGGAGCCCACCAGGTCCTGCTTGTTTGATGCCTTCACTTCCCAGCCATCCCAAAAGGAAAAAAACCCCAGATATTAACTTTCCTTGACGGAAACGGTTGGTGAGAACGTAGAGCCGGGGAAAAGTTCCAGTTTGTCCAACCTCAGCGTGTCCATGGGATGTGTGGGATGGAGGAGAGCCCAGCACAGCGCTGTGGGAACACCAGAGGGCTGGGATCCCACACGGCCACCCCAAAGGCACCACCAGCACCCCAGAAGGGGATGATGTTTCTGCGCTGCGTCACAGCAACCCTCAGATGGGTTGTACTTTGGGGTGTGCACATCCTGGACCCCAGGAGACAGCGCTTTTGGGACCTAGTGATCCCCTTTTTAGACATGGATATTTCCTTTTGAGACCCAGAGATGCCCTTTCAGACCCAGAGATTCCCTTTTTATACCCAGAGATTCCCTTTTAGACCCAGAGATTCCCTTTCAGACCCAGAGATTCCCTTTCAGACCCAGAGATGCCCTTTCAGACCCTGAGATTCCCTTTCAGACCCAGAGATGCCCTTTTTAGACCCAGAGATGTCCTTTCAGACCCAAAGATTCCCTTTTTAGACCCAGAGATGTCCTTCCAGATCCAAAGATGCCATTTCAGACCCAAATATGCTATTTCAGACCCAGAGAGTCCCTTTCAGACCCAGAGATGCCCTTTCAGACCCAAATATGCCATTTCAGACCCAGAGATTCCCTTTCAGACCCAGAGATTCCCTTTCAGACCCAAAGATACCATTTCAGACCCAGAGATTCCCTTTCAGACCCAGAGATTCCCTTTCAGACCCAAAGATGCCATTTCAGACCCAGAGATTCCCTTTCAGACCCAGAGATTCCCTTTCAGACCCTGAGAAAATCCACCCAAATTCTCCACTGTGGAAACCACATCCATCACCCTACAGCGAGGGCAAAGCAGGGATATTCCCAGCTAATTGAACAGCAGCCTCAGAACTGGGAATGGATTTAAAGGACTTTGGGAGTCCTGTCATTGTGCCACCAGTGCCCATGTCAGCCTTGCTCCCATGCAAGCTGGCACCAGGGGAAGGAGCTGCATTTCCAACCAGCACCAGCCTTTGCCAGAGGGGCTCAGAGCAGAATAATCATGATGGGATTAGGGGGGGAAAAAATAAAATTAAAAAAAATCATAAAAAACGAAATTAAAAATCACACCTCGCTTCACACTGGAAATTGGACCCGTTTGGAGCAAACCTCTTTAAATGCAGCCTGTTGTGAGGGGAAATTCTCCCTGGAATCTGCAGCTTCACTGCAGCTCCCCTCGCTCCTGAAACCTGCAACGTCCTGGCAGGTCTGGCTGTGGAATGTGAATTTTTTTGGGACAAGTCTCTGCAGGAGCTGTGGAGCTGCAGAGGCACAACCACTGGCAGAGGGTGGCACAGGCAATCCCCTCCCAGCCCCTCTCAAGTCGTGTCTGGTAAGGCAGAATCAGCTGGCTGGAGACACATTTTGGTTTCCCCTCTCCCCCAAAACACGTGTGCAGGTTCTGAGTGGCAGACAAAGGGAAACGAGCGCTGCTTTTTTTTGGTGTTTCCCTCCTTTCTCTTCATTTCCTCGTCCCAGTAGCAAAAGGGGAAATTGAGGGGACAGCTACAAGTGAGTTTGCACTGAAGGGGAAGCAATAAAACCTTCCTATATGAAAGAACAACCTCTGCCCCTCCTAAATATCCCCAAACCACCAGAAATAAAGACATGGGAGAAGGCTGGGTTGGGATTTTTTTGGTCTGGTTTTTTGGTTTGGTTTGGTTTTTTCGTTTGTTTTGTTTGATTGGTTGTTTTTTGTTTTGTTTGTTTGTGTGTTTGGTATTTTTTGGGGGGGTTTTGTGTTTTGGTTTTTTTTGTTGTTGTTGTTGTTTTGTTTTGTTGGGTTTTTTGTAGGGTTTTTTTGGTTTTTTGTTGGCTTGGTTTGGTTTGGGTTTTGTTGTTTTTTGGTGGTTTTGAGGGGGTTTTTTGGGTTTTTTTTGGTTGGTTGGTTGGGGGTTTTTTTTGGGGTTTGGGTTTTGGGTTTTGGGTTTGGGGGTTTTTTGTTTTTTTGCCCACCCATGATAAAATGCAGTTTTCCTCCTCACAGAGTGGAGCAAAAGTAGGAATGAAGGTGGCAGAACTTCTATACCTTCTGCTTCTGAGAAAGGGATTCTCCTTCAACCTTATGCAGCATCCAGCAAACTTCATGGGATCACTCAGGCTGGATAAGACCTTTCAAATCATCCAATCCAGTCATCAGCCAGCCTCTAAAATAATAATAATAATAATAATAAAAACTTGTCAAATATTCTTCTTCTTTTATTCTTCTTATTCTTTCTCATTTCCCTTGGGGCGTTTGTTGTGAAGCACCTGCACATCGAGTGTGAAAAGAGAGAGATTTTATCCCGTGCCTGCAGTTTGCAACACAGATTGAGGGAAAAGGGAGATTTTATCCTGTGCCTGCAGTTTGTAGCACAGATTTCTGGATTTAGGGGCTCTGCCATGGGACATGGGCACTGTAGGGTGACAAACAGGCACTGCCATCCCGTGGGAGAGTCTCTGCAGGTGTTTAGTAGGACACGACCCTGGGGCTCTGATTTCAGGGACTCACAGAATATCCTGAGTGAGAAGGGACACACAAGGGTCATCCAGCCCATCTCCTGGCCCTTCACAATCCCAAAAATCCCATTCTGTCCCTGAGAGCGCTGTCCTGGAGCTCTGGCAGCTCCCAGGGGAGCTGTTCAGCGCCTGACACCCTCTGGGGGAAGAATCTTTTCCTAAAATCCAGCAAAACCTCCCTTGACAGCTCTCCAGTTGTTCCCCCAGGTCCTGTCCCTGGTCACAGAGAGATCAGATTTGTGTCCTTGGCCTTTTGGGGCTTCACATCCCAATCCTTCAGAAGGGAAGCACAGTGAGGTTAATTTTCATTTTTCCTTGGAAAGAGCTGGGCTAAAGGGGAAGGGAGGAGCAGGGTGTGGGACTGAAGCACTCAGGTGAAAAAAAACCCCAACCCCATCACGCTGCTGAGTTATTTGGGGGTGCAAAACCCTCCCCAAAATGCCCTGCCAATAAAAGGCCGTGCTTTCCACGCTCTTAGGCTGCAGCCACGAGCTGGGGGGAGCCCTTTGGAGAAGGGGCTGTTCCTGTGTGAAAATCCAGTTGTGAGGGGCTGGGAGGCACAGCTGGACACAGCTGCACACAGCTGTGGGCTGGCACTGGAGCTGCAGCATTTCAGCACTCAGCTCTGGCATGTGCACAGGAGGCCCGGCAAGGGGAAGTGCAGCTCCCTCCTGGGTGAGCCACAGCCACCTTCTGCCACAGCTCCCAGCAGCTCCACGCTCCTCACTTCAGGCTCCTTCTTCCCCTTTCCTTTTGTGCTTCTTTTCTGGATTTCATGGGAAAAAAAAAAAAAAAAAAAAACAACCCAAAAATCCTCCCTTTTGACCCCTTTCTCCTGGCAAGTCTCCAAATGCTTCAAGCGTCCGAAGGGGCTCTCAGTATCACCACAGGCTGGGGTGGAAAAATCCCACACCTCCCAGATGTTCAGAGGGGAGAATGCTGCTGCTCCCCAAACCTTTCCATGCTCCCAAACCAGCCCCAGAACAGGGAGAAGCTGCTGCTCTCCCAACCTCTCCATGCTCCCAAACCTTTCCATGCTCCCAGACCTTTCCATGCTCTCCAACCTTTCCATGCTCCCAAACCAGCCCTGGAATGGGGAGAAGCTGCTGCTCCCCAGAGCTTTCCACACTCCCAAACTTTTCCATGCTCCCAAACCAGCTCCAGAAGGGGGAGAAGCTGATGCTCTCCCAACCTCTCCATGCTCCCAAATCTTTCCATGCTCCCAAATCTTTCCATGTTCCCAAACCTTTCCCTGTTCCCTAACCAGTCCCAGAAGGGGAAGAATGCTGCTGCTGCTCCCCCAGCCTTTCCATGCTCCCCAACCTTTCCATGCCCCCAAACCAGTCCCAGAACAGGGAGAAGCTGCTGCTCTCCCAACCTCTCCATTCCCCCAAACCTTTCCATGCTCCCAAACCTTTCCCTCCTCCCTAACCAGTCCCAGAAGGTGAAGAATGATGCTGCTCCCCAAATCTTTCCATGCTCCCAAACCTTTCCATGCTCCCAAACCAGTCCCAGAAGGGGGAGAAGCTGCTGCTCCCCCAGCCTTTCCATGCTTCCAAACTTTTCCGTGCTCTCAAACCTTTCCATGCTCCCAAACCAGCCCTGGAATGGGGAGAAGCTGCTGCTCCCCAGAGCTTTCCACACTCCCAAACTTTTCCATGCTCCCAAACCAGCTCCAGAAGGGGGAGAAGCTGATGCTCTCCCAACCTCTCCATGCTCCCAAATCTTTCCATGCTCCCAAACCTTTCCCTGCTCCCTAACCAGTCCCAGAACAGGGAGCTGCTCTCCCAGCCTTTCCATGCTTCCAAACTTTTCCATGCTCTCCAAACTTTTCCATGCTCTCCAAACTTTTCCATGCTCTCCAACCTTTCCATGCTCCCAAACCAGCCGCCAAATGCTGCATCTCTTCTGTCTTGCTGATCTTTGTGATGTATGTGGACACGCAGATATTTGGAATGAACAGCTGCTCAGAAGGTTTTTTTGTATTTGCACAAGAAGCAAGGTCCCAGCAGAGCAGGGAAATGAGGGTGAGGCAGATTAGGATCTGGCCCAGCACATGGAACAGGAATATTTGGGTAAAATACTCATTTTTTGTCCCTGAGAAAGCAGCAAACCCTCAGGAAGTGGCATCTTGTGGGCACTAATTTCTTTAGGAAGCACGTGAGATGCCCAGTGGTTGTCAGAACAGGTGACAAACACCAAAACAAATCAGCTTTCCTTCACTGTGAGCAACCAGCTATCCATCACCAACACACCTGGTGTCCAAGAGACCTTTGACAAGGACCCAACAAACCCTGATTTGCACCAGAATGGCTCTGTGTCTTGGTTTGGAAAGACAGGTATCTGCCAGGGAAAGCTGGAGTTTCCCTTGGAATGGAGAATGTAAACCCCTCACCCCCTCCAAATTATAATTTTGCAATTAAGGGCTTTCAGGCAAAGATTTGGGAATAGGAATAACAGTTCTGTACTAGGAATATTAACAATACAGATGTAGCAGAAAACAAAACCAGCCAACCAAACAAGCAAACAAACAAACAACAATCCTGGAAAACCCTGACAGAGTCAGAGCTCCAACCTGACACCCTGTTGGTCAGGGTGCTGGGAGCAGCCCACAGTGAGTCCTCCTGGAGTGGCAGATGTGGTTCTGTTGGAGCAGAGATGATCCTGAGAGAAAAGGGTCCAGTGATGGTGAGAAGGGCCCAGGGATGGTGAGAAGGGTCCAGTGATGGTGAGAAGGGCCCAGGGATGGTGAGAAGGGTCCAGGGATGGTGAGAAGGGTCCAGGGATGGTGAGAAGGGCCCAGGGATGGTGAGAAGGGTCCAGGGATGGTGAGAAGGGCCCAGGGATGGTGAGAAGGGTCCAGTGATGGTGAGAAGGGCCCAGGGATGGTGAGAAGGGTCCAGTGATGGTGAGAAGGGCCCAGGGATGGTGAGAAGGGTCCAGGGATGGTGAGAAGGGTCCAGGGATGGTGAGAAGGGTCCAGGGATGGTGAGAAGGGTCTGGTTTTCCTCCAGGGATCCAGTGGAACCAGATCCCTGGTGTTCCTGAGTCTCAGTTTTATCCAGGTAGGAATGGTTGGCTCCCCACACTGGGTGCAGCATCTCCCATGGGATGATGGGATGTGTCCTGTCCTTGGTGAGCCTTCATGGCCCATCAGCAGCAGATATCCCCTGGAGGGAGGCCGGGTGGTGACAGAGATAACAAACACTGCCCCACCTGGTTTGAACAGCTGGCCCCTTATCAAAAGGCACCCGCCCTCCTCCCCCAGAGTTACAAGGGATAAAGAAGAACATTTCCCCAACTGCTTTCAGCAGATGAAATAGAATACACATTTTAGGTTCCATAACCCAAGACACTCTGCTGGCCAACAAAGCCTCATTCAGCCGCTCGCCAGCCAACGGTAAAAACCAAAATAAATGGATTTTAGTGCTGGCTTCTGTCCAGCTCTCCCAGTCAGTAAAATGGGAAAGCAAAGTGGGCTGGCTAAAGAGGCTGTTTGAACTCTGCCCACTTACAAGGTGGTGCTTCCATGGAGATGCTGGTGGGGGAGACGAAGAGGAGGAGGAGGAGGAGGGAGGAGGAGGAAGAGCAGCAGATCCCGGCAGAGCCCTGGCTCCCCGCTGAAGGCAGCACCAGAAGCTCAGAGGTAAAGCAAAAGGAACTCACCAGGCTGCCATCTGAAGGGTTAATGGGATTGAAGCTTTGATCTCCCAAGAAAACACGCTGAAAACGTAGCCCAAGGCGTGCTCACCATTTTGTTTGCCTGTAAAACAATGCAATTTGATTTTTGTTGGCTTGTTGTTTTTAAGTGGAACCTCATGGGTGTTCTGTTAAATTCAGCCCACAAAAGCAATTTGTGTCATTTTAATGCAGCTCCTGTGCTAGAAATGTTTGTTTTTAAATGCAAGTTTTATTGTTTTCATTGTTGGCACATTAAAAGCTCGATCAATAAGAAAAGCAATTCATGAGGTTGCCCTTCAGAATTCCAGCCTTATCTACCCCATAAATTGGGGCAAATTTGAAAGTGTGGGGAGTAACACCAGCCCATTCTTTTGGAATATGAAAAGAATAATTCCAGATCTTCTCTGCTTTGACCTGTCCCTATCCATCATCTGTCTTAATATTTCCAGGAGAGTCAGGCTGAGATACAGCTCTGGGACAGAGGATGGAGCAGAGCATTCTTTGATTTGCTGCTGTGCTAGTTATATTTTAGTGCAGGCATCACTTTTAAAATGGAAGAGAAGCCTTCTTTCTGCAGGAAACAGCCAAATCTTGAGCAGATATGAAGCATTTGGGCACAGATTAAAACAATTCTCCCCAAAATGGGGACAATTCCTGCAAAAAGGGTCAGAACCCGAAGCCTGTCCTCAGTTCTGTCTCCTGCTCTGCTACTGGCTTTCCATTTAGCCTTGCACAATTCCTTCTACCTCTCAGGGCCTCCTTTTCCCACCTTCACCCAGGGGACAGCACTACAATGGGTTTCTTGCTCTCTGATATTTGAAACACGCTCAGAGATCCCTCAGACGGAGGCGGGAGGAAGAAACCATCATTGTTATATTTTTATAGCCCGTCTCTCCCTGCAGGGTCCCCCAGGGATTTTTAAGTCTCCATAGTCTCGGGCAAGAAGGAGCAAAGAACAATCAGAGTAAATTTGCAGGAGCAGGGGCTGGACATGGATGATCCTTGTGGATCCCTCCCAGCTCAGGGTATTCCGTGATTCTCTGACTGATCATTGGATGTGCAGCTGCCACTTCCATTTCCCCCAAAACATCCCCTCCCCATTTCATTTTCCCTTGAAGAGGTTCCTGCATTACAAACAGGAACAGGGATAGTGTCAGGTATGACTCTGCATGCCTTCACACCTCATGAAATCCCATCCCAGAATGGTAAAATTAATGAGGAGAATTGCCTACTGCAGCAATTTCTGAAATAGCTGTAAATGTTTTATTGCCCAAGCATATGCAACAGCAACTTTAGCAAACATGCTCCAGCGAGTGTGGTGGAGAAAGGACACAACAGGATCTCTTGGAGGAGCAGACAGCCATGGCCAGACTCTATTTCTAAATAATTTGGCATTAATCAGCTGATGGCTGCACAGCTTCCTGTAGCAAACCACGCTCAGCAAAGACATTCCTGCTGTATCTCCTCAGTTTCCTGATAATGCCACCGGGCTGGCATTTTTCAAAACAATAAATGAGGTGAAAACCTGCCCCAGGGGCTGCCTGGTGCCTCCAAATTAAATTGGGTCTGGGTTGACACCCCAATAAAGACTTCAGGGAAATGGACACTTGCTCGGAGCTCCCACCAGCAGTGGAATTATTTCATTTGGGTCAAAGATGTCTCTGCTTGAGAAATAAAAGAGAAGTGGCTGCCTGGTAAATCTGGGGGTTCTGGACCAGCCCACAGCAGGAGGGGCTCCATCCGAGTCCCCATGGCTGCACAGGCCATTTGTCCACCCTGCCCACCCAGGGCCACTCCACCCAGGCAGGGAGGGACACCCTTCAAGGACACCCAAACCATCCCCAAACGCACTGCTGGTGACCATCTGTGCCAAGGAGCCACAGGGAAGGGCACTGCAGAGCCATGGGAAGGACTGGAAGGTCAGATGAGGGCACCAAGCCAGCCTGGTGACCCCATGCTGCTGCTGGACCTTGGTGTCCATCACCTCCCACGTGCTGCCAGCCCACCAGGCCCCTGCAGCAGGGACAGAGTGCCAGGGTGGCTCTGAGGAGGTGGCAGGAGTGAGGGGTTTGAAAAGCCCTCGAGAGTCACTCGCTGGGGAAGCAGAAAGGAAACCTCAGGGCTGAAGTGGCCACTCTGCACCCTGCAAAGCAGCTTGGAACCCGAGGGGTGCAGAGCACCAGGAACTCCCCGTTTACCCAACCCAGCTCAAAGCTTTTGGCATCTTGCAAGCTCAGCTCAGAGCTGAAGAACTTCTTCCTTAGACCAGCAAGTAGCTGGGGATAACTCATCTGTATGCTGGAAGTGGCTCCCAGAAAACATTTGCTAAATAATTTAGGAACAAAACCCAGCGATGATAATAAAAAACAACAAACTCCAGAAGTTTGCTCCCAGATGATCTGCAAATACAAAACAGCAATAAGTCTATCAAATGAACTCACCTAGTGCTACTCTGATATTCCCTACCATCCTCCCAATCCTGATTCTCCTCTGATTCAGCAGCTTTCCTCCTTTTGGCATTTCTGGCTGGCAGGGCTGGATGTACTTGGTTAGAATTCAATACCACGAGGGGGTTTAGTAACTGAAAGCTGCCTTTTCTTTTTTTTTTTTTTCCCCTTCCTTTTCTCCCTCCTCTCTTCAGCAGCTCACAGGAGGTAAACAAGAAGTTTAGAAGGGTGCCCTGCACGATTAAGGTCGGTCAAGTTTAAACTGCTTCAGTCCTCCTCAGGTTCCACCAGTAAAAGTCAAAAGCTCCTTTTACGTTCTTCAATTAAATTGAAAGAGGAAAAATGAAACTGCTGTTTGAAATCTCTGGGTCAGCTGAAAGATATGAGAGCAGAGCCCTTGCCAGGGTGCTGTAACACCCAGGAGAAGCCTGGCCCAGGTGCTGTGCAAAAGCACATTGCCCAAGACAGGCCTGGGCTCTCATTAAAGCTCTAAATGAACTAAAGGAAGAGGAGAAGGAGACCAAGGAAATGAGCACCGAGCTGGAATTCACTTGCTGGCCCCCCTCCAAGCCAGGGCTGGGCTCTGTGTGTTGCTTTTAAGATCAATGTCACACAGGGGCCCTCAGCCAGACCCTGCTTCCCATGGATGGACAGCCACGGTCGTGGTCCCTTCTGGAACCATCCCTCCTCCAAGGTCCATCCTCAAACCCAGCTCCCAGCATGGCTGCAAAGAGGGGAGAGAAATATTAACAGCGAGGAGACAGATGGTGCCATAATAAAATCCTCTCTCTCTCTTCTTACTTTTTTCCCCGTTGCTTTTGCTTTTCAGGACAGCTCCCCCAAAAGCAGCTCGTGCTTGCACCCCACATGTTCATTTTGTGCCTGCTAGAGGGTCCAAAGGAAGGGCTGAAAACCTTTCAGAGCTGATGGCACTGCTCTGCTGGCCTGACGAAGCTCAAACCAAGAACCAGTTACTAGGAAATAAAGACAAACCATGGCTGCTCTCCAGAAGAACTCATAAATCTAAACATCTCCTGCTTGCTCTCCTGTAACAGCTCTAATATTTCTTCTGCTTTTACCTTGAGAAGGCTGTTCATTATTACTTTCACCTCTTAGCCTCTCTCAGGATGTCAGCTCCATCTGCCACAACATATCTGGAGTGAATCTCAGCAAGCACAGCTCAGGTGCTCACTTCTCCCCTCCTCCTGAATTCTCATACTTGACACAACCCTTCAGAATATATAGAATTTTTTTTTTTTTTTTTTGCAATCAACATGCTGCAGTCTCCTCACCTCTTGACTTTTTTTTTCCCCTCTGCCTCTCCATCCTCAATCACTCTCTGCTCGTCCTTAATTTCATTCTTACCTTGGAATTACTGAGTGTGATACAAAAGGATGATGATGCCTCATTTTGCTTAGTAATGGTTTTGCTGAACATCTCAGCCTCCACTTCAGCTGGCACATTAGCAACCAGAGAATAAACTCTAATTGTTTTGACACTTCACCACTTGCCAGCGCTGAGCACAGGTAGGGCTGGAGGCTGCAGAGGAGAAGGAGCAGAGAATTCCAGCCTTTGTTGACTCCTGCTTGGCTTCTCCCGTGCAAATGTTTTCTGAGCTCCTTTCATCTTTCCCTCGCTGCTGCTGAGCATGTCATTTTCCCCTTCCCTGTTATTCAACAGCCTTTATATTCACACGCAGCCCAATTTTCTGCCAATATCATCTTTTCATTTGTGTCAACTGGATTACATGTTGCTCCTACCTGCCTCCGAGTCACCGCTCATTTTCTGTGTCAGGTGGAGTTATCTCACAGCACACAGAGCGGGGTTTTATTCCACAATTGCATTCCTTTATGTCTTCAAATTGCTTGCCACAGAGCAGGCTGTAATTCTCCTCTGGTGTAAAGCTCATCAAGACAAAATAGGAAGATGGGAGCTGGCACTGAGGGTTCTGGTCAGCTGTTCCTGCAGCACGAGCCTTTTTTTCCAGGAATTATAGGAACACACATCGCTGAGGAGGATCCTAACCCTTGTGGGATGAATAACCTGTCAGTAGGTGAGGCTTTCTCTCTTGTCACATTAATTAGCAGTCATCTCCTTCCTTTAAACATAATCCTTCCAAGACTCCCAGCCTTATTTATTTATTTTTTTTTTCTCCCCCTGCAGTTGGGTGTTCTCCCTCCCCGCTCGGGGCTGGCGTCAGTAGATGGCACTGTGACATTCACTCTTCCAGCTCCCTTTTTGTTCAGCCTGCCGAGGCGAGCTTTGAGCTTTTTTTTACTAAATTTTTGTGTGTGTGTGTGTGTGTGTGTATTATAATTAGTTTTTGTTTATGCAAGGTTCTGGAGTCCTTCGGGAGCAAACTGTGGAAGCGGGGAGATAATTTGCTTTTCTGCTTTCGCCCCGCTGTCTGATTGAGGTCAGTTCTTGAGCCAGAAGCAGTCTCTGGGTACCAGTCACTGAGGTGATGCTGAGATCCCTACAAGAAGGGATTATCCTGCATATTATTCCAGCGCTCTGGCTCCAAGGCTGGCACAGCAGAATAAACAGGGCAATTAAAGTGGGGATGCAGGGGCAGTGCCCTCAGCCATCTCCAGTGCCCAGCTCCTTCGGCCCCCTGACAGCAGAGCTGTGGTGCTGCCTTTGGGAGAGGACTCTGTCCTCCAAGGAATGGCACACACCAGTGCAAACCCAGCCTTGGAGTCCTCTGGTTGAATTCCTGATGTTGGGAACCCAAAGTCCAAACCCCGGGCTCGTTAGCAAACCCTAAAATTGAAAATCTGCAGAGATCTAGACTGGGGTTAGTCCAACACATCCAAAACCTGTGGAATGTCAAGACAAAAAGGACTCAAAACCAAATAAAATTCAGTGCCAAAATATGAAATGAAAAGCCTCCCAGCTGGCTTAGTTTACACCATCAGTGTCAGATTCAGATGCCTCGAGTTATTTGCTTTCTTTTTGGAGGCAGAAAATAACAAACATTGTTGTGTTTTATCCGTGCTTAACTTGAGAGTCTTGATCTGATGATACCTGGAAACCTCAGTGAAGGCACAAAGCCCTGTTGAGCTAAGTGCTTTTCAAACAGGAGATACTAAATGGATTTAGATGAAGATGTTATCAACTGATTTCACAAAAACCCTTCTCTTAAAAAAAAAAAAAAGTGAGCTGAATATTTACCACCTTTTTTTTCTTACTAAAGCACCTTTAAAATTTTCTTGTGTTTCCCCCTCTGTTTTGATCAGCAAGTTCACCCTTCCCTTGTAAACTTCAGTAATGATTTAGCAATGAGCAACATTTCATAGATGCAAAAAGACAGCAGCAAATGAGGGAAGGGAGAAAGATAAAAAATATACCCCCAAAAAAGAAGTGTTAGCACAAACATCTCGTGTAAATATAAACACGTGCCCATGGATCCAGTCACACACATGCACAGAGTGCATTTCAGTGTACAAAATGTCCTTTTGACCTCCTAGGATGAAGTGTCCTTAGCAAGAATTACAATTATCATCAAAGGTTGATTAGCAAGTGTCAGATTGACAAGGAGTCATCAGCAAATATAAATATAGGTCCTGGAAGGAATAGAAAGCCTTTGTGGGAGCTGATAGCTCCTTCCAGCACTGAACCTTGATGTTCTTCTCCGTGACTTTATTTTTACTCCAAGGATGTCAGAGAGAGAGAGGAGCAGCTCAGTGGGCTTTAATATCTGCCTGCAAAACATATTCCTCAGGGTGTGACTGACCAGTTGTAACACCCCTGAGACAAGGACAGCTCAGACAAAAAGCTGTGAGTTACTTCAGGAGGGATTTTTGACATCAGAGACCCCCGAAACGTAGCAGGGGAATTATTTTCCTTTAATATGCTTACAGCTAAAGGGTTGGCTTCCATTCAACTAATAGAAGTGTTAGTGCTTCGAGCCTGCATGCCTGGCATTCCTGCAGTAATACAATTCTGTATTAAAATCTATTCCAGTTGCTTGATTTATGAAAATTGTTCAAACGTGCTGCACTCGTACCCAGCTCATTGGATCAAAAGGGGAAAAGAAAAAAAAAAAAAGGAGAATTAATTTTTAAACAGAAAGAAAAAGCAAGTGAGAGAGGACACGCTGTTGTCCCTATCTTAGAAGTGGAGCTTTAGTCCTTATAAAAGTTGCCTGTATCCAAAATGTGACAATTTTATCCCAGAAGGTGACGACGTTTTAAGAATTTGTTGCAACTTGTGGACAAAGCCGCGGTTGATTCGCTCTCCGGCGTTCCCTGGATTTTGTAATATGTCAATACATCATGTTAATGCAAGTTTTTTTTTAAAAAAAGGGGAAGAGAAAGCAAAAGCTCCCTTCCTTTTTAAGTATGAGTAATCTATCCAAATCCTACTGAGACACACAAAGGAACGCCGGCAATTTTCCCTTTCATAAAATGCGGACTTTCTTTAAATACTTCCTCCCTACATTTTCAAAGCGGGGCTGTATGAAATGAAGGGGAAATGACACCCTTCCCCATTGAAAAGGAGATTATGTAAAACTGCCTGGAGAAGCCAGCCGTGTTAATGCAAATACAAGTATGATCTTATTCATAAGTTGCCATTGTGCTGGCAGAACATGCCTTGGCTCCGTGTGTCCACCTCCAGCTCCAGGGTGAGGAGGAAAACCCTTTTCTTTTTGGGATCCGTGCCACCCCCGGTTTGCAAATAAATATGAAACCCCCCAAAGATCACTTTAAAGGAGTGGAGGGCTTGGTTTGCCATTGTGCTGAGCACTCGATGCCACTTGAAGTTAATGAGAGCAGCCAGCAGCCCCGACAACGAGGCACGGCCAGGATTTTGTGTGCCCAAAGGTGCTGGGGACGCTCAGGGCTCCTTCCCCCTCCTGTGCTGGCAGCCCCAGCACTGAGTGTGGACAGCCTGGCCCTAGGAAGGGGTTGAAAGAGTCAAACCCACCGATTGCATTGAGCACAGCCCCTCCTTCTGCAGCCTCTCCAAGGCGTCCTGCAGCTGGAAAGGTGCAGGTAATGCACAGTGCATTCCCAGCCTGTCCCAACGCCCTCAGCTGCAGCACACACTGCATGGGTGCCTTGCTCCCCCTCTGAAAGATCAAAATCACAGACTCATTAATGTTAGGCAAAACCTCTGAGATCACCAAGTCCAGCCTTAATTCATATCCTAGGCCTGAAACTGTGGGGTCAAAGCACAAATTCACCCCAGAGCGCATCCGAGAACAAGTGATGTCTCGGAGGAGAACAAGGCAGAAGGAAAAGTTGTTCTTGCAAGGCTCTGAAGTCCAGACAAAACCCAGCTTGTGGTTGAGAAATTCAAGATATAGGTACATGAGTCTGGCCTTTTGAGAGGAAATCTTGGGTTGGCTGGTGATTCCCACAAGGAAAGAATATGGCATGGAATAAGGGAACTGGGATGCCCTCAGCCACCAAAAAGGCGATTAAATGGAACATGGTTGGAGGAGCTGCACTGCTGCAAACAGACACAGAGTGTGACCCCTACCTTGCTCAAAGTGCCCCTTTAAGGCATTTTATCCTCGTTTGTGAACAAGAAAAGTCAATCCTGGTGCATTTTTCAAGTAACTTTACACAGGAGCTGACCCTCTTTCTTCTGTCGCCCACTTTTTAATCTTCTCTGCTTTCCATGGAAACTTTCTGGTGGGGTGAGGAAGCCCAAGGCCTTGGCTGTGTGTATTTAACTTTGGGCTGCTAAAGAAGGTCTAATTAATCTTCATTATGCCTGGCTTTTGAAATAGATGCCTCCATTGAGTGCCCTTCCTGTGCAGCTCCAGTCCAGAGGAGTTTCTGGCTCAGCCTGGAGGACCCTGGGGTCTGATCATAGGAAAGGCTGTTCAGTATTTGATGGAGAAATGATTACAAACCTCTTCCTACCCCGTTCCACTTGTATATGGCAGCTGTTACCAGTCAAACTGCATTTATTTGTTTGTAGACAATGACCAGGCTGAACCAAAAATCCTCTTTTTGTAAATTAGCACTACTTCTTCAAAGCAGAAAAGCTTGATTCCCCCCCAAAACTGCAGCAGAGATAATTCCCCTTATTTTAAAATAAGAGCAATACCAGGTCATTTGATAGAAAAATCTACGTGATTTAATTCCTGGGGGGTTAGTTTGGGTTGTTTAGGTTTTTTGGTTTTTTGGGGTTTTCTTTAAGTAATACCTCAAAAAAAGTAAGAGGAATTTACTCTTTGCATCACAGCAACCTGAGTTAAAGAAAACACCTAAACCACAAGGTTTTCTAAGCCACAAGAAACCAAAAATTAATGTAAGATATTCATGTAAGATATTAATGTAAGACCTTCAGAGCTTGCTTGGTTCAGCAGTCAGGGGCCCAACCCAACCCTGTGGTTGAAGGTTTGGCCTTTTGGAAACGTGTAAAACATCATAACGCCCAACCTGGCGGAAATTCTGATTTCCAGGCATTTAATTACTTGGCTTTTTAGATCCATTTCCATTGGAGAGAAGCACATTAGGTCATTGCCCAAAATCTTTATCTGAGGGGTCACATTCCCAAGTGTTTCTCTGCTGCAAGGACTCAAACATGACATGCATCAACACCCAAAAAAAAGAGGTGATGTGGGGAGAAGCCGACTAAATTTAGGGATTCGCTCTTTTTTTTTGTTGTTTTGTTTACTATTTTGACAGAATCGGGGAAAAGAAAGCTAACTTCCTCTCCTTTTCCCAGCCAGTTTTTTGTATTTTTTTTTCTTTAATCTCTCCAAAGAATTATTAAATCTTTTAAAAGATCAAACACTCGGATCCTTCACAAAGGTTGTCACAATGAATTCATTTGCAGAGCTTTCATCCCTCCTTCCCCACTGTGCTGAAATAATGTTGACTATTTTTCGCTGTCTCCCTGGCTTGCTGGAAAGATCCAGTGGCAGAGGTTGTGGCAAGGACTCCATCTCCCACTCTTTTCCCACCTGGCACTGAAATATCCCCAGGAATTAAAAAAAAAAGAAAAGAAAAATGCAGGTGGTCGGACCTTGCTGTGGCTGTGCTGTCCAAAAATGAGCTCAGAGAAAGGAGCCTTTCCACAGGAGCTTTGTGAGACTGCAGAGCAGGGAAAAGGGATCCCCAAAAAAGGGAGGGGGATCCCCAAAAATTTCAATTTTTAACAGTGCTACTCTTGGTTTAAGAGAGCAGATCTGGTTTTATTGCTTGGTAGCCCAGTTAGAACCAATCAGTACTGTGTAGAACATCAAATTTCTTTGGTTTAATTAGCAATATCTCAATTAACAAACACACACACACACCACAGAAGCAACACAGAGAGACACAATGGATGAAATGCATAATTTTGTTCAGTTTCTTGCAGAACCAGAGTCTTTCCTGCCAAAACTTAGAAAGCAAAGATGTTTCAGATAAAGAATACTCATTATCTTAAAGACTGGTCTGCTTCAAATGAGAAGGATTTAAAAATAAACTATTTTATACTAAACCAAAAATTTTAAAATTGCTTAGTTTACAAAACTCCTCCCTGGGTTTTACCACAATGAATCTTCTCAGAGCAGCAATTTATTATTATTTTTTTTTTAATTCATCAATTTACATTTTAATGGGCTGGGGGGGTTGCAGGGGGAGCAAAACCAGAGCAGGTTTGGATTTTCAGGTTTAATACTCAACAGGTCACACTGCCCCCATAATATTCCATGTTTTCCATGACTGAGAGCAGCCTGGCTGATCCCAGAGAGGGGAGCAGGGGAGGAATGCAGGATCCTGGGTGTGATGCCAGGGATAAAGAAGAGGTACAGATTGTTTGGGCTCTCATGCCATAAATCCACCTCACTTTGAGGGACTCAAAGAAGGGATCGTTCTGGTTTGAAAAGCCTGCTCTTTGATCTGAGGGCATCAAACCTCTCTGCAAGCTGAGCCCTGAGCTTGGGTGACAGAGGGAAATGTTCTGAGACCATTTTTGGGGCCACAGCGTTACCTGGAAGAACCTGAGGTGCAGAGGAAACCACAAAATGTGATGGAGAACGCAGAGAGTAACGCCCTTGAAAAGGGGAATTTGTAAGTGTGACAAACATCTCCCTCCCATCAGTTTTAAAAATCAATCCAAACATCATTTCAGCTCTTAATTTTCCACAGGTTCCAAGTTTTCCACGTTCTGGTCCCCCTGAGCTCAGACATTTCCACAGCCCCATCACAGGGACTCTCCAACAATGAGCCCAGCAGAACAATAAAACAACAAATGCACACCTCCAAAACCTCTGTGAGAAAAATAAACCTCCCCCAGGCTAAACGAGAGGACAGAAGTCTTGGAAATTGGGTTAAAAAAAAAAAATAATGGAAATTCCATGATTTATGAAAGTACCAACACTTCAGCCCATCCCTTTCCCAAAACCACGCAGAGCTTTTGAGGAAAACCAAATAACTTCTTTTCCAGATCAAGGACAAGGAGATTCAAACATCCATCCCACTTTTTGAAGGCCAGAAGGAGCAGATCCAGTCCCTGGATTTCACAAGGCTTTGGCTCATCCCTGCAGCTCCTTGCACAACCTCCCCCCAACAAACCAACCCAGACAGATTTGCTTTCAGCTGGCAGAATTGACATTGCTTCCTCAGAAAGTCATCAGATTTGGGGGTTTATTACCAATCAGCAAATTTAGCTGATTGGGAGGAAAGGGGAAATTTAGCTGCGCCTGCCCAGTAGACAAAATTATTAAAAATTCCAAATTAACACCAAATTAGGGCTCAGTAATGAAAAAATATATAATATTTGAGCTGTGCATTAATTGAGTGCATTTTCCTGCATGAGGAGCTTTCCATCTTTATGGACACCAATAAAACACCTTTTGAAGAGGTTCTAATATGTAACAGGATTTCTATAAATCCTCCCTTTTCCTCCCAAATGATGGGAAAGTTCTGAGCTTCTTTGGAAATGATCAGGTGTTTAAGGATCTATGAATTTTATGGTGTTTAACACAACCAAAGATGGCAGAATTTCTAGAAACAGCTACAAAAAATCCAAGACAAAGTCCACAGACCTCTAGAAATAACTCCAAACATCCAAGAAAAGAATCAGCCTTGTTGTCTAATGGCCACACCAACGAATTCTTACACTCCTGACTTGATATTTGTTAAATTGCCACTTTAACAACATTTATTGTTAAATTTCATGGAGCCATTCCACACAGAGGTCTCGATTTCTTGTGTCTCTGCCCCCAGAAAACCTTGATTTCCTCACAACCACAGAGGCTTTGCTTCCCCAAAGGTGAGTTTGCTCAGGGACTGCACAAGAGGTGGGCAGCAGAGCAATGTGAGCAGGAGCTGCACCTGAGATTAAAGCTCGTTTTTGCCTAAATCTTTCAGCTGAGAGAGAGGAATGGAGCTGGGAGAGGCAGCAGCTCACACGAAATCCTGGAGTGACAGAAACACTCCTTAGGAATCAATCTTCTTCAGCTGCTTAGAGGAATCCTGATAAGTTTTGTTTTGTTTTGGGTTTTTTTGTGGGTTTTTTTTTTTTTTTTTAGTTGGTTGGTTTTTTTGGGTTTTGTTTGTTTGTTTGTTTGGTTTTTTGTTTGTTTGTTTTGGTTTTTTTGTTTTGGTTTGGTTTGGGTTTTTTTGTTGTTTTTTTTTGTTGTTTTTTGGGGGGTTTTTTGTTTTTTTTTGTTTGTTTTGGTTTGGTTTTTTTGTGTTTTTTTGTGGTTTTTTTGTGTTTTGTTTTTGTTTTTGGTTGTTTTGTTTTTGTTTGGTTTGGTTTGGTTTTTTGTTTTGTTTGTTTGTTTGTTATTTTTTGTGTTTTTTTGGTGTAGGTGGGTTTTTATGTTGTTTTTTGGGGGTTTTGGGGGGTGTTTTTGGTTCTGTTTTGGGGGTTTTTTTCTGTTTGTGTTTGTTTTTGTTTTTTGGTTTTTTCAGTCAAAATTCAGAGCACAACCGTCCCTAACTGATCATTTGCACTGATTTTCCAAGGCGCCCAGCACAGAAGGATCAGCAAACCCCACAAGGTGATTTCTCAGCCCATTGTCTTCGGCCAAACGGCGAAAACTGAGCTTGTTCCCACCTCCTCTTCCTGCCCAGACTGCAGGTCTCTGCTCTCCCCGTCCCAGAGTTGGATGTGGCTGTGTTTTGGCTGCTCTTCCTTGGATTTTTGCTGCTCCCAGCAGCTGTGGGCAACTGTTTCCTCCCCACCATCTGCCCAGCCTGGATGGCTTCTCTCTCTCACGCTGTGCCTGAGCAGAGACCTCGCCCAGAGCTGGGGTGAATTGGCTTTTGCAGCCCAGGGACCTTTGGAGGACAGACAGCTCCTGCTTCTGCCCATGCAGGTCAAATCTTTATGCCAACATCCAAAAGTTTATGGATTTTTTTAAAATTTTTTTTACAGCCCTCCTTCACCTGACCATAAATAAAGCAGCTTTTGGGGTGTGTTGTGCTCACAGGGAGCTCAAATCTTGTTTTTTCCCTTTCCAGCCCTGCTCTGTCATCCACACCCCCCTGCTTCCCTGGCATCCCCATCTGCATTCATCTTCCCTATCCAAAATAACCTTTTACTGCATTTTCACTTTAAAAAAAAATCACCAGCAAGGGCGAGAGCTGAATTGTAACATCGGGATGTTGTAAGGATTCCTCCTTGCAAGACATTCTGTTACTGAATGCTGAAGGAGAGACCTGATGCAAAGCAGGGAGAAAATGAATCAATCAAATACGGCAACAATAAAAACTGGTGGAAGGGGAAATGTTGGTGTTTTAAGGAAAAAGACAAATAAAATCCCCATTTCTTTTTAAAGAACAATGAAAAGGTTTTTCCCTCATGTGAAGCTGAGCTCAGATCTCTCTCCCCAAAACACCGTTATAATTTTTCTCCCCAAAACTTTTCTTTTAATTTTCCACCTAACACTAATTGTGGGAGCTGGAGGAGCTTTGCAAAGCAGCAGAATTTTAGGGAGCTCTGAGTTCAGCTCCAAACTCGTCCTCACAGAGTCCCCAGGCAGACAAAGGAGCCGTGGGATTGATTCACCTTCCAGTCCAGCCCATGCTCAAGCATTCCCAGAATTTGGGACCCTGACATAAATCAGCTGCAGGCATCCAGCAGATTGGATGTGATGCTGCAGAACTGGAACTTCAGGTTGCAATTCCCATCCATTTAAGGGCCAGTTCCAATTTCCTTAAATTAATTTTAGCGTTTTTTTTCTCCCACCCCCTTTTTTTATTTCCCTTCCTAATCCTGGTGCTGTAATGAGGCTGGGATGGAATGTTTGTGGATTACATAACGTGTGCTGATATTTGAGGTTTCATACTTTATCTGGCCAGGATTAAGCTTAATTAAGAGACTGCAGAAGAGGAAAGAAAGGGAAGAGATGGGGGCTTCAAATGCCTAAAAATCACATTTTCCTTGCTACATCCCACCCTGAGTTTTGTTAAAACAATAAATTCAGTATTGATGAGTGGCAGAATTAAAGCCCAGGGATTGCTGTGCCCCCCTTGCAGGCAAGGAAAGTTCTTTTCCCTGTGTCCCACATGCAGGCAGCAGCTGTAAACCACGAAATGCCACAAAATCCAGGCTGGTGGTGCCTCCTCCCCCACAGCCCCACTGGCTGGAGCCAAGGTTTCACCCAGCATATGGTCCAGAATTGCCATAAATCATCCTGACTGGCAGCTCCTGCAGCACATCCAGGGAAATCTTGGGCCGGATCCAGGGAGAGCTCAGGGGGTCTGCAGGTACCAAAGTCTCCAGCACTGCCTGGATTAGTGGCCAGCTCTTCCAGAGGAGGAGCCTCCAGCCCTTCCTGTGTGGAAATTTCGGTGTCTCAATCCCAGAATTGACTCAAAATGGGTCCAGAAGTGTTGCAGGATCAAGAAATTTGATGTATTGGTACCAGTTTCCCTGGCTGTGCCCAGGCTGGACCAATTCTACAGGAATTGGCAACAACAATAAGAGCAAGGTGATATAATCACTCATTTGGGGAAAAAAACCCACCCATAGAGAGGTGGGTGGTGACCCCAAAACTTGGCACAGTGACACCGTGGATGGAACATCCACCCTGAAGTTCATCCTGACCCTTACAAAGAGTTTAACTTTAACTCCATAAAGCCATTAAGCTTGGAAAAGATGTCTAAAGTCAGGTCCAGCCATCACCCAGCAGCACCAAACCACGTCCTCAGGTGCCACACCCACACATTTCTTGAACCCTTCCAGGGATGGTGACTCCACCACTCCCATTCCATGAAAATATTTGCCCAAACATCTCCTCTAAACCCCCCCTGGGAGCTTTCCAGGAAAGTTTTTCCACTCTGAGGGTACCAGGAATGGGTTCAGGAGATGGGAAAAGGTGGATAATGCCCAGAGCAGGGAAGGAGCAGCATCCCTGGGCTCTGGCCCTGCTCTCTGGGTGTTTATCCAGGGGCTGCTTAATGCAAAATGCAAAAGCTGTCCCAAATCCATGCATTCATGGTTAATGGCACTTGAAGTCAAAAGCACCCGGATTCATTTAGTGGGGAATAATCATTTACTGTATTAGCTAATCTATTTATCAATATCAAGTCAATTATTACGAGGCACGGAGAGGGGCTGGTAATTACACAATGTCAACAGAAAGGATGGGATGGGGGAGTAATTCTATTTACTCATAATTCCAAATATTGGAAAACAGTGGCTGCAGAGCACAGAGCCCACCTTAAAGAAACAGGAGCATAAAACTCTCCCCAAACCAGGATTTTGTGATTTTCACCATTAAAATATTTAGAGTTGTGACTTTTTTTTTTTTAAATTTTACTGCCTGTCTGACCCTTTAAAAAATGTGGCTACAAATATCAACTAGGATTCTGAATATCCCACATCCTTGAATTCAAAATTTATCCCCATGTATCCGTATTTTCATCTGTGTGTTTACAAGGATGACCAAGCAAAAATTATTTTTGTGGAGAACCAGAGATAAAAAACACCAAAATAATGCAGGGGCAGGCTAAGAATTCACAAGAATATAAATCATAATTGCAATCAGCCAAGTGATGAAGTAGGATAAATCTAATCTGATTTCATGATTCTTTGGGATTTAATAATTTCCCTCGCAGTTGTGCTGTGAAAATATTTTTCTGTGTTGCAAAAAATTAAAGTCCCAGTCATTGCTGCAGTCTCTGAAGGACCCTGCCCTTCGTGCCTGGCTGACACAGAATAAACTAAAAAATCCTTTAAGCACATTTGGCAATATCATCTTCCATTTCCACATTTGTTTTGAAGCCCCCAACCCACCAAAGTGAGCAATGTTTCAGGGCTGTTTCTGGTGGTGTTATGTATTTGGTTTTTTGGGGTTTTTTTTGGTTTTTTGGGGGGGTTTTTTGATTTTTTTTGTTTGTTTGGTTGGTTGGGTTTTTTGGTTTTGGGGTTTCTTTGTTTGTTGGTTTAGTTTGTTTTGTTTTGTTTTCTGGGGTTGGTTTGGTTTGGATTTTTTGTTTTGGTTTGGTTTGGTTTTTTGGTTTTTTTTTGTGTGTGTGTGTTTTTGTTTGTTTATTTGTTTGTTTTTTGGGGGGATTGTTGATTTGTTTGTGTGTGTGTGTGTTTTGGGGTTTTTTTTTGTTTGTTTGGGTTTTTTTTTTTTTTGGTTTTTTGGGTTTTTTTAATAAACATCTGAATCTGATCCTTTCACTTCTTAACCCAGCCCCATGCCCACCTTCCTGACGAGGCTGCCAATTAACAGATGATTTACTCAATCGATATGAACAGATGATTTATTTAATCAATACTAAAGCTTCCAAGAACTGCAATTGTCTGATTTCCAATAATCTGCAGCATCACACTGAGGTCACTCCCTGCTCCTTTGCAGGATAAAAATCCAAAAACAGCGAGGGAGTCTCTTGCCCTCAACCTTTTTAAAAAGTTTTCTGCACTAAGAATAGCCCAACATTAGCGTGCACTCAATTTTTAATGGAGTTACAACAACAAAAAATAAACAAACAAACAAAAAAACAAACCAAAAAAACAAACCCCCAATCTATTCAGAGTTTTTATGGCTTCAGCACTCCCAACTCTATTTCCTTCTTGCTCCCTTGCCATAGATAATAATTAATTATATATTATATATTATATATTATATATTATATATTATATATTATATATTATACATTATACATTATACATTATATATTATATATATTTGTGAATATAATGTAATGTAATGTAATATAATATAATATAATATAATATAATATAATATATATTTATATTTATATTTATATTTATATATTATATATTATATAAATATACTATATTATATATAGCATATAAAATATATATTATATAAAATATTTAATCATATAATATATTTATTATATAAATAAATATGGGATGTTGGGCATCCATGGGACACAGGGAAATATTGGCAGGTTTGGGTTTTATTTAGGGACTGGGAGGGTTTGGATTTTCTGAGTTTCTTTTCCCACTGATCAATGCCCCACGCCCAGGACACCAGAACCTCTTTATTGACACTTTTCTAGGAACAAAAAAATAAACAAACTGTGCAGACAGCAGCAAAATTCTGTTTTCTGCATTCAAACCCTCCTGACCAGGTGATACCTCAGGTGTGGGACTGGGAATTGTGAATGTCCAAGGAGGTAAAGAAATAAGAATAAGGGATTTCATCTCACAAATTTTCACATTTACTGCCCCATATTCCTCCAAATGCCACATTTTATCTTAAAATCATCAAAACTCTCGGTGCTGTCCCAGGGCGATGACTTTGGCTTGGTGGGAATATTTGATTTAATCAGTTTGGGACAAATCATAACTGGCTAAGCCTTGAATAATGTGAGGATTTGACACTTGCACTGTTACTTTTTTTCCCCTCCTGGTTGTTTTTGGGATTTTTTGGGGTTTTGTGGGGTTTTTCTTGTGTTTTTTTGTTTGTTTGTTTGTTTGTTTGTTTGTTTGTTTTGTGTGTGTTTTTTGTGGTTTGGGTTTTTTTGGGTTTTTTGTGTTTTTTTTTTTTTTTGCTTTTTTGGTGTTTTTTTTTTTTGTTTTGTTTTGTTTTGTTTTGTTTTGTTTTGTTTTAATTGAAAAAACCCCAGGTTTGGGGTTATTCAGAGCAGGGTTTTACACAGAGCGAAACAGAGCAAGGGGAAGCTTTGGCACAGAGTTTTCAAACACCTCCATCCTTCTTTTTTTTTGAAAAAAATACATATTAAAGTTGGTAAAACCTTGAAACAAAACATTTTCTCTTGCTGGCAGCGACAGCTCAGCATCATCCAGAGGTGGAAAGGGGCAAATCCCACAGCAGGCAGAGGAGGCACCTCAACAAATCGTTGTGGGGATGAACCCAGTGGCTGCTGTCACCCCTCCAACCCAAATGTCACCACAACCAATTTCCAGCAATACCAGAACGCACCTGAGGGCACCAAGGGATGAATCTTTAAGCTTTAATTTCATTATTTTTAGCTCTGGTCAGAAAACAGGAATTGAGGTGCTTTTCAAATTAAAAAAAATATAATTAAAAAAAGGAGATGCTGTGCAAAGAAGTGGTGGGGGAAAAAGAGAAATTTTGCCTCATTTCTCCCTTAAATCCTCATCGCCCTCCTGGTTTTTTGAGGTGAAAACCATCTGGGGATTTCATCAAAAAAACCAGAGAGGAGAAGATGCTGAAAGGCCCGAGTCTCTCCCTCCTGCAGCCCCTGCACGGAGGGGAAATGGTGGGGTTAAGAAAATAAAGTTCTCTCCCAGTCAGGCAGGCACATAATGAACACAGCACTATTATGCAGGAGGCCTCTCGGGACAGCGGCCTAAAAAATTCCACTGGAAAAGGAAACACCTGTTGGAATATTAACTAGGACAAAGTCAAGCAAGGAGAAAGAGGATAGGTGGCCAAGGGGTCGGAAAAAAATCGGAGAGGAAACGTTGGAGGGGTTTTTCTTTATTTTTTTAAGAAGTGGGACATTGGTAATGTTTGAGTTTTTAGTGCAGCAAGCTGCCTTCTCTTCGTGCAAGGATCCAGAGGTGACAGAAAGGACAAAAAAAGGGACAATATTGAGTAAATTATCTTGGTTTATAAGAGAAGAATTGTGTTGGGCATCCTTAAACTGTGAATAGCAACCAGGCACCTCCAGAAGCTGATGGGTTCCAGGTATTGGGAACCACTTACAGCTCCTGTTTCAGAAAGAATAAAAGAATATCATTAAATAAAGAAACTGAAGAATATTACTAAATATTTTTAAAGAAAAAAAATCTCAAAATCTATTTTGGCCAGGGGAGGTTTTCTATTGAGCTGGACTCGCTGTCAGGTTGTTCAGGTTTCCAAAGATTTAACACGCTGTAAGAACAAATTCCATTTTGCTTTGGCACAATCCCCAGGCTCCTTGGAGAGCTCCAGCACCTCTCCCTCCCCATGGCTCTGCCTGGGACACTCACAGGGGAGTGAGAGCAGAGAGCCCTGCAGCACTCTGGGCAAGGAGGATTTCACTGTGGGAAACCCTAACAAAGAAAACAGACTCTGGAAAGGCCCAGCATAGTTTTGATCCCAAGGCTGCACCCTAAAAAAATTAAAATAATAATTAAAAAAATCTTACTGTGACCTTTGTTGCACATCCCACTGCCAGGGCTGTCAAACCCCCAAACCCCAAACCATGTAGGGTTTATTTTTTCCCTTTAGGAAGGTGAGCAAATCTCACATTTTGCAATATTTGCTGCCTGACTGGAAGATGTATCATCAGCCAGCCCGTCTTCAGCTGAACACCCAATTCAGGAGGATTTTACACAGGTTTGAGAGCACTATAAAGCAAATGAGCACTTTTACCATGCCAAGGAAACACGATCCTTTAGTTGTAGTGCACTTGTAAGCGTTTTTTTTTCCCCCTCCAATACTTATATTTTAAAGGGAATAACGTTTCTTTCCCTATAATACACTGGAGGAGTATCTCAATCCTCTTGTAAAAGTCCCTGCAGAGCACGAAAATAACGTTGCTGCAAAGGTTTAAACTTGACAGATTGAGGAGGGGCTGAGCTCTGCAGGGCTCAGCTCTGCACTGGGATGCAGAGGCTGAGCAGGGGATGCCCATTCCCAGAATTTCAGCCTTTGGAACAGGCTGGGTAGGGGAAAACAAGCAGGAGAGATGTGAAGCACAGAGCTCTTCCAGCCAGGCAGCCATTTGAAGGAGGAGAAGAAAAGAAAGGGGTGGGGGGAAATAAATAAAAATTATAAACTCCAGCCACTTAGAGGGATCTTCCCTGGCACCTTAGCAAAAAAAAAAAAAAAAAAAAAAGGGAAGAAAAGAAAAGAAAAACAAAAATAAACAAACAAAGAACCCCCAAACAAACAACCCAAAAAAACCAAAAAAAACCCACCCCCCCAAAAAAAACCCAAACACCAACCCCCCTAAAAAAACCTTAAAAAAAGAACAAACACAAAAAAAACCCCCAAAACAAAACACAACCCCCCCCACACACACAAAAAACCCCACCAATAAACCCAAAAAACCCCCAAACCAAACCAAACAAAAAAAAACCCCAAACAACAAAACCACAAAAAAAAAAAAAAAAAAAAAAAAAAAAAAAAAAAAAAAACAACAAACCAAAAAACAAAAACCACCAAAAAAAAACCCAAAAAAACCCCACCACCAACAGCTTTCAGCTGAGCCCCTACACCACACCCAGGATGTCTGAGAGCATCCCGGTGCTGTGAGCAGATCGATTCTGCAGCGCACAGACACAATAAACGAGCAGGGCAGGGCAGGGCAGGGCAGGGCAGGGCAGCCCCGACGAACCCTCCCGCTCTGCCCTCCAAGGAACCCCCCCTGCTCGAGGTGCTCGCATTCTACAGACGGCTCAGGCTCATCCCTTTCATAATGAGCTTGGCTTTATCCTGATTACCTGGAAAGCACATCAGCCTGTCATACCCAGCCCCGGTAATCCTTAACCCTTCGCACGCTGCCTCCGTCCCGCGGCAGCGCACGGGAGCCTGGGCACGATTTCCCTTCCCTTCGGGCTTTTTTCTCCTTTTTTTTTCCTAGTTTTTTCCTCCTTTTTTCTCCCTTTTTTCTCCCTCGGTGGCTGCTCCCAGCTGGAGGACGGAGAGGTGGGGATGCTCAAGAGCACAGGAGGTTGTGTCTCTGCTGCTTTCACAGCGCCAGAGAAAATTTTAGCAGGCTAAAAACGTGTGCTAAGGAGAGGGCAGGAGCGTGTGTGGTGGTGATGAAGGGGAGAGGGACCAGCACCGAAAGAGGTTTCAACACATCCTTAAACATCAAAAGTACCCCTGGCCGTGGCAGCAGGTTGGAAATGGATGATTTTTGAGGGCCCTTCCGTTCCAAACCAGCCTGGCTTTCTGTGATCACAAAATTCCTGGTGTCCCCTCTCTGCCCTGTGCCGCTGTGGGTGTCACCCTGCTTGGGCAATACCTGTTCCCTCCTGGGATTTATTTATTCAGGCAATAAATCCTCCAGCAGGAATCACCTCCCCATCGTGTATTTATCAGGGATATATGCAGAAAGGGTGGGGAATGATCTCAGCTGCTGCCTATAAGTGTGTTCTTACATTAAAATAATAAAAAAAAATCCCAAACCTGGATAAAACACAACTTCATATTTTTGTGAGTAGTTGAAATCACAGTAAAAGTTCATTAAGAAGTTGTATGGAAAAAAAAAAATTAAAACTTCTCAGCAAGGTACCACTTTGGAGAACTTTGAGGTGCCATTACATAAAAGAACTTTGGAGGTGCCATTACATAACAACTGCAACAGATTTATTATTGGTACCAATAATAATAAAAATAAAATTGACTCAAAAAGAACTCAAAAAGAACTTTGGAGGTGCAACAACTGCAACAGGTTTATTATTGATACCAATAATAATAAAAGTAAAATTGACTCAAAAAGAACTCAAAAATAATTTTGGAGGTGCAACAACTGCAACAGGTTTATTATTGGTACCAATAATAATAGAAATAAAATTGACTCAAAAAGAACTCAAAAAGAACTTTGGAGGTGCAACAACTGCAACAGGTTTATTATTGGTACCAATAATAATAGAAATAAAATTGACACAGGCAAGACAGCAGCTTGGTGGCATTTCCATGGCTCCACATCCATCTCAAACTCTCTCATCTGGGTTTAAAACAGGAATCTAAACTTTGCAGAGCAAAGCTTTGGATGGTGGAATGCTGCAGCCTTTTAAAACCCAGAACATTTTGCATGAACTTGAACCTGGCAGGGAGGAAGAGTCGTGCACAGCGAGAGCGTAATTTTAGAAAAATCAAAAATACCTTGGCAAATTGAAATTTAGCCAGGACGTGAGCACAGCTCGCTAAAAGGGAACTGTGGGCTCTCAGAAGAGGCCCAGATCTTTCCCTTTTACAAAATTCAGGGATCCAAACCTTTAGATTCTCCATTCCCTGTCGAGAATGCAGGAGAGGGACAGAAAGTCACGTGGCTGGGATGAGGAACGCTGTGTTCCTCTCCGTGCGACTACAAGCAAATTACTCAGTCACTTGGTGACTGTTTTCTCCATCTGTGGAAGGGAATAATACTGAATGCTCACTTTGCCCACACAGCATTGCTAAAAACTCTTTTCAAAGGTGCATTTTCGAGCATGGCAGCACCATCAGGAGCTTCCTTCTGCCCAGACCTTGATGCAAAGCAACAACCTTTGGAAGAGTCAGGGGTTCTTCCCCCAGCTTGGGCAATTTTGCATTATGGGTTAATTAATTTTTATCGAGGGTTTTCAGAATGTCACAGGAAAAGGCACTGCAGAGAGGGAAAGTCGTTTTTATAGTGCTGAGATGAGGCCAAGGGAAACAGATTT
This sequence comes from Phylloscopus whistleri, assembly GCA_017589585.1. Lineage (NCBI taxonomy): Eukaryota > Metazoa > Chordata > Aves > Passeriformes > Phylloscopidae > Phylloscopus > Phylloscopus whistleri. Next base: position 1,147,083 of record JADMLD010001224.1, on the reverse strand, counting down.
GGATCAGAACCTATAAAGCTCTGAGCTGAGATCTCTCATAATGGTAATTAATGAATGAGTCTGCAAACATTCGTTTTTCAGGCCAAACTAGTACCTTGATATGAAATCATTTCAAAGCAAAACGTTTAAGTTGTAAATCTGTCAGTGCACCCCTGAAAAGCATTTGAATTTAATCTCCTGAGCTGTGCTGGGCACTGGGCTCTTCCTGTACAGGAACCTTCCACCTGTACAGGAACCTGGACCTTCCACTGTTACAATCCAGATAAAGGCACTTGGAGAAACTGAGCTCGGTAATCCACACCCCGTGCCAAAGGCAGGGCTGAGCCCAAGCTCAGGTGTAAATTCAGGCGTGGGTTACACCTGGAGCCACCAAACCTCACCTGGCTGGCGGGCAGGAAGGCAAAGGGCGAGGGAGAGGATGCTGCATGGAGGGGAAGATGCTTCAGCCAACAAGTGGAGCCGGTTCAGGTGCCCTCGTGGCAGGAAAAGGAACGAAGGGAGAGCGCAGGTGGAGGGAGGGTCTGTGGTCTGGGTTTTTGCTGTTCTCCTCTGTCCCCTTTAAGGAGTTTGGTAAAGTCTTATTTTTAGCCTTCTGTGTTTTGGAGTCAGATACAATTTTATATAAATAACCTTCTTGTTATTGTAAAATCTAGCAATGTTTACATTCTTTCATAAGGAGGAGACTGTGGATGGACTGTTGGGTTGCCCAGTGTGGTTGGAGAAGATTTTCTTCTTCCAATCCACGGTCACTGCTGGAGTTCAATAAATGTTGATTCTGTAAATAAACCCTGCTCTTTTCTGCCTGGGACATTGCAAGGTGTGGGTGTGAGTTCTTTATGTCGTGTGCAAGAAGGGTCCAGCACCAAACATCAGCTCTTTATGCCCACAGCCCGGCTGCCTCATGGAAATGCTGCTGTGATCAGCTCTCAGCTGTACAGATCAACGGGGGAACAGCATGAGGCAGATACTCGAGGAGCGAGGGCAGAATCACAGAATCACAGAATTTCCAGGTTGGAAGAGACCTTCAAGATCATCGAGTCCAACCCAGCCCTAACACCTCAACCAGACCATGGCACCAGTGCCACATCCAGGCTTTTGTTAAACACATCCAGGGATGGTGACTCCACCACCTCCCTGGGCAGGCCATTCCAGAACTTTATCACTCTTTCTGTGAAAAACTTCCTCCTAGTATCCAACCTATCCTTCCCTTGACGCAGCTTAAAACTGTGTCCTCTTTTCACAGAACATCCCGGGATGCTTCATCTGCGTTCCCATTCCAGCCCCTCCCCGGTCACCGCGGCTCCCTCCGGCATTGCCGGGCGCCCGCCGCTGCCGGCGGAGGGAATGCTGGAATCCCGCATTCCCTGGAATTCCCCGGCATTCCCGGGAACCCACTGGGGCAGCCACGCGTTCCCGCGGGTCCCTGCGAGGGTTTGGGGAGCGGTGTCACCCACGGCGGCTCCCCCGGCCCGTGCGCGCATTCCTCGGGCTCTAATCCCCTGGGATAATAGCGCTTCCCTTCAGATGCCGCCTGATACCCGCGGAAGAAAGGGCTGCGGTGGATGCTTGCTCTTTTTTCATTTCCCTAAGCTGATAGACAGGATTTGTCAACTGCAATCAAGGGGGAGAGAAAAAAAAAAAAAATCTGGAGACCTGCTACTGTTCTGTTACATATTTCATGTTCTCTGTGAGGCAGGAGAGTTCCACTCCTAAAAAAAAAATTCTGGCTTTGAATTAAGGAAAAAGAATTTCTTGTAAAAGCCACACCTGGTTCTCACACAGGCCACAGTGAATTTGGGGAAGTCAGTGGCACGAGAGGTAACAAGGCCCATTGATAAAAAGGAATTTTAAGTGCATGTACATTAATAAATAGAAGAAAGGCCCACTCGAGCTGGCTAACACGAGAACTCAGGTCACCAGAAGTCAATGCCATGTTCTGGGGAGCTCTGAAGGCACTGCTGGCATTCTTCTGGAACTCTGAGCATAAGCTCCTGGCTCCTGCTAAGGGCTGGGAGCTGGTGACTAGGACCTTGAACCAACCACAGAACAACTGATTTTGTAGAAAAAACCCTGTGGAGGTTTCACCCAGCTCTTGTAAATCTTACAACTGAACCTGAGTTAAATCCAACCTCCCTTAAGTCCTGACTCAAGTTTTGCCCTTCCCCTTTCTCCTCCCCTTTTCCTACCCCACTGGGCTTGATTCCAAAAAATGAAAACACCTGAATCTTTCCTCCTTTTTGGGGGGGCAAGGTGGGTCCTGAGTGAGAAGCAAACCTCAAGTAAATGAACCTTTGCACTGAGGCAGCCGAGATCAATGACAGGAATTTCATTTCATTTTCCATACCCTTCAAACTCTGCACGGCACCTATCAGGGCCTGCCTCGGACCTCAGAGCCATCCAAACCTCCAACCCTGACCTCAGGAACCCTCAGCTTCTGCCATGGAACCAGAATTGTGATCCCCTTAAACCCCTTTCCCTCTGCTGTGGCAAGGAGGAAGGATCACTAATAGGGCTGTGGGGTAATTAGTCTTTAAGCCCCCTATCCCATTAAGAGTTGCCAACAGCAGCTGCCAAGGGAAGGGTGGGAGAGGGGCCTCAGTGCACGTTGATATTCCCCCAGTATTCCCCTCTGGCTTTGAGGGACAGGGAAATATCTCCAAGGGGTGCCAGAGGATGGGGCCAGGCTCTGTTCAGTGTGAAGGAAGAGCAGCAATGGCCATAAAATCAAACACAACGAGTTCCACCTCAACACCAGGGAGAAGCTCTTTCCATGGAGGTGGCAGAGCCCTGGAGCAGCTGCCCAGGGAGAGCACGGAGTGTCCCCCTCTGGAGACATCCCAAAATCACCTGGACATGTCCCTGGGTGCCCTGGGCGTGGGGGTTGGTCTGAGGGATGTCCAGGGGGCCCTTCCAACCCCAGCTCTTCTCTGACCCAAAGATTTGGGGGCAGCAATGGGATCTTTGCCCCTGGACTGTCATTCCCTCCCTTCCCAGCAAACCTTGAACCCCCTGTGCACCTCCCCTGCCTTCAAGTGAATAATGGGGTGGGTGAGCTGGGCAACATCTTGCCCATAAATATTCCCCCCAAAAAACCCCCTTTATTTCCTGCAGAGATAAGAATATCTCCCATCTTTATAAGTTCCACATTGCAATCAATGTGGTCTGCATTTAAACAGCACGCACAAACATGCATCCATCCATCTATAGGCTGCACATATTCCCCATCCATACCATCCAGACAGAATATTTTGCCACACTCTGCAGGATTAAGTGCACATTGCCACGGAGAAATAAATAAATAACCAACCAGCAATTTCTCAATTTCTCCCTGCTGCGTGGCAGTGGTGAAAATTGCTTGGAAATGGGGAACTATTATAAATATTCTATATATAACCACACATTGCGGAGGGAGAGGGGGTGGGGGGAAAGGGGAGAAGGTTGGTGTGTTTGAAAAATGGGAACACAAAGGAGGGCATAGAAACCTATCCAGCCATTTCCACCTCGGTGCTATTTATAGCTGCAGTGTTGGGAGGTGTTTGTTTAAAGGGGCACTGGAGGAGCATGGAGGGACCAAGCCCTCCTTGAAGGAGGCATGCAAACAATACTCCCCTGGCAAAGGGAAGGAGAACTCGTCTGGCCTGAAAAATCATGGCTGTTCTTGCCTTTTCTTTCTTTCTTTTTTTTTTTTTAATTTTTTTATCCTTCTTTTCCAGAATTGAAGTCTTAAATTGTGTTTGCTTCCTCGTTAACACTTTTGTTCCTCCAGCCAGGGGAGGTGGCTCGCCGGTTTTGGGGTCGAGCCCCAAACTGAAAAGAGAAGAAAGAGGGAAATCAGCAATCGTTTCTGCCACCACCCTTCCCAAATTTCCCTTCTTTACAGCAGGCATTGGCAAGGGGAATCGAATTTCAAAATGTTCTGGTTAACTCCACAGTTGGTCGAAAGTAAAAATGAAAAATATTCGCCTGAGCGCTGCCAATTCTGCTGAGAATGTATTTAGTTTTGAAATTCAGTAGAAATATTGAAATAATTGGGATGAAAAATCCAACCAGCTCCTCGGAGACTCCTTTGCTTCTGAAGAGTTATAGTAGGAACCCCTGAAGAGCTCCCTATTGTTCCCTTGTGAGATGCCATATGGAGTAGGAGGGGTGGGAACTCGAGGGAAGAGTTATGACAATGAAAACAAAAACATAAATAAAAGAAAGGAAGTTCTGTGTTCTCTGCGGGGACAGGGCTGAGGACTCAGCAGCCCAGCCACAAGACATTTCTGCTCCTCCAGCAGGGCATGGGGAGGATGGCAGCAGCACGGGGAGGGTTCTCTCAGGGCTGGTTTTCACAGAGAATTTGGAGGCCAGCGAGTGAAGGAGGCTCTGTGGGTTTTGCCGTGCTCTGGTCAGCACTCCCAGCCCAGCCCCACTGGCCAGACAAGCTCTGGATGTTCTGGTTCATCACAGGGGATTGTGGCTGCCCCATAAGAAGATTTTTCTCCCTCACTGCTGCTTTGGGGAGGTGTTGGATTGGGATTGGGGTTTGTGTAGGTGGCTGTGACCAGCATTAAAATCCTGGAATGGGTTGGATGGGACCTTAAAATCCATTTCATTCCAACCCTGCCATGGGCAGAGACACCTTCCACTAGGCCAGATGGGCCTGGAACATCCAGCCCGGCCTTGGACCCTTCCAGGGATGGGAATATTGGAACAGCAGTGCAGGGAGTGTCTGTTCCTTGCTCTCCTGGGATCTGTAGGGACAGCAGCCACCAAGGTGTTCCCTGCTCAGGCCACTCTGTGGAGCCCGTCACACACTCCCAGCTGTGCCGCCTCTCCCCGTGGTGGCTGGAGTGCAGGTCCTGCCCACCAGCTCCTCAAAACGTGCTCACAGCCCTCAAAACGGGGAATGTGGGATTCCTCCCAGTCCTCAAAGTGTGCTCCCAGCCCTCAAAATGTGCTCCCAGCCCTCCAAATGTGCTCCCAGTCTTCCAAATGTGCTCCCATTCCTCAAAGTGTGCTCCCAGTCCTCAAAGTGTGCTCCCAGTCCTCAAAGTGTGCTCCCAGTCCTCAAAGTGTGCTCTCAGTTCTCAAAGTGTGCTCCCAGTCCTCAAAGTGTGCTCCCAGTCCTCCTGGCTCTGGCAGGAGCCAGGTCAGCCCTGAGAACACCCGTTGCCCTTTGCAGAGCCACGGCCACCTCAGCTCCCTCTGAGGAGCCTTTCTGCCGGCAGTGGCCACTGGGGATTGCTCTAACCAGCTCAGAAAACCTGTCTGAGAGCAAACTGGGGGGCTCGGCCTTGGCTGCACCCCGAGCAGAGCGGGAGGGGAGGCGCTGAGAGCCTCCCCAGGGCTGTTTATTGAGGCCACGGGGCCGCTGCTGCCAGCAGCCCCGTCCCCAGGGGCTCCTGACACACAAAAGCTGCCCTGCTTTGCCTCCCAGACCTTGGAAAAGCAGCAAAGTCATGCCCATGGCCAGGGGAAGGAGTCACAGCAGCCTGAAGAGCTTTTACAGGCCCAGGGCTGCTGGCTGGCCTGGCACAAACAATGCTGGTGTCTACAGAAAAAAACTGTAGGGAAAGCTGTGGAACGGCAGCTATCAGATTCTGTGCTTAATTATAGGTTTTAATTGTTTAACTGCAGGGGCATTTGGCAGTCATTAATACACGCTCACCAAAAAAAAAAAAAAAAAAGAAAAAGACAAAAAAAAAATTCTTGAAAGAAGTTGAATCAACCTGAGAAAATAAAATATCATCCTACGAAATGCTTGATATATTGTTACTTTGATAAGTTCAAACAAGTGTGACTCACTATACAACCATTCTATCAATTCTGAACAAAAAACTGCATGGGATTATTATGCTTTTAATCCAAAGAGCTGGGTATTTGGAATTCCTCAAGCCCTTTGTGGTGTCATATTAGCTAGGCCAGTCTCTCATGAAAAGAATGTATTGTTGAATAGAGTTGAGTCCGGATCTCTGCTCCATTGGGTTGATAAAATGGCAGTTGATTTAAAAAGAACCAGCTTGTCTGGAGAAAGGATTAGCAGATTAAGAGACTGCATGTAATTTTTTTTTATGTAATGTAAAGTTACATTTCATAACTAAAAGGGATTAATTAAAATGTTAATAGAAGAAGAGATGTTATTTTTCCAGGGACAAATGCCTCACCACACATATGAACATTCACTTTAGTTGCTGCTGCCTCGACAGTAGGAAACGAAACGCTATTCTCTGTGAGCAAGAGTTGACACAGAAAAGAGAGACAAGAGGTTTGTGTGGTGGCTCAGCATTTTATTTTCCTGTTGCACTGATCTGGGTTTCAAAACAGAACAAAATTTCCCTGTGCAGGCAGCTATATATATAAATATATATAAATAGACACACACATGCATGCATATTTATCCCACTTGAAGAATGCAGCAAAACTCTTTTGCCTGACATATTTTCTGCTCTAATGCGATGCTTTCCCCCCCTTCTTTACGTGTTTTGTGCCTCCTTTGAGTCAGAGATCAGACCCTGCTCCCTGCACGTGCATTTTCAGTGATTTAATAACGATTTGGCAGCAGGGGAGGGTGGCCAGGACCATCCCAGTGCCCTGTCCTACAGTTTGCAAGAAAGTTGCAAAGCTTGGCCATAAAAGCCCTACCTGAGCCCAGTTTTAGCACTGTTTGTATTGAAAAGTTCAAAGTAAATCCCACCAGGAGGAGGTGGCAAGAAGCTGTCAAATTTACTGCCTGTGTCACCAAGTCCCAGCTTGCCTGAAAATCCTGGGCTGGGGCTTTGCTGTTTTGTTCTGCTTTCTTTTCTTCCCTGGGGATGAATTTTTTTTTGGCCAGTGAATTTTGGGCTCCCCAGGTTCTCTTTGACGCTTTTGTGAAGGGATCCAGGGGCACTGAGGGGAGCTGGGCTGAGCCCCTGCCCTGGGCTGAGGCACCTGCCAGGCTTGAGGGGTTTTAGGGGCAAAGCACCACAGGTGCCCTGCCCTGGGACCCCCAGCACTGCCCCAGGGCACCTCCTCTGCCCCCTGCCCCCCATCCCAGCTGAAGATGAGCTTCCTCTCAATTAAAAATTAATAATAATTTTAAAAAAAAACCCACCCAAACCCTCCTACCATCAATCAAAATTCATCCTTATTTTCAGTGCTTCAAATGGTGCAGGAGTCTCACCCTCTCCTATTAAGGAACACCACAAACAATCTTTTTTTAGTTCTAGCACCTAAATCTGCCTGCGCAATAAATTTTAATTGAGTGTAATAAACTCGTTCCACCACTACCCCCAGCACCTGTGTACAGCTGTGCATTGATGATGCCATATTTGCAAAGAGGAGGAATTTCATTTCACTCTTAAATTCCCCTTCCTTTCACAAAAATCCGGGTAACATGGCCATAAACCATCATAAAAAAAAACCAAACTACAGGCTGTAATAAAAACTGCACGTTGAAATATTTATTTAAGGCAATGCCAAACCTATTTTGCAGTGATAATAACTTTTTTTTTTGTTGTGTGTGTGTGTGTGTGTGTGCCTATCTCCTCCTGGATCACAAGGGAAAAACCTTTAATGAGGAATTCTCTTCCCTCCCCTTTCCTCAGCCACTATTTAAACTGTGCCCTGAAGTAGGAGGGTTGGTGTTGGTTGTTTTTTGGTTTTTTTTTTTTTTTTTTTGCTAAGAATAGCATCCCACCCATTTCACTGCAGATGTTTCCATTCACTGTACAAATGTTCAATGAATTTTTCAATCCCACCAGATTCCTGGCCTCAGCCATGTCAAGAGACAAAGAGCTCCACAGGTTTTTGTCAACTGTACAAAACCCGGTTCTTTCTCAGCGTTTTCAATGTACTGCAATTCACCTTCCCTGCTCCTTTTATTATTTACTCCCATGTTCCCTCATCTGAACAATCTCTTTCAAGAAATTATTCTTTTGAGCACTTTTGCAGGCCTCTAATTATTTCTGTTGTCCATCTCCCAGCTGTTTCTGTTTATTCCCCTTGCTCAGGAGTGACCAGTGTCACAGGACACTGGTATAATATCTGATATTTTCAATATCATGTTCCATGTGAGTTGGTGGGGTTTTCCTGCCACTTCACTGGTGTTTTTTTAGCCACTGAACAGTGATACCATTGAGCTGCTCTCTCACAGACCTCATTTTTCCCTCCCCCCTCTCTGGCGATAACTTAGATAGATATGGGCTGTCCAAATATCCTTTTGAAGAGCTCCCTTGGAGTTGCCAGCTGGGAATTTCCACCCAGCCCCTCAAGATTTCCCTTTGACTATGCAGGGTTCCATTAAAACCATTCAGCCACCTCCAGCTTAGCCCTAAAATCACTTTTCCTGCCTTGTTTTCACTTTTCCTGCCTTATTTTTCACTTTTCCTGCCTTCCTTTTCCGCTTTCAGTAGTAAATATATTCAAGCGACTACAAAACCCTTGGCACAGCAGTGATTTTTGAGTTGGCAAAGGAATATTTCCTCCCATCTTGTAGGGATGGGAAGGGCTTTTTCTCACCTAAACCCCATCAGGGCTGTACCAGTCAGCCCTTGGCTCCTGGGCTTCCTTAGCAGCCCTTGTCAGGGACTTTATCCCAAAACTTCCTGCGTGTCCATACAAATTCTGTCACCCAATCCTCCCTGGTTTGCTGACCTGCTCTCAGAATCTGTCTTTCTGAGGAGATGTGATTTCTCCTCCAGGTGCTGCTTTGGCTCATCTGTCTCCTATCCAGGAGCTCTTTTCCTGAAGTCTATTTTCAACAACCTCCTCATTCAGCCTTGCCCAGCACTTAATTAAGCCTTGCTGATTTGCAGTGTGCTGGGGGAACATCTCCAAAGGGGCAGGTTTCCTATGGAGAAGCTGATTTGAGCAGGATTATCACTTTTTTTTATTATTTTTTTCCCTTTTCCTCTGTCAGGTAGCTCAGCCCTGTCTTTCACAAATCACAGGTGTGTGCTCAAAGCTCCACCAGGGCTTCCCTCGAAGAGTTAATAGGGAGATACGGCATTTATTTATCTGCAATATTGTGCTTTTCCTGAAGTGTTCTTCAAGCCTCCCTCAAGTGCAACAACTCTTTTTCCCTCCCAGGCCCACTGTTCTGGCAAATCAATAAATTCTCTGCGAGCTGTTTGCGTCTCCATGTGCTCTTCAAATTCCCCCCTTACCCTTCCTAATTCCCAGCTTGAGCTTCAGCCAGCATTGTTTGTATCCCACTCTGCTGACGGCACTGGGGTTGTTTTTCTCCACTTTCTGGTGATACTTGTCCCATGAAAAGCACAGCCTGATGGATTATTCCCCCTTTTTTTAAAAAAATAAGTAGAAGGCAGGGATGGCTGAGGGAATCAACACCACACTCAAATTGCCTGGCACAAGCCACGCTCAAGGAGCAGCAGCACAAATTGGTGGCTTATTATTAATTAGACTGGCCCTGCCTTTATCACATCACCTGTAGGAGTCAGATTTCTCCCATCTTGGAGCTGGGATAGCAGCAGTAACCTCAGGGTTAAAGCTTTCTGCAGCTCCAGAGAGCCCCACGATAAGAATTCAGCATATCCTTATATCATTTTATGCAAGCCAGACAAGGTGATTTATAAGTTATTCTCCCCGAGCTTCAATTAATTTCACTTAGGACATTTTCACAGTTGTACAATAAATGTTTAAATTAAGACATTTCCCTGCTCCCCACCCTGCTGTGGAATGGAACTGAATATTAACTGGTTATTGGGTGCCATTCATGGCCTGTGCAATTACAGATAAGAACATCGATCTGGCAGAAAAACAAATTGGCTCTTAAGAGAGGGTGGTTGGGATCTGACAGGTTAAGATGATTAGGCATCCCTCTAATGGATTCTGGATATTACTCCTGGATGCAGGCAGGAAGCAGACATCCACCCCACTCCTGGGTACCAGGCTGCTCCCTGCCCTCACGCAGCAAACCCAGCTGGAAAATTACCTGCAGGGTTTCAGGCCCGTGGTTTGCTCCCTGAATTAACCTTCTGGCTTTGTCCTGGAAGTTGATGGCACCGGGTGGATAAAGCAATACTTAAAGGGAAAGAGGTTGGGTGTTTGGTGGTATAACCCAGGGAAGCCTCTCTGATTTCCAAGTAGAACTGAGGAAAACTCCAATTCTCAGGTTGGAGAAACTCACCAAGAGATTGCCTCAGATTTGGGACCTCCAGGTTGTCACAACCACAGAGGGATTAATTCTGCATAAGGAGGACATTGGATTCTGGGATTTCTGTTCCCTGATAAAGTATGAAGCAACCAAAATATTAAAAATCTCCAGGAGTTGAACGATCATCGTTCTGCCAGCTCATAACAAAAACAAAAAAATAAATCACGTGGGTATGTATATAAACACAAACATGTATAAATTAGGAAAGAGAGAATCTGCAGCTTTAAGGGTAGCAGAGACTTTATAAATTCTTCTTTAGGAGCAGCTCTGCAATGGAGAAGCTCCAGCATGGCCACCAGCAGCTGCACCTTTGGCAGCCACACCAAGGCATTGTTCTCGTTCCTCGGCTGTATTTGGATTTAACCAGACTAAACTATACCCACACTGAGCCTGCACTGGCCAAAGATGTGACCACAACAAAGATTGGGCTGAAAATAACCGATCTATAGCTCTGCCCAGCTCCTGGGTAGGACAATCAATTCCACGCATTTCTTGTCTCCAGAAAGGTCACTCGTCATGTTATTAATGTGCTCCAAACGCAGGCTGCAGATCTCCTCTGCAATTGCTGGCTGGGCTGATTTTTCATTTTCCCACAATGAGGAGTTGTTTTCTAAATGTTCTGTCACGGAGCTGTGAGGCTCTTACAGTAAAGGGCTTGAAAAATTAAATGAGAATCGTCTCAGTAATGTCATTGGGAAGAGGCAGGGACGGTGCTCACACACTGCTGTGGTGGTTCCCTCAGCACTGAGAGCTGCACTTCAACCTGGGCGGAGTTCTCCCCTCACATGGCTTCAAATCCAAGAGAAAATTGGTCCAAATTGGAAGTTCTGTCATATGGAGCACTGACTGTCTTGATCACAGCCCTGGGGTTTGGTTTGATTTGATAAATTAATCTCATACAGGGGGATATTCTGTCCCCAGCTCGGTGACACTGTCCTTGCTGTCCTCTCCCAGCCAGCTCTCCCCCAGCCCTCTGGGACTGGCAGTACAGGCAGCAAGCAGCTGTGATTTGGATTTTGGTGAGAGCCCTAATGAAGCCCAGCTCATCACCGTGTCCCTGTGACAGCAGGGACCCACCAACATCACCCCAGCACATCAGGAATCCAACACCTCACAGGGACAGCCTCATGGAGAAAACCCAAACAAGTCAGAATTATCATCAAATTCCTGCTTTCCACTGCCTCAAGCTCAGAACTGGGTCTAAAATGTTTTCATTTTATTTTTCAGCTAGATCTTCAAGTATCAACTTCTTGTATGTATGAAAAAAACCACAAAAGGCTTGGATTTTTTTTTCCCCCCACACTCATATTTTTTAAAATGAGAAATGCATTTAATGCCTTCTGTTAGGGAAAAGAGGAGATGAAAACAAATGAGAGAGTATGAAAACTAATAATTCTCCATCTCTTCTCTCATTTCATGAACAATCTTGCTCAGAGCTTTGGAAAACCTAATGAAGTTGAAAAGACAAAGAGGTTCTGATTTTTTCCTCCAGATTCCTCCCCTGTGTTGTGAGCCATCTGTAGCTCCAATGAAAGACATTTTCCACTCAGTTAATCCAGAGACTAAACCTTCCCAAACTCTCTACATGTTTTGTGTTAAGAATCCATTGTGAGATCCTGTTATCGGTGCAGCTTGAGATACTGCAGTGACATAAAATCTTGGAGATAATACAGGCTGAGCTGCATTCAGAAAGCACCTGATAAAACCAGCAGAAATGCAAAAAAAATCCACTTTTTTTCACCCAGTGACCTCCCCAAATCTATGTCTAGCTCTTGACTTTTTATGAGCAGTTTGGCTTTAGATTCGATCCAAAGCCCTTGAAATAATTCGAGAGATTCCAATTGACCCCAGCAGGGCTGACATCAATCCTGGGGACAACAAAGGAGCTGCTGCATCTTTCAGATCCAAAGATGAAAATTTGTGCCCAAACCATTTCTCATCTCACAGGTAGAGCTGCCACTTGTCCCTCAAGTTTTCTGTGGTGCTGCTCTGGAAAATGAGTGCAAGGTTTGACCATGAATTCCCATCTTTTCCTCTGTGTTTGCTCAGGCTCTGGCTCTGCTCTGGGAAAACCAGAGGCAGGTTTTCCAAGGAGGTGAATGGGAGCAGGATCAAACCCTCAATGAGCACCATTTTTGAAGTCTTTTGGCTCCCCAATGAGTGCCACCCTAAATGGCTGCTGGTGCTGCAGCAAAACACCCAGAGTGTGGTTTTAGTGCAGAACAATCAGAAGGAAAGGCAGATTATAAATTCTAGCAGTGAAACATGACCGTGATAAAAACCACAAATAGACCCAGAAGGGTTTGTGGCGATTTAGGGCAGATCTGTTAAAATGTGTGCACGACATTACAAGTTTGGGATTGTGCTGAGCTGGGCTTTAAAGAGTTTAAACCCCCCCCCCCAGAGGACTCCAGCAGCTCGTGTGTCATCTGAATTCCCTGTGACACCAGCCAGGAGCTTCTCTGAGGGGCAGCACCTTCGCTGAGCTCAGAGCCCTCCCACAACTCCAGCACCGTGCTCATTCCTCCTTCGTTTCAACCCTAAATGAAGCCTGATCGTTCCCCACCTTATTTATTCCTTTTAATTGAGCTGGCTCATTTCCACCAGGCAGCTCCAGCCCTCCTGAAAGCAGCTCTGTATTGATCAAACCTGACCTATTTTCTTGGTGCACCCACCCGGCTCTGGTGGCAGCAGCAGCAGCAGCAGCAGCACAAACCTGCCCCATCAATATCCTCCATTTGCTGCAGCAAGGACCAGAGATGCACGCTCAGGGCTCCAGAGCTGCTCACTCATCAATCTGATTAACAAAATCATCGATGGGAAGAGGTGGGTGGATTTTTATCAGTTGCAGGGACAGATTTTGGGACACACACACACACAGAACCCTTGATCTCAGCCCCTCGTGTTCCATGGGCCATGGACAGCCAGGCTTCACCCTCCCTCGGTTGTAATTCTGCATATTCAGAAGAAAGCTGAAGAAATTCAACTCAATAATTGCATTTACCTGCAGAGAATTCTGCACTGCTTAACCCCGTGGTACTTGAGTATTTTAACCCCGTGGCACTTGAGCATTTCAAAAGAGTTTTCAACCAGAACTTCCCCAGCATCTTGATGAAGAAGAAAATGATGCAGCTTAACAGAGCTGGGAGCAAACACACCAAGAAGCTCAAAACCTCCACAGAAAACTCAGGCTCAGAATTCAGACCTCTTCAAACATAAGCTGGAAATTCAATGTTTTGCTCCTTATTCCATCCAATGTCCTATTTTTATTTTATTTTTTTTAAGGGAAACATTAGGAAAAAGGAAGGAGGAAGCTGTACAGCTTCACAGCCCTGCTCCAGGCCCCATGGTCATCCCAGCCCTCTTTAATATATTTCCATTTAGAAACCCAGCACCCCTATTCTGAGGAACTGAAGCCACCATTCTGTGTGCCACTCTTCCCCCCTCCGAAACGCTCTTGCAGAAATTTGGAATTTATCAGCAGAGATTAATTGAATCCCACCAGTACTGTACATCAAATGGAGGAACAGGGCCCCTATTTATCTCTTAAAGTTCTGAAAATGAAAAACATCTAATCACTGGTTGCCTTTGATGAATGCCTCATTGTTCTCCCTGCCGGAGAGGCATTTCATATGGCACTGGCAATACAGTGCTGCTGGGGAGGGGGCTGCAGCATGGCTTGGAGAAGTATAATTCCATTTACATCCAGCAGAAATATAAAGTTTCCATGATACAGGATTGGTTTTTTTTCTCTCTGGTTTTTTTTTTCCCCTTCCTTCCCAAGAAAAAAAAAAAAAAAATGTTCTTAAGGCGGAGCAAGCAGAAACTAATACAATTAAATACTTTGCTTTGCCTGCCAAGGACATTTGACTGCTACTGTGCTACATCAGGTATGTAATGAAAGGCAAATGACAACGAATCTTAATGTGGTGGGGAGCTTGGGTAACTGTAGTTTTATGTCAGGGATAGCCTGCCAGAGAAAAGCTGCATTGTACCCAGGATTAGCAGAACTGCAGGATTTCATTAATGACCGAACAGCTCCGCAGCAAAACAAAGATAGTTAGGGAGTAAAAAGAGAACATGACCAGAATGTGTGCCACTAATTGGAAATGTATATTATCTTCCCGTGCTGGGGGAGCAGGCTCTGGGGTGCTGGCCATTGTCATCTGGGGAATGTCACCCGGGACAAAGGCTTGGCCCAGGTTGGGGCAAAGCTGCACCGGGAGGCAGCAACAGTTGGGGATGGACATGTTGAGCAGGAAACAAGCTGGGTTCAGGTGGGGAAGCGGTTCCCATCTCCACAACCTCACCCTCCTCCAAGATGGGGCAGCCTCGGCAGGTTCCTCACCCAGGCTGGATTTCTGCCTTGAAACACCCATCCCTCCCTCCCTCCCTCCCTCCCTGCCCGGACTAGAAATGACAAAACAGAGTGGCCTTTCAGAGCAGAAAACTAAATTTGCTCCTGGACAGCTTCATTTCTCTCCGGAGCCAGCATCAGCAACACTTTCTCCCAGGCAGCGTCACTTCCAGTAAGTCATCGCTTCCATTTGCAAAACAAACTGGAAACTGGAAAACTACAGCTCTGCCCGTGCAGAGATGGTGCAAAGCTGATCAAAAGCAGCAGGAATCGCTGCACTGCTCGTTCTGTACCCAGCTTTGTGCTGGTCACATTGCTCAGCCCTTATTTCTCATCGTTCTTAGTTCTTCTGCCAAAATATCACAGCTTTTAAAAATATTTTTTCGAATATCTACAGCACATACAAGTTGCCTGCAGTCATACCCAGCAACAGTTTGCTCAGGACAGTGAGAAAAATAAACGTGGGAGGATAAAAATGCCCCTTTTTTTCATGCAAACCCTGCAGTTCTTAACGGGACAGACCCTCCCTGCACACTCAGCTCCCGTTGCAGGGCTTGGGGCTGTGATATTTACACCCACTCAGATGCTTTTTTTGCATGGCCAAAGTGGTGTAAAACAGCTCAAGTCAAATGACAATTAAGCTTATTACTTGAGACAGCTTTTTTTTTTTTCAGGAAAAAAAAAAACCCAAACTGCTTGCCCTTGACCACTAGGCAGAAGGGAGGGGGAAGGGAGAGAGGGAGGGAGGGAAGAGAGACTCCTTAAGACAATTTTGAAACAGTCCAGTACTTCCCTGATCACTTTGCAAAGTTGAAATATGATTACAACCTTTTTGCATAGAGAAAGGCCCCATTTAAATGAAAAATTAGCTGCCTTAACAGGTCAAGCACACAGTTACATTAATGTTGTGTAGAACAATAAATCAACTTCGATCCCCAATTGAAAAAATGCTAATTTAGCCCAGCAATTCACTGATTGTACTTCCCCCCGTGGATGGAAAAAAAAAAAAAAAAATCTTTTCTTTTATTTTTTCCCCCCTTTTTTATTTTTTTTTTTTTTTTTTTATTTTTTATTCAACGCCAGGCAGAGCGATTCCGCCGGCCCTCCTAATGGCGCTCTCGCAGACTATCAGCATTTCAGTGGAATTCTGATCATGGTTTTAATATTCCATGCAGCTTTGCCCCCTCTGATTTCATGCTGAAACATTAACAAGAGCTGACACTGGAGATTAGAAGCAGACAGCTGGAATGCCAGGTCTTTGTTGCAGCATGGACATGAGCCAACATCGTTCAACCGCAGCCAAGAGGGACCTGGGAAAGTCTTCTTAAGAAGGGGAGGTGGGAGAGGGGCAGACAAGGTAGTTTACTGAAGGGCATATACAAGTAGATAATTGCAGAGCCCTTTCATCTCTTAAAGCCAAATTCTAATCAATCCCCGTTTATTAAGAGGGTCATTAAAGGTAAAATTAAAGAGGGGAAGGAAAAAAAAGAAAAAAAAAGAGAAATCGCCGTTAAGCCCGGCGAGCATAAAAAGTTTTGAGCAGACAGAGACTGCACGGGCACAGCCACCTCTAATTTGCCTGCTTGTTGTTTGCAGTGGTGCTGGTTGGAAATGCAGGGCTGGTCTCCTTAAAAAAAAAAAAAAAAAAGAAAAAAAATTGATTTAATCCACTTAGTTCCAGGTGAATAAATTGAGAAATAAAACTGGATTTATGTGCTGGTGCAGTGTGTGAACTGTAAATTCCCAGGCAAAAAAAGGAGGAGGTAGTATAACACAACATTCTTGTGGCTAATAAATTGTTTCCCCCGAGAAGAGAGACCTAATAAAGAGACATCATTTCATCCCAACCATGGGGCAACTCTTACTCTTCACCCATTCTTCAGGGAGGAACTTGGGGAGGAGACAGCAGATGCTCCATGGCAATGCTGGGTGGGTTTTGGGGGGCTGGTTTGGGTTGGTTCTTTTAATAAGAACTTCTGGAATTCTGATTTTATGGTGTATATATGGATATAGTGTGCTTTTACATACATGTAGTGTGTATATATATGAATAGTGCAGATATTCAGACAAACCTGGGGTAAATCAGTCAAGAAAGGAATTTCAGATGAAGGCAGCACTGGGGGAGGCAGCTTAGCACTGAAAATGATACCAGGGAAAGCCCAGGGATCACGGTGTTTATCTCATCACGTAGAACCTTGCAGCTTAAAAATTAGGATCAGATAAAAAACCCTGATCCCAATCCCACTGTCCCCTCCACTCCAGCCTCCTTGTGCTCAAGGAAAAGGGATCCCCAGCTTGGGGACCTTTCCAGGCTGGGATCTGGAGTGATTCATGTGCTGACTGGCCTTTTATTTACCTATTTAATAATTCCCATCTGCCCCTCTCACCAGCCCTTCCTCCTCCCCTGCCTCTTCCATCTTAGAGATGTGCAGAATAATAAACAAAGAGCAAATATTTGCACTAATAATCAGAAGGCGATCTAAATATTGGACTCAAAAATCTCAGCCAAGAGTGAACGGATGGAGAGCATTTAATACTTCTCCCTTCTCCACATCTTTCCACCAAAGGCATGAAATGACTTCCTGAAAATGATTTACAATTACCTCGTGCCTCCTTTGATTTCTGTAGCAGCCCGGAACGCCGCTCTGAACTCGGCCCAGACTTAAAAAATCTCGTGGTTAATTATTAATCCTCACAACAGTGCCCAGGTGGGGCAGGAATCCAGGCAGAATTGGGGCTGCTGGGGAAACTGAGGCACAGGGGAGCGAGGATGCAGTTGGTGCTCCAGTGATGGAGAAAGCCCAGGATTAACCTGGGAGAACCAATCTGCAGGTCAGGGGGAGCAGGGCAGTCCCCACAGCAAGGCTGAGGTGATTTTGAGGCTCTGATCTGAGTTTCAGCCCAGCTGTGGGGGCAGTGAGGAGCCCAGAGGTGAGGCCACTCACACCTGCTGGTCCCTCACCCACTGTGAAAGGCACTTTATTGATCCACTGAGGAGTTCTTTCCCCTGGGTGATCACCCTCACCTGGGGGAGGGGAAAAAGGAAAAAGTGCTTTTTATTTCTATTTGGAGTTTGCCTGGCTCAGTAATAGGCTTTTATGCTTATCTCTGGTAGATTAAATGGCCTTTTGGTATCTCCTGCATGCACCAGGGCAGTGCCAGCATGGAGCAATCGAGCCCTCTCTCCCCATCCTTTTCCCTAAATAAACTCTTCTCTCAGTCTGTCACTGAGGCACCCCCGCTTTACCCCCCCAAACCTCTTCCAAAAGCAACGTTCATATCAGGATTACAGGCTGGGCTGGGGTGGAAATGCCCTCCCTGTGCCCACACTGCCTCCTCCAAGGGCTGCATGAGACCTCCAGCCAAAGCCCCGTGTGCCCCCTGCACTGAGCACTGTCTGCTCTCATCCCCCCAACATTTCCAAGCTCACTTCAGGATTTTGTCCCCCTGGTTTGCACTCCTGGGCTGTGGGTTAGGGCTGTGTTTTATTGCCCTGAGTTTATCACAGCAGGGTTTGCCTGAATATCTGCCCCATTTATGTGTATATATACACAAATATATATATATATACACAAACATATATATATATGTGTATGTTAAAGCACAGGGACAAGGACAAACCAGGAATCTGTCAGCACAGACACATTAGTGATACTCTGTGCCAGAAAATGCCCACTTAACAGCAAGATCAAGATTTCAAATTTGCCCCAAAGCTCATAAAAAGCTCAGGTATGACAGCTCCAGGCCTCGCTGTCACACCTGAACCTCCCAGCCCAGCTCTGCCAAAGCTGCTCCCGTTCCTTGCCTCCCTCCAGGACCCTTTTTTATCTCTGTTTGATCTTCCCTCTGGCATTATCCTCTCCCCAGCCTGGTTTTTGGTAGTGCAGCCCCTGTTTTGGGATCCTCTGGGGGGATGTTTTGCTATGTAAATGCAAACACTGTCCCTGCGTGGTGCCTCCTGTTGTTCCTGCTTCCCTTTTGCTAATTGATTTGTTCTTGTCTAGACTTGAGCTCATTACAAGGAGCACTAAAGGCTCAGCATCATTTATTTCATGGCTAAGTCAATCTGTGCTCCGAGTGCTGGGGCTCTAGATTGGATAAGGAACAGGTTCCTGCAGATGGAAATGGCCTGGGAAGGGAAAATAAAAGCTGAACCAGGTAATGAACGGAAATGGAATGGCCATCATCGAATCCACGGATACCATTGACCTTTCTCAGATTTACATCATTATCTAAAGTTCACCAGAGACCTTCCATGCTTGTTATCATTATCCCTCATTAGAAGTCACTCTAGAAGCATTAACAAGCTTCTGAAATGCTCGGCTAATTGCTTTAATAAGGCAATATCAATACTAAGCCATAGTTCCCATGATTAGACAGAGGCGGGGACCCTTCAGGCTTTGCCTCCTTGGGTTTAAATGCTGGGCTGGGGGCCTGAGGGAGGAGAGAAAAAGGCTTTCCTTGGAGAATGGAGCACTTGGAGTGGACATAAAATGCTCTGATTCTGCAGAGTGCAGCTGTATTTTAAACAACTGGGGCTGCACTGTTCCAGTCAATAGAGGAGGTGAACAGTCCTTCACCTGGAACACTCTGGGCACATGGGAGCTCTCCAGATTTAGGCTGGGCAGGCTGGTGAGCTTCCAAAACAAACCATTCCTCAGACAATTGGACAAAACAGGGAAACCACATCCATACATTTGTCTGGGCCTGGTGCTCAGCCAGCACAAGGCAGCTCAGCTTTACTCCAGCAGCTCCTGATTCGTTCCAGGTGAACATCTCCACAGCTCCTTTGGAAGGTGGAGCACGTCAGTGGGGAGCAAACACACAAATGCCAGCACAGGCACATCACGTGCTGCCATCCCTGAACCCCCCAGAGCTCCTGAGGGAGCTCCCAGGGGGCTGGGAATGTTTCCTTCCCCGGGATCAGTGCTGGAATCCAGCAGCTGAGCCTGGGGAAGCTCCCTCCTGCATGCTGCTCCTGTCCTGCTGAGCACACCTTGTGCTTCCCAGGAGCTTCCAGCCCAGCTCCCTCCACCTGGATCCTGTTTGGACACGAGGGTTTGGTAACAAATATTCATTTCTGTGTTCTCCACTCCGCTCTGTGTGCCCCTAACTCCCAGGAACGCTGCAGGAAGTTCTGGCAGCAGGAGGATGAGCCACCTTTGTGCTCCTTGTCCCTTCATTCTGCCTCCCAAAGTGGAAGGATGGAACAAGAATCAGTGCTCCAACATTATTTGTCTGCAAGCTCCTCATCCCCTCTCATTTGCCGCTCTGCATTCTGCCCACAAACTTGGAATTGGCTTAAATGGGGGGAAAAGGGGGAAAAAAAATACACATGGAACGTATTTAATGAGGGTTCATAGCTCTGGATTCACTCAGATTGATCTCAGCAGGGAAAAGCTGGCTGTCCAAACTTACAGGAACTCCACTAAAACTGCAAGAGGAGGCACAAATCCACATTTTTTTCTGTGGACTAGGGAAGGTTTGGGAAAGGCTGCCCCCAGCTCTGCTGAGCTTTGGGGCTGGGATCAAAGAGTCCAAAATGATGGAAGGAGTTTCTTCTGTGGAACCCAGACCAAGCTTAGGAAACCTCACAGGCCTCAGTCCACTTGTCAGCCTGGTTAGGAGTGCCCAGTTTTGGGAAGAGTGCATCTAGAAACACACAGGGAGTTTTGAGAAGCCAGCAATTACTTAAAAAACATGCAAAAATTAGAAGAAAATAATCCAAAGAAAGCAAAAGAAACGAGTCAGTGAGACTTTTTTTCCCTCTTCTCATCTTCATGGGCTCTACTTGGTTTTATCCCTAAAACAGGCCAGGGCTAGAATTCCCTTCCATCTACCTGAGTGCATCCCTAGATGTTGATTTACCTGCAATTATTCACTTAAACTGAGCAATGTTACAGCAGGAACTGACATTTTGGCAAAGATCAGGAAGGATCCCTGGAGCTGAGGCAGCTTTGGAGGCAGGAATGGATCTACACAGGGAGAGCAAAGTGAGACATTTTGGGACATGGGCACGCTCAGGGACTCCTGCATGGAAGTGCAAAAAACCCCATCAAAATTTGACTTTGCAGCCACTTCTCCCTAAGGATCCTCCTTTCCGTGGTGGAAGTAGGAGTGCACACAATCAGCTCATGTCCCTCTCCTGTCAGATGAATCATTTTATTAAATTTCCTGGCCTGACCTCGTCTGCTGAGAGAGAAAGGAGGGCAGAACCAGGCCATGAGAGAGCAGCCCCTCTCTAATGGCAGCAGTGAGTCAGCCCCGTGATGGGCACAAACTCTCCCTGTTTCAGCAAATTCAAGAGCTCCACGAGCTGGGCCTTTCCTGCTTTATCTCCTCCTTCAGGGACTGGTGATAAATCAGATCTTTCTCTGAGGAGCACCAAAGAAAGGGTGAAAGCTCCAGGATAGACATTGGTGCTCCCAGGAATTACTGCCAAAGGGTGAGGAGCTGAACCTCCTGAGGAAGGAAGGATGATCCTACAAACCTGAAGGCCTGGCTGGCAGAGGGACCCTTCTCCCCTCTCTCAGTGGGGGCCAAACCTTCATCTTTTCCAGCGGATTCTGCAACGAATCCCATTCCCCGAGACAAATCTGCAGCCCATCTAAGCCAGGAACAATAGGGCCCTCCCAAAATAGCCTGGATTTCATAACAACCCCAACCCTGAGCTATTGTCAGGCAGGGCTATTGTGCAGGGCCAGGGCAGAACATTTGGCTCCAGTCCTCAGGAGTGAGGGCCCTGGTGCATTCTGAAAAAATGCCACGGCATCAGTTTTCACCCGGGGACGGTGTTTGCTCGGCAGATAATGGCAGATAATTCCTCCAGCCCTCCTGACAGCTTCAGCTGACCAACAGATCCCAGTTCAGCTTCTGGTCCAATGAAAAGAGGAATTTTTATTTTTTTTTTTTTTTCTCATTATTTCCCCCCACTCCATTCGTTTGTATTTGGCAAATCTCTGTTAGTGATTGTAGGGGAAAGAAGAAGCAGTAAATAAGGTGATGGACTGAGGGTCGTGTTTAGTAATAATGAGCTTGGAGGAAAAAAAATGGAAAAGGAGGTGGCTTTTAAAATGAAATAATGAAAATAAAGTATCTTTGGGTTTTTTGGGGGAGTTATCAGGTTTTTTAGGGTGCTTCTTAATGAATTTTCTGGGGTTTTTAATGTTTTTTATGTTCTTTTAATGGATTATAGGGGTTTTTAAATGATTTTCTAGTAATACCTTTAATTTCAGCTTCTACAACTTAAAGCAGCATTTATGTGGCCATAACCCCCAAATGAATTAGCAATTCCCCCCGCCCCAGACAAGAGATCTGCCTGGAATTCAGCCTGGCAGCGTTTTAGAGGTGCACAGGGAGGAATTGCCTCACTTTTAGGGGAAGCTGGCTGGAATGGGATGAGCTGAGAGCAGAAGGTGCTGCTGAATGGGATTTATACACAAACCCAGTGGCTTCCACGGGATAAAAACAGGAGCCTGGAACTGAAGTCCATCAAAAGGCTCAGCGCCCACAGATTTCAGTGACTTTGGATTAACCCCCACGCTTTTAATTACCAGAGGCAAAACCCCATCATTTTACCTTCCCAATAATCCCAAACCTTGCTTGCAGCTCTTTAACAAAGCAAAAATAATCTCCCTGAGCTTTCTGTTCCTGGCTCACCCCAGCCCAGTGCCCGTGGAGTGGATTATTCTGCTGCTGACCTTGTTTGTGCAGCCCCATTCTGGAAATGAAATAGTTACCAAACTATTTAAACTATTGTGTGTTTGTGGGGAGGATCAAACCGGCATTTTTTGTTCATCAATTCAGATTAAAAATTTAATTTCATGCTACAATGAACCCATACAGAGTTATATCTATTAAGGTCACCTATTTCTTGTACTCCAGCTTGCTTTAGGTATTGATGACTGCAGAACTCTTTAGAAGATAAGAATCACAGCTCCAGCCTTCTCAGCTCACACAGTTTTAATGTTAGACACAATTTTCCTGACTCTCAAATACCTTGGACTTTATGCTTGAGAGTGAGGAGAGAAAAAAAAAATGGAACTCACTCTCCCTCTCTCTCTCTCTCTCTCTCTCTCTCTCTCCCTCTCAGTTGCTGCCTGGAATTTTTAAATAACAGAGATCTGGCTTTAATTGAGGCTTTCATTGTTTGAAAAAGGAGCTACAAGTATTTCTAAACTAAAATATTTGCATAGTTTTCTCGCTCTCTCTGCTAAAAGCTGAGAGGTGCTGGACGTCTCTCTGAACTGTCCCTGCTGGAGAGCACAATTCCTGTCCTGTTAGTGCGAGAGAAAAGATCTGTGGAAAGGTCTTCTGAATACATATTTAACATCTAAATGTTTTCCTTGCTATCTTTGGGCCAAGTCCTTATTGGATTGTTACTCAAACAAAACTCCCATTCATGTCAAAGCGAGCCAGCCTTTCATTAGCTCAGGAATTCAGCAAATTTGTGGTTAGTGCGTCCAGAAATTGGTAGCGTTTAATTGATCAAATAAAATCATTTTTTAAAGAGGGATTTTTTTTTCAGCACCAAAACACAAAGATGTGTGGCCATTTGGAAACACTTCAGAATAAACTCACTGGTTTAGCCAGTCTTGGTTGGGTTGGGGTGTTTTTTTTAATCACTGCCTCTCGAGTGCTTGTTCCTGGGTTTGTCCCAGGGATCTGGGGCTCAGGGGGTGATTTTTGGTACAAAAATCCCAATTTCCTGGGTTTGTCCCAGGGATCTGGGGCTCAGGGGGTGATTTTTGGTACAAAAATCCCAATTTCCACCACGAAGAACAGGCCCTTGAAGTGTCCTGACAGTGAAATGCAACCGAGCACAGGTTTCTTTTTGAAGGCAGGTATTTCTATCATCTTTATGCCATAAAAAGTATCCCCAAAATTGCCCATGAATTTGTCTGGACCTCCCAATTCTATTTGGATTTATTTTGAGTCTCCCAGGACAGAATCTCACCCAGCTCAGGCACAATTTGCCCAACAAATCCCCGCTGTCTTTTCTCCCTTGTTACCCCCTAGGTGTGAACAGATACTCAGCTCAATTATCTTTCTTTTTTCCCAATAATTTTCCACTGGCTGACCCTGAAATGACTGCTCTGTCATTCTCCACTCCCTGCACTTCACAGCTCCCTTTCACAAATTTTTTTGGGAGCTCAGCATCACTCAGAGATAAATAACCCTTCCTCAGGTTCTCAGGGTGAACAGCACTCTGAGACTGCACCAAGCTCTGTGTAAATATTACAGGATGAACTCCATCAGGCCAATCACCATTTCACGTGTTTCATTTTTCAGCAAAAAAAATTATTTAAAAAATCTGCTAAAAGAGGCACCGTGCTGAGGTTTTTCACTATCATCCCTTTGCTGCCCTCACTGCACAAATCAACTTTTGAGTTTGCAGTCAAATGTTGAGTCATGGTGAACTGCAAGCAGTTCCTTGAAATTAAAAAATTAAAGGATTACATGACTAGACAGCCAGGAGTGGCTTATCAGCCACTGGAGCAGAGAAAGCCAGGAATTAAAAGGACAGCAGCAGTCCAGCCAGGCTGGCCTTAAGGCAGCAGGGCCTGAAAATTTGATCTGTGGGACAGGCCACTGAGATTTTTCAGGGGCCAGCAGTGAAAAGGGAAAGGGAGAATGACCCAGTTCAAACCCCACTTGGAGTAAGAACCTGAGTCTGCAAGAACAGGGAACACCAAGGGCAAGAAAAAGCTCACAGAAATAAAAATAGAAATAAATAAGCAAACAAATAAAGAAATTTAGGGACCCATGACTTCTTGGAAAATCTTTGACTGGAAGGCAAACAAAAGCTGGTGTTTTACCTGGATTTAAGTGAGATTTAAATCATTCCCTGCTCCTGAAGGGCTGTGCTTATGTGCTCAGTACCTGTGTGCTCAGTTTTGGCAGGAGAGGAAACACCAAGCAGCCCTCAGTGGAGCTGCTGGATCTGCAGATTTTCTCTTTCCAGGCAGCTCTGACCCCCCTGGGATGATGCTGTCAGTGTTCCTCTCCACCTCCAGCTGCTGCAGTCCCACCCTGGCTGTGACTCCGTGCTCCAAAGCAGAGTGGATCTTACACCTCTGTGTCCCCACACCTTTCCCTCCGTGTCCCCACCCTCTCCCCTCCCAAGGGGTCTGTCCTGTGAGCAGGCAGCCCAGCAAACCTGTTAGGTGTGGTGTTGGGTTCTTTTTTTGTTTTGTTTGGTTGGGGTTTTTTGTTATTATTGTTTTTTGTTTTGTTATGTTTGTTTGTTTGGGTTTTTTGTGTTTTGTGTTGTTTGTTTTGGTTTGGGTTTTTTGTTTGGGTTTTTTTTTTGTGTTTTGGGGGGGTTTTTTGGGGTTTGGTTAGTTGGTTGGTTTTTTGTGGGTTTTTTTTTGTTTGGTTGGTTTGGGGGTTTTTTTGTTTGGTTTTTTGGGGGGAGTTGTTGGGTTTTTGGTTTTTTTTTTGTGTGGTTTTTGTTGTTGTTTTTGTTTGTTTGTTTGTTTTTGGTTTGGTTTGGTGTGGGTTTTTTTGTTGTTGTTTGGTTTTTTTTGTTTGTTTGTTTTGGTTGTGGGTTTTTTTGGTTGTTTTTGTTTTTTTTTTTTTGCTGGGTCTCTTTCTAACCTGTGGCACCAGTCCTGGCTCTCTCCCCTGGCCTGGGAGCCACGGGGTGTCCGTGCTGTGAGCAGCTCCAAGAGGGATTTTCCTCCAAAGTGTCTCTGAAAGAGCTCCCTTACCTACAGCCTGGGGGGAGATATTTTCCCTGCTGAGCTGGAGCAGTGTCCACAGCCCTGTTCCAGAGGGGAATGTGCAGGGAGAGCTGTCCCAGCAGCTGGAATGTCTCGTGGCCAGGGAGGGCAGCGATTGATGGTCCTCCCTGGAGCTGCCCTGGATCCAGTGACACCATTTGCCACGCTGGGCTCCATCAGCTTCAGCAAGGGAATGGGGGAGCCTGAAGACCAGTTCATGCAGGGAGGCCAAAAAAAAGTGATTTACAGCAAGGATGAACTCATCTGCCTGTGGGAGAAATGTTAATTTTCTGTTTAATCGCCCTGCAGGTAAACTGAGCAGGACAGCACCCGACAGGAGGGATGCTCAGCACAGGCAGGAGGGCTTTTCTCCAAAGGAGGGTTGGAAAAAGGGAAGTGAGGGGCTGATTCCCACAGGGAACGTGCTCCTCATCCCTCGAGAGAAGCACTGGGAAGAGCCAGGAGAGCTGGCAGTGCCTCCCTGCTGCCCAGGGCTGGCACAGGAACCATGGTGCTTCATGGTAGAGTTAATATTTAGTAATTATATTAATATTTAAAACAGAACAGGCTGGGATCTCATATTCTCTGGTGGCTTTGAAGCTGCTGGAATGTTTTGGGTTTTTTTAGGATGGATCAGATTCTAGGAAAAAAAAAATGTGGAACTAGGCCTGGTGTGTGCTGGATCTGGCCTGGTTGTCTGCAGCTTAAACCCCAAGCAGAAAAGATGAGGATCTCCTCTACCTGGGACTTTTCACTTCCTCTAAATAATTTTTATTGCCCTTTTCTGCATCAACACCAAGCCTTTGGAGTCAAACTGTCCAGGAATTGGTAGTGCATTTTTATTTCAGCTGCCCAAGCATTTGGAATTCTTTAACCCTGGTCAATGACGTGGATCAAGCAAGCCTTGCTCAGCTGAGATTTACAACTCCTAAACTCAGGGGGTTTTTGTGAAAGGAGCTCATCACCACCTGAACATCCTCTTACCTGGCTGTTACAGCAGCAGTTCAGCTCACTGTAATTGCTTCCTGAGATTTAATTGTTTCCAAACAATGAAAACAGTCACAGAAAGAACAGTGCACATTCATTCTGGAGGCTTTAGGGAATATATTTTGACTTCAGTTGTAGTTAAATGGCAGCAGAGTCTAAAGTCAAATTATTTAATTAGCTGCCATATAGATCATATTAATAATTAGCACCCCTTTCCTGCTGAAATGCAGATTATTGCTCTGGAAGAGGGGGGAAATAATAATGGGCAGGGTTTGAGAGAAGGTGTCAAGGCAAATGCTCTGCTCCAGGCTGCTCCTTGGACAGGAGCTTTGGCTCTAAAAAATGACAGACATTATAAATTTACACCCCAGGGCCTGGGGCACCCCCACTGATGGAAGCCAAAGTGTGTGGCTGTTCTCTCCCTGCTGGGCCAGCCCAGGTGGAGCCCCACAGGTAAATCCCTTTGGGAGGCCTCTGGACCTGTGTGGCTGCAGATTTCCTGTCCCACATTAGCACCACATCCCTGCTTTTCACTTTTCCTGCCTCTAAAACGGGTCAAGGAGGAGCAGAGGACATTCCCTGCATCCCAAACCGTGGCCTTTAACTACACCCTCCCTTCTGGAACATTCCTGATGCTTCCCAGCATCCAGAGGCTGCTGCAGGGAATCAGAGGGAACAGGGAGCTCTGGAAACTTGTTTTGCAGTCTGAGCTGAGCTCCTGGAAGGACAGTGCCCTGAAATTTCAGGAGTCCCTTGGAGAGTAAGAACCAATAACTTCCCTGTTATCCATCCCCACATAATTAAATGCAGGGGGGGCTCCAGCAAGGAGCAAAACAGAAGGAAAAGGAGAAATAAGTCACCCTGTGCCAAGCCTCTGCCTCCTTTCCCTCACCTGCTCTGCTCCCAGCCCAATCTGCCAAGGGCTACGATGGATTTGCAGCAGGGATTCATTCGGGTCCCACCTTACCAAGTTCTCCCTCCCTCAATTTTCATTTTCCTCGGAGGGTTCAGCTCATAAGCTGCTCTCCCTTGGTGTTTGGAATATGGGGAGGAAGAGCCAGTGGGGCTAAAAGGGGCTGTAGGTTTAACCTGGATTTAATGGCAGCAATTTGACATCTTGTCGCAGCAATAAATCTCTCCTATATTGTTTCCTGAAGTCAGGGGAAAACTGGGAAAAAAACCCAAAACCCTCCACAAAAAAACAAAAACAAAAACAAAAACACACACACACACAAAAAAAACCACAACAAAACAAAAACCAACCAACCAACCAACCAACCAACCAAAAAACCCCAAACAAACAAAACCAACCCACACCAAAAAACAAAAAACAAACAAAACAAAACAAAAAAACACCCCCCCAAAAAACACCCCCCAAAACCAAAAAAAAACCCCAAAAAAACCCCCAAACCAACCCAAAAAACCATTGTTGCAGCACAGAAATGAAACAAAGCAGGAGCAGCTGCCCTTTCCTCACAGATGGGCACCACCTCAGCCAGCTGAGATGGTGAAATGCAGATGTAAAATATATTTATTTACAGATCTACCTACTGCTCATCTCTCTCCACCAAGAGGCGAGGTCCAGACGTCTCAGAAAAGGAAATTTATCCCCTTTTTTCCTGACACTGTCAGGTTGCCCTGAGGTTTCCCCCCTCTCCAGGTAGACTCTGCAGCTTCCATCTGCTAAATGTTTAGCGGATATTTGGTTACACAGAAGGAGAGAGGTGAGCAGGCATCAATCTTCATGGAAAAGGTGGCAGGAGGTGACATCTGCCCCCCTCTGCTGCAGGAGGCTGGGGTGGTGGAGCTGGCTGGAGGGAAAAATGTGGATATTTCAGCCCTCAGAGCCCTCACGGGAAAGTCGCAGGGAAAGGAAGATTAAGTTGCACTCAGATGGGAATTCAGTGTGGAAGGCCATCCTCAGAGTTAAAGGGATAAAATCTGTGTCTGGAGAGTGAACTCCCAAACAAATCCAATCAGATTTCATAAGAATTGGGCATAAGAATGTGATTGAACCTGCAGTGCCCCCCTGGGAGTGGCCTGGGCCATCCTCTGGCTCCCCAGCCCTGAGCACACAGCAATTCCCAGGGCACTGGGCTCAGGATTCAGCACAGGCACTGGACAGTGACCATGGAAATGCCAGGCTTGGGGTTGTTTTGTCACAAACATCTCAAAGTGCCAAAGGAGAGATGATTTTTTAGTGCTCAGGTGGGCAGTGAGTGCTTCAGACAGGGCTGGTGAGGGAGAAGCCACCACGGCCTCGGGGCTCAATTAACACTGACCCTTCCACCTGCTTCCATTAGGGATAATTAACAAACAGTGCCCCAGCAGCACAAGGTGCAGTCTGATTTAGAAGCCAAAAAAAAAAAAAAAAAAAAAATGGATCAAACCAGGTAAAAAAGAAGTTCTGGCCTCAGACACTCTGTGAAAAAAGGGCTGGATTCAAAGCAGAGATTCCATTCCACACCTAAACTAAAGGATGGAGAGAAGTTCTGCTTTCAAATACCCAATTCCAAAGGCTAAGGCAGCCTGCAGCCAGAGGAGATCCAGATTAAATCCTGCCCTTAGCAGTGCTCCACACCAAATCTGATTTCAGGGACAGAACTGGTGTGGAGAATCCTCAAACCTGGAGGCAAACCAAGGGCACAGAGTTGGATCTGGGGGTGAATATGGCTCTATTTTCCCCTTCCTTCGTGCAGGGACTGGGAGGATATTTGCATTTCTGGCTCCCTGGGCATGGCCATGACCCTGCAGGGATGTCAGGAAGGAGCTGTGCAGACAGCTGAAGAACTCAGTACAAAACAAACGGGAGCGAGGGATCCGGGGAGATGCTGGAGACCTGAGCCAGGTAAAGGAGGGAGGGGATTATCCCTGAGGTGACAAAAGGAAATGCTCATTCCAGGATCCCTGGCAGCAGAGATGGACAGGGACAGCAGAAATCACAGCAAACCAAGTCCTGAATGAGTCAGCAGCTGCTCCAAACCCTCATTCCTGGGTTTTGCGCTCTCACTCTGAAGCAGCCTGCAGAGGTTTTACTCCCATAAACTTTGCTGTGACTAAAACTCATCCCAGGTGAGCAGTGACACCAGGAATACACTCTCCTGCTTGCTGAGCAGCCTTGGGTTTCTCTTGGACAACAAAATAACCAAGGTCAGGGGTTTTATTAGCCTGCTGTCCACCTGCCTGCAAGTGGCTGATGGAAGTCCCCTCGAGCTTCACCTTGACCTTGGCTTCTCCTGCACATTCTTCGGCTCTGGGTAATTATTTTCTACCCCTTGGGTGATGCTGGACCTCGTGAAGGGAACCTTCAAGAAAGGAGGGGGCTGGTTTCTAGCTCGGTGAATGAAGATAACCGACCTGATTTGTGAGAACACGGCGCTTCCTCCCCCAGATTATTTCGATTTTATTCTTCAGCTCTGTCCCTCTGCTGCTGTTAGGCATGGAAATTTGAGCTGGAACATCCATCTGATTCCTGTGATAAATTCAGCTCTCTTGACTTGAAGCACAGTGGTGCTGTCCCTGAGCATCTCCTTGCAGCTGAGGAATCTGGGCTGCTCTGCAGGAGGGTTAATAGGAAGAAATATTAAATAGCTGGCCATGAAATTTTCAGGGAAAAGCCCCAGTATTTGGTCATTGTTTTCAATCTTCCATCCTGCAGCTGAGAGAACAGAGCAAAACACTTCTTTCAAAAATCTCTGCCATCTTCCCCTTTTTCTCTCTGGCTGGTTCTGTTTCACCAGGGGAAAAAGGGAGCACAGCTCACTCTATTTGCAGTTTTTAACAGGCTGCCTCTTGCAATATTCATGTAATCCCTCTTTTCATATTTTTTTTTAAGGGAAAGGAGTAAAAAAAACCGAGCCAGGGGTAAGACATTTGAGATGATTTTTTGAAAGAAGAGAGTGCTGGAAGGTTTCTAATATTTCCCCCTGAATCTTGTTGCTCTTGCCCTACAGACAGGTCTATTGAAACCTGTAAAGACTTTGAGCATTTTAAAAAATAACAGCACTGCGGGTTGCTTTGGGCAGGGAGGGGATAAGGGAAAGAGCACAACTTTCTTTGAAGGTAGGAAGCTCAAGTTGTGCTTGCCTGTGTGCTCCCTGCACATCCATCCCTGGTGCAGAGTGGATTTTCCTGACCTTTTCTGCATTCTGCATGCTGATTATCCAGCCCTTCCCCTCCTCTGCTGCCTGGACCTGCTCGTCGTGTGGGGAAGGGCTGGGACAGCCAGTCACACACACTGCAGGATAATGAAAAGGTCACCCCAGCAGCAGCCTCACTTCAGGGGCTGCACCAGGCAGCACATTTTTGGTACCTCATCTTCGTGAGAGAGACCGTAATGAGGTCAGAAATCAGCACTGGAATAGGAAACCAAACATCCAGGATCTGCTGCAGCCCTGGAACCTTTCAGAGCTCTGATGGCCAGGGCAGAGAATCTGCTTCACACCCTTGGTTTGTGCTCCCTAGGAATAAACTGAGAAGCAAAACTGAGCGAATTCTGCTGGGTGTGTTCAAAAATATCAATTTTCCTCTGTCAGGAAGAGAAAGGGAAACAGAGCTCAGGGCTGGCTTAACTACAGCAACCTCCAGGCTGGCTTGTCTGGCCACAGATTACTAAAATATTCCTGGGGTAGAAGCACAGGGTGTTGGGAGATAAGAAAGCAGCTCCCCCGTGCCCCTCTGCAAGGTGAGGTCAGGATGGTGGGGTATGGCCGTTCCTTTAATTAGGAATTGTAATTATGGGATGTGCAGGGCCCTGCACCAGGAACAGGGTCACAAACAGTTCATGTCCAGCGTGTCCATCTGCCAAGGAATATCAGTAATCACAAGGAACATCAGTAATCACAAGGAATATCAGTAATCACATGCTAAGGTGGCTGGTGGGAACCAGCTGAATCCTCTGGCTGAAGGGATTCATGGAGGAACCCTGAACCCTGACTGACAGCAGCACCCCCTTGGGCTGGAAACCACCAGAATCCCTGGAATGCATCTATAATTTGTCAATATTCCACACTGCAGCCCTGCTTGCTCATCCTCTGGGCCTTATTTCAGCTGCCTTGTCCCCTAGCACAGCTCCCTCTTCACCCTCCCACCTTTCCACTGCTGTGTCCTGACTCCCTTCTCCTTGGCACGGAATCCCAGGATGGGTTGGATTGGAAGGGACTTTCAAGATGATTTTTTTTTTTATTTCCACCTCCTGCCATGGGCAGGGACACCTTCCACCATCCCAGGCTGCTCCAAACCCCATCCCAGCTGCCCTTGGACTCTTCCAGGGACCAGGGGCACTCACCAGGTGATGTGTTAAACACTGAATCTGGCTCCACACGTCCCCATCCCTCCTCAGAGCAGAAATTCCCTGCCCCTCTGTGCTCCACCAGAGCTCTGCCCTGGCTCCAATCCTGATCCCAAACATGGTGTAATAACCCTCCCTAACAAAATGCACCCGGCCCTTTCCCATGTCGAGGAAAAATAAATTAAAAGGAAAAGAAAGAGAAGTGAAAAGTATAAAGGGGATTTCATGGGATTTGAGTGCCAAACTCCAACGGGCTCTTCTGAAAATCCCAGCTTAAAGCAATAGATCTGTGTTCTTGCATTTCTTTCTCCTGATGTCAGTAATAACGACTCCTGAATTAGTTTAAAGATCTCACATATTGCTCCAGGTTTTGTTTGTTCATTTATTTTCTGTGTTTTATGCTCAAAAAGTTAATAAAGGGAAAATTCCTCTGTGGAAGAATGGAGGAAAGAAAAGATAAAATCAGAAATAAAGGACTGAATTCTCATCCCATTTAAATCCACTGCTGATAATTGAAGAGGAAAGCTGTTTTAAATGAAGGATCTATTGGAAAGATTCTGTTTCTGTGTCCTCACTTACATCCTGTATATTCCAGAAACAGGTTCAAGTGCAGGGCTCTGGCAATGTCCGAGTTTAAAATTCACCACAGGCTTCAAGTCCATTCACTCTGATGTGACTTTTTTTTTATTTGGTAAAACTTAAGCCTGAGTCAAGGTCAGTGGAGTTGAAATTAGGTCTGGAGCAAAGCATCTGCTGAAGTGCTTTGCCTGGTCAGTGCTTTTATTGCTCAGCCTGGTCCAGGAGGAGGCTGGGAAGACACAAAATGTGCTGCAGTTTTCCCCATAAAAAGTTCCAGAGACCTCCTTAAGTTTTCAAGTCAAATTAAGGCTAAAAGGATTATGAGCTGTACTCTGAATTTCATCAGGATGAGACAGCCAGGAACTGAGAGCTCCCTGCTTTGTCTGGAGACCCTGATTCATCCTGAGCTGTCCCTCTGACCCTTTGCCATCGCTGCAGCATCCGGGCTGCTGCCACAGCCAGTTTTCACTCTTGGGTTGCAAGAGGGATGAAAACAAAACAAGCCCTAAAACCACAGCAAAGGCTCCGAGTTCAGTGTGTCAGGCTTTGATGCAAAGGAAGAGTTTCCAGAAAACCAGCAAGGAATTTCCCTGTGAGGTTTTTTTTTAGTCCACTTGAAGAGAGCCAAGTCCTCAGGAGGCAGCACAGTTAAACCACAGTCCTGGTCACCAGCTCAGCCCTAAACTGAATCACTCTGAGACTTCCCCACCTCTGGGGTCACCCCTGAATCCCTGTTAGCTGAGGAGCTGTGTTGTATTCCCCTGGGGAATGGTTTTTCCCCCAGAACCCCCTGAATCCTGTGACCATGGAGTTTGACCCTTCCTTCCTATCTGACCCTGTTGGCTCAGGCCCAGCTCTCTCTCCTGAGCAGAGACCAGATAAAGTCCTGTTCTTCCTTGTTCTCTCTGCCCTGGAACCCTTGGAGAATAAAGCCTTGGGCTGATCCCAGGGGGTGAGAGCCTCTTTGGGAATCTTTCAACCTGTTTCCCTGAGATATTCCTCCAAAGCCCCTCAAGGAAACTGAGCCACAGGAGCCCAGGGGACAGCTGGGGAGTATCTCAGTGCTGATCCTCAGGGTGCCAGCACAGCCCTGGCAATGCCCAGGCACCCCTTCACCTGAGGATTTCAGCCCTTCCTGCTGCACAACCCCCTGAATGATCAAAAATGCAGCCAGGGGTCCGAATAATAAAAACTCCCGGCGTGTTATTAGTGCTGTCAATTTAGCCAGGGATGTTATGGCACGTGTGTCACCCAGAGAGACAGAAGCTATTATTGAAATGAGATTAGAAGCGTTCTGAAACATCAACAGTGGCATTATGGTTGGTAACATTTCCATCTAAAATAGATGACATTGATGCTATACAATCAACAATGCCACTGGGAATACGGTATAGAACTGAAGACTAGATTGTTTTACTCTGTATTGATTTTCCCTTAGTACTTTTTGATTAACTGTCAAATCAATTAGCTCTCCCCACCCAAACATCATATTTTTTGATGTCCCCCCTCAGAAACTCCCTGCTCAAGAGCAAACAACCCAGAGGAGCTCAAGTGCTCCAAAGTGCTCCGGAACAGAGGATTTGCAGGCAGAGAGATAAGTCCCCACAGCGAGCCTGCTTCTCCTCATCCTGCTGGAGTCCAGCCATGTTTTTATTGAATCAGGTTCTGAAGCTGTCTCAGGCACTGAGGGATCTGATTATAGCCTTGCCATGATGTCCTTTTCAAATAAAATGCGTGGCATTGCCACGGTGACATAATGTTCCTTTGCCTCGGCAGAGACAGCGTGGCTACAAGTTATTTGACCAGCTTGGCCTTCCCATATTATTAATCTATAAATCTATAAATCAATCTATAAATCTATAAATCTATAAATCTATAAATCTATAAATCTATAAATCTATAAATCAATCTATAAATCTATAAATCTATAAATCTATAAATCTATAAATCTATCCATCCATCCATCCATCCATCCATCCATCCATCCATCCATCAGAATTTCCCAGTCTCTGCACAGCCACACACCCTGATAATTTTATCTTCATCCCACAAAAGCCCCATAGAAGCTGTAGGAAAATGTCACTAAAGATGGGCATTAAGGACAATCAGTGAGACTCCAGGGAATTTGCCTGAAGTCACAAGGAGTCCCCAAACCCACCTGGTTTTCCCAGTTACAAGCCCCTCACCTGACTGGAACGGTCAGGAAAAAGAGAAAAGAGAGTTTCAATCTCTGAAACAGAAGCTGAGAACTCATCCTGCTGCTGCAACAGCTTCACACCTGAGCAGAAGTGACTGACAGAGCAGCAGAAAGCTCCGATCCAGACTGAGGCAAGATCCCAAATCTCAGAAGTTCACAACTTGCTGGACCTTGTCTTTCCTTGCACTTTTTATTCAATAACCACTGTCTTGTTTCTACACCTTCCCTTTGTTTCTCTAAATCAAATTGTGTTCATTGTGGGCTTTAAAACTCTCCTGGGGATGCTGTATGATCTCCTCTATGCACCAGGGCTGGCAAACTGGACAGTAAGGGAATATTTGCATTAGCAGTGCCTGCAGGGCCAGCTGGGAGCAGCCCTGTTCCTGTGGGGTTGTGCAGCCACGCCAGCTCCAGCTGTGGTGCCCTGGCAGCCTGAATGGAGGTGGCAAGGGAAGGCAGGGAACCTCAGAGTCACAGGGCAGGGAGTGCCTGGGGCAGGTCCTGGTGATTCCCGATTCCCAGTCCCAGGGAATTCCCTGTCCCCTCCTGGCCAAAGCTTTGGGACAACACACAATAAAGATTAACAAAGTCTCTAATTGTTGTGTTCCTCTGGGGAATGGTTTTACCCCAGAACCCCCTGAAGCCTGTGACCATGGAGTTTGACCCTTCCTTCCTCTCTTGACCCTGTTGGCTCAGGTCCAGCTCTCTCTCCTGAGCAGAGACCAGATAAAGTCCTGTTCTCCCTTGTGCTCTCTCTGCCCTGGAACCCTTGGAGAATAAAGCCCTGGACTGATCCCAGGGGGTGAGAGCCTCTTTGGGAATCTTTTACCCTGTTCCCTGAGATATTCCTCCAAAGCCCCTCAAGGAAACTGAGCTGGCCACAGGAGCCTGGGGGGCGGGTGGGGGAATATCTCATCTAATAAAGACTTCCACTAATGCACTGAAATCCACACCACCCAACCAACCCTACAAGCCTTCCCTTCCCTCCTGCCTGCTGCCCAGACCCCTCAGGAGGGAGGAGGATCCCAACCCAAGCCCGAGCTGCCCCAGTGTTGGGTGCAGGAGCCACAGTGGAACCAGCTGCTGCTGCCACGCCGCCAGCCAAGACTCTCATTTGTTTTGGCTGGCGCTGAAGAATCAGCTTAGGCATCTCTGAGAACAAAATGGTGCGTGGAACCGGGCCAAGCTGCAAAAGATAAGAAGCAATAAGAGTCGTAACAGATTATTTGTCTGGTGAAACAGAAGGAGAATTCTGTCGGGGGAAGGAAGGCGAGCGGGTCCCGGTCCAGTGCTGCGAACAGCAGCTCTGCTTGTGCAGCTCCTCCCGGGGCTGCACGACAGGTGCTGAGCTGCAGCTCCTCCTGGGGAATAACAAACTGCTGCTGCCGAGGAGCAGTGAGAGGGGAGAAGCGATTTCAGCACAACTGTTGGGGAGAGGAAGGCTCTGCAGTGACATGGCAACGCTGCCGGCAGGGCTGGAGGGGAGGGATGCCAGGATTCAGCCAGAATAAACACCGGGAGCAAGGGCAGAAAATAGCTGCTGTGCTCTCCTGTGAGGGTGGGAAGGGAGCTTGGGTTGAAGATTAGCCACCGGTGATTCTCGGCCACGCAATTAATCTCTCTGGAACTGGACCGAGGATAAATCTTATCAGCTCCTGGTGTGTTTCAAACAGATTGGGCCCGTTCCCTCTGTGCCTTGGACACAGGAGGGGAAAAGAGCAGGGAGTGTAAGTGAGGAGGGATAGAACCAAGCATGGTTTGGGTCAGAAGGGACCTTAAAGCCCATCCAGTTTCACCCTGACACCTTCCACTATCCCAGGCTGCTCCAAGGCCTTGGACACTCCAGGGATGGAGCAGCCACACCTTCTCTGGGCACGCTGTGCCAGGGTCTCCCCGCCCTCACAGGGAGGAGTTTATTCCCAATATCCCATCTAAATCCACTGTCCTTCAGCTGAAAGCCATCCCTTGTTGTCCTGGCACTGCATGCTTTGGAAATCCAATCCAAAAGAGGAGAAAAATAGGGAATTCAGTAATCAAATCCAAGCTTAATAACCAGTGAGTGAAGACTGGCACACATGCAAGGATTAGGTTCTCACCTAACACACCCCAGTCTTGCTGAAATAGCCTTAAAGCACCTAAAGTAATTTTTATTCCATAAAAGGACCTGAAGTAATTTTTATTCTATGTCACTTCCTTAGTCAGATGTAAACTTAACTTCAAAGTTAAGTTTAAAACTTAAAAACACTGATTTCCTTTTTAACAAAATCCTTTTTTTAAAAAAAATAAAATAAATATTTGAACACCAAATTCATTACAAGTCCTCCCTTTCAGATCTAGGTTCATTCCAACCCAACCATCAACTGGGAAATAAAACCCAGAGAGGAGGCTCTGAGCAGGCACAGAACAACACCCACCTTCAGCCTAAACAACTGAATTTTGCACATATTTTGTGCTAAAAACCCGAGGAAAACACAATAGCAGTGTCTGTCTTGGTTTCTCAGCTCCGTGAGCGGATGCAAGAAGACAGATTGCTCCTCCCTGTGAACCCAGGCTGCCTCAGTGTGCAGCATCTCTTAAAATTCAGGATGCTAAAGCCCTTATGATAAACACATCCCTGCAGCCAGAGGGATTTTTAATCTCCCTTGATTTACAGGCATTTCATTGCATTTGAGTATAACTTATTTTAATGGCATGGTGGAAATTGCAGCGGGGGCTAATTAGAGCAACTAAGTTAGTTAGATTTGTGTGCATTTGGAAAACAGGCTGCATCTTTTTTTAATGGGATAATCTAAATGGATCACCCTGACCTGCAGAGTTTCCCTGTAGGTACCAGGACACTTCTGCACTTCTCTGGATGAGGTTACTCCGTCGGAATTAGGGGACAAAGATAATTTATCCCTCTGAGGGCCAGATCCTACAAATTTGTGGGCACCTCCCCTTCCCACAGAAATAGTGGGAGGTCTGGGCAGCTCAAAACCTGGCAGGACTGAACCCTGAGGAGAAAAAAAAACCCTCTGCTTTCACTGCCATGTCATTAATAGATGCTTGACGTGCCAGCAAGCCCCACTGTTTGGGATTTTTAAGCCTCACAGTCATGGTCTTAAACTAAATTACAAACCATTAGGCCTCAGCCAAATCTGACTTGCTTCAACACCACCAGGCTGGTTTGAATTTTTCTCAACTTGAGGTCGCAGTCTACAACTAATTCAAAACACATTGTGGAGGTCAACAAACCTCTCCCTCTTGTCTTCTTCCTTAAGGTAAGTTCTCAGACCTGATCACCCCTGGACCCTTCTCCAGATAAAGAGGAGGAACAGCCATTTTTGGGGTTCTGAGTCATTTTCACCTGCATTTTAGGGTAAGGTGAGTCACATCCTACAAGGAGAATTTGTTTCTGCACAACCAGATGGGAGGAGCAAATAAAGGATTGACCAAACACCATTCTGCTCTCTGCCACCATCCACTGACCTTCCCAAGCCTCTGTGGGCCCAGTTCAAAGAAAATGATCTGCCTTCCAATGGTTCCTTCATTTAAAAGAGGAAAGGGAAAATCATCCCTGGATTCTGCTTTTCCAGGGTTTCCCTACCTCACACTGGAACAAGGAAAACTCCACCTGGGCTCAAGGAAAAAAGCTGGGGAGCATCTCTGATCCCCTTTGAAATTTCCACAGAAGGATTTCATTTAATTTTCCAGGCTTCTCTGCCTTTCTCCTGCAATAAGGGCTGATATCATTTAGTGCAAAGCACAACGACAGCCATTAAAAATGGTTATTAGTCTGGAACTGCCTTCTTAATAGGAAACACACATGCCACACTCTGGGAGTTCAATGTTTTTTAATAGACTTCGAGGCAAATGCCACTGTGACCCTTCTTTTTCAGCAGGGAGGGAGAGAAAGGGAGAGGAATAGGTTCCTTGGGCTGAGATTTTGCCCTCAGGCAGAGCCTTGGGCAGGAGGTGGAGCAGCTCCACTGCTGCCCTGGGGAGGGACGGAGCCTCTGAAATGCTCCTCCGAGGATCTGCAGCTCTGCTGCAGCGGAGGAGGATGCATTAGCTCTCCAGCATCCCTGGTGCAGAGCAGCAGAGCCAGGGCTCAGCAGACTGACAGCCTTCTCCTCCCTCTCCTGCCTCCTCCTTCCCCCAGGCATGGCGGGACCTTTGCAGGGCTGGGGTGCCCTTCAAGGTGACCCCGGCAAAGCTCAGACAGACACGGAACCTGCGGGTTCCTGGCGTCAGGGCTGAGCCCAGCTCCCAGGCCTGGCCAAGTGCCCCGTCTGGAGCAAGGGATGCTGAAATTTCCTGCCTTGGGGAAGAGTAAAACTGGATTTGCCAACCTTCAGCAGGCTGAAATATCTCAGCGTGATGTGGGACTACACATCAACATTTAGGAGCAACATCAGTAAGAGGTTTTTTTTTATTTCCTTCCCTTCTCCTCCCACACCTGAACCTGCTGTTAAAAAGCAGAATTGGGACCTCTTAAATGGAAATAGTAAAAGCACCATCCCCACAGCAGTGTGAGGAGCTGGGGGGCTACTTGACCTGATGGAAAGTCTCTAAATCCACGGCACATCCAGTGTTTTCAGCTCTTTACCTCACCCAACAAAGATATCCCCCTTCCTCAAAGCCTATTTCACCAACTGGGAATTTTATTTGCACTGTCAGGGAATCTCTAATGCCTATCTGATGTTTGCATTAGGGTTTGTTGTTGTTTTTGCTCCTTTCATCACCTTATAAAGGCCACACAATGATTGCGTGATGCTGAGACTTTTGACAGATGTAACATATGTGCAACAATATTTATCATTTATTTAGCATGCTGGGCAGAGCGGCTGGCAAGGCTCTGCCATGCCTGACTTAAAGGCTGCTGGCATTTCCATTAGACAAAATCCCATCATGCAGGGGGTTAAGAATTCAGGCATTTCAAATCGCATCAGCCTGAATCATGACTCAAATCAGAAAAGCCAGTTTTTGGTTCACTAAGGGCTGACAAAGTGGGGCTGGGGGTGGGGGGGAGGGTCAGGAGGAGCAGGAATGGATGGCAGGTCACGAATATGTTCTTCTTTCTCAACGGATGACCAGGCTAATGCAGCCTGGGTTTTGAAATCATTGGGGGAGAGGGGGGCTCTGCCCAGCTCCGAGGAGCTCTGCCATCCACGGCCTTCCATGGTGCCTTTCCAAAGGCATCCAGCTCCCTGCCTTGCTGCTCCAGCCACTTTTGGTGGAGGCAGACATAAGCCAGTAGTCATCCCCTTTGAAAAGCCCACTGCAAAGCGCCTGACAGTTGCATCTGAAGGAGCACATGCCTGCCAGACACGGGAGTTCTCCTGCTGCAGCTCTGGGGAGCAGAGAGGAAAACCCGTGCTGATGGAGAGAGGCAGAGCCCCAGGATGAGCTCAGGAGCTCAACATCCTCTGGGATGTCTCAGTGTCTGTCAGGTGTGACTGACACTTCAGACCCCAAATCAGTGCTCAGTGCAAACATCCTTCCTGAAGCCATCCTTAAAATCAAAATTCACCTCATGGGTTTAATGATAATTTCAATTCATTTTCATTCTCAAGGAAAAAGGGATTAAAGACCCTGCCCAAACAATCAAGGACTGCCAGTTTATCCTGACCCTGACTTGCCTGAAGAGCAATAAGAGGAGGCCTTTAACTTCTGCCCAGTTGCAGCTCCCTCTGTTCTCACGGAGCAGCAACATACCACACATTTCATAATTAGGGCGAGAGGCAGAGATAAGGCCGTGGGGCTGAGCACATGAAAGGAATGTGCTGGGTGTGGGGAGATGGTGCTGAAAGGAAGAAGAGTTTTATATGGGCTGGAAAAGGCTCTGGGAGAGCGAGGTTGTGGAAGGGGGAGCTGCGTGTGCCAGCGGGAAGGCGCACGTGTGGCAGGGAAACGGGCTGCTCTCCCTGCCAGCCCTGCTTTCCAAGGATTAAAGAGAGGCTGGTAAAAATCCTGAAGTCCAGGATGCAAGTTTTGGGAGGGGATTTGGCATCCAGGTGAAAGGAATGAGTGCCCTGCAGCCAATGGGACACAGCCAGGGTGGCTGTCCCCGAGTCCTGCAGACCTGGTTTGGGGTGAGGAGAAGATTTGGGATTTTTCCCTCTGGCCATTCTGCACAAATCCACCTCGAGGTAATATTTATGAAGCCCACTGTGCGTTCTGGAGGGCTTTTGTGTTTGTTTGGTTTGAAAAGCCCTGGTTTTGGCAGCAGGGCCGAGGAAACCACACATTTTTACAAGATTCCAAAGCGAGAAGAGACCTCGGCGCTGAGCACAAAAGCACACAACGGTGGCAGAGCATTATTTGCTGAGTAAATCCAGAAGAAAAAGCCAGGAAATATGAAAATACAGCAACACAGGACCTGCAAATTCTGATTTTAGCCTGGTCTCTGCTGCCTGTGCATGAGGTGACCTTTGGCGAGCCACTCGATGTCTTTGTGCCACTCTTGCTCCTCAGACCTTGGGTTTGCTTCCCCCGGTTCAAACTCTGGGCTCTGAGCCCGCAGCTCTGGGCCTGCTGCACTCCTGACCTTTGTGGGCACTCCCAGCTGCTCCTGAAGCACCAATAAATGTCTGCATCCAATATTTCACCTTCAGCAGCTCCCTGACCAAAGAGGAGACCGAGCTAATCTAAATGTTACAGGCTGATATTATACCTGGTTAAATTCCTGGCTGGGAGTAAATACATATTAACCCTCAGCCTAAAAAAAAAAAAAAAACCACCAGCCCATCTGATTTATTTTTTTTGCTGGTTTAATATTAAAATTCAGGCCAGGGTATCAGGTGTGGGAGCGGGGAGTCGCTCCTTTGTCTGGGATAAAAGCGACTCTCCTGATTTTACACCACTGCAGCATCCCAGGCTTTGTTCCAGAGAGCCCCACGTAGATCCCTGCCCGTGATAAACCGGGGAGGAATGACCTAAAAGTGGTGCTTTTCTTTTTAATATCTATTGAAACGCTGTGCTTGTACCTGCCAGCCCTTCTGCTGGGGGTTTGCTCCTCCAGCAGCAGCAGCAGCAGCAGCAGCAGCAGCCTCACTACAAAGAGCCCGTACCAAAGCCTCCCATTTTCCTAACAAAAGCAGCACATGAACCCCCTCTATAAATGGTGGGGAGCATTTTCCTAAAATCAATCAGCCTCTATTATTCACTTGAAGCCCAATCTCATTGTCCACCTCTTCCTCCGGAGGCCGATTTCTGCCAGGTAGAAAATTAAGTTTCCTTTACTTTTCTTTCCCCACACAATTTTTCAGTGTTTCGGCACCGTTGTTCGGTGTGGGAAAGCGACTTCCTGTCTCAATAAACAAGTGCACACAAGGCTTTGCTGGACACATAATGGGCTCTTTTTTTTTTTTTTTTCTTCCCCTTTTTTCTTTCTTCTTCTTTTTTTTTTTTTTTTATTTTATACAAAAAATCATTCCACACTTAACACATCAATGAAGCCACTTAAGCTCTACTGCATCTGAATTAAAGGGGGAATTGTGTGATCAAAGAGTGTGAAGGAACCACACATGGAGTTCTTCAGACACTTTACTTTTGTTACATTTGATACATAACAAACCCAATAAATATGCTTATCCCAGTAGCCCATTTCATTATCTCATATCCTTATGTTTAAGAGCATTTCCTTTAAGAGCTGCTCTTTCTCCTTTGTTTTTTCAGCATCATAGTTTTGAGGGGGTTTATTTTAAATGAAGATGCTGAAAAGAGAGAAAAGAGATTTTTTTTTTTTTCCTCTAGGTGTGCTCAAACAAGACCAAAAATCCATCTCCATTGAGTTTTTCCCTGGATATATTTATTCATGTGAGAATACAGCCACAAGTGCATTAACCTCAGGTATTAGAGACAAGATTTGCACGAGGATTGTTTCCTAAAATTCTTCACATTAATCCTCCACAAACTCATCCCTTTCCCTCCACCATAGATTGAATCACTTGGAAAAATACAGATTTTGTGCACATTGATGTTTTCAGTGCTAAGAATAATTACCTATTGGCAGCTAAATTATTAAAAAATAATGAAGATTGGAGCCTGCCCATTTTTTCCCTGTTGTTTCACATGGAAGTGACCAATTTCTCCAGCCAACAAAGAAGCTGCAAGGTCTGATTTTGGGGGAATTGCTGATCATTTGTAGCCAGCAGTGACATGTGGCTGGTCAAAGAGCTGTCAGAGCTGAGCCAAAATGGGACCTTGTTCAATGAGCTGGAGGTTTGGGGGGTGATTTTTACCCACAGATGGACAAATCCACCGGCCCTGAGAGGAATCTCTATTTCCAGAAGGGGTTTCAATAGGATTTCTGCTGGAAATTGCATGCCCAAAACTATATTTAACCCAGTCTACCACAACCATGGCAAAAGCATCCACCAAAGCTCCTGGATAACTTATTTGGGTGGAAATGACAGGTGCTTTTAGCAGAGCTGCTCATTAAAAGGCATTTCAAAATGTAATTTTTAAAATTGCCTTTGCATCTTTTTGTTTTTTCCCGGCTTCCCCTCCACTTTCCCCAAGGGGTCCTGACAAGAAATGCTCGAGACAGGAGGTTATACATCCCCCCAAAATGGTGAGATCAGCCCCCGTTTGCTGCCACACACGAGATTGGCTCCTTTTTCTTTTTTTTGAAAAAGAAGAAAATGATCCTGCCCTAAAATCACGGACTGAATTGAGCACATCCAAATGCTTCTCACGTGCAGCAAAGGCAGTGGGGGAAAAAAAGGCACCTGAACCACCAGAAAAACAAAAAAAAAAAACCCACAAAAAACATTTAAAAAACCTTAATAAAATACATTTTCTGCTCTGTTTAATTCCTATCAGTAAATATCTTTACAAATATGCTTTTGTGATGAGCACGGCCTGGCTGGAGCTGCCTTTGTTTCGAGGCTTCCCAAATCAAAACAAGCAAACAAAACCACCCCCTGCCAGCAGGAACGGGGCTCCACTCCTAAGTAGGGCACATCCCTCATCCCATCCCAGCCACAGCCCCTCAGCAGCAGCCAGCCAAGGTAAAAACTGAAATATTTGACCTCCAACACGAGATGGAAATTCTTATATCTCAGAGACCTCCAGCTCTCCTGCAATAGAGTCCTGCCCAACCAATTTAGCAATGTTTGTCCATGAAACAGCTCCTGAAATCACGGAAATCTGTGACAGCACCAAGGAGATGACATAGGAAGATGATTTTAGCACTTGTGGTTGAGGAGGAAAATCAAGCAAAAAAAGCCCAAAGAGAACCAAGAATTAAAAAAGGTAGGAGGCAAGGAGAAGTTTGGGCTGTTACTCTCCTCATCCCATCCTTCCCAGACTCGGGATGGGCACCTGACACTCGGGTCTGGAATCGCTCCAGGTCACAATCCTACACCAATATTTCAGTTCATTGCTACCAAGGAAGTGCCTGATGAGGAGGGAAAAGAGAGAATCAAAGCCCAGCAGCCTGGCTGCTACCAAAAATTAACAGCTAAAATATCAACCCAAACTGCTCATCTTTGATTGTGGTGCACAGGGAAACCTTTATTTATAGTAGTGGCATCCACACAGACAGGAAATTTTCTGCATTTCTCCTCCTTCTGTTGCTTTCTTTATTTTTTTTTTCCTATGCAAATCCATACTGGTCATTAGATCAAGAATTGAAGAAGTATTCAGCAGCAGCTGGGTGGTAAAATCCTGCTCTAACTCCCTTAAGCTGCATCCCATTTATTGGTGGTGGGGAATATCTGTCCCACACACTTCCCTGCCTAAAATGATCTGCTTGAAACAAATAGGAAGGACAGAAAAACATTCAAAGTATTTTTATAATGTCCTTTTTTTTTTTTTTTCCTCCACAATTAAATCCTCATCCAATTTTGGATTTCTGCTTCATTTTCTGAACAGGAGCTTTTAAAGGTGACTGTGCTGGGTGTGG
Source organism: Phylloscopus whistleri (assembly GCA_017589585.1). Lineage (NCBI taxonomy): Eukaryota > Metazoa > Chordata > Aves > Passeriformes > Phylloscopidae > Phylloscopus > Phylloscopus whistleri. The sequence goes on along the minus strand of JADMLD010001224.1, from coordinate 1,102,916 downwards.
CTCTAATTGCTTTTTGCTCCTGAGAAGAAATGTTCTGGGGAAAATTAAAAGAGAAATAATCAATTTATAGCGTTTAGAACTGCCTGATTGCAAGAATTTGAGGGAAAAAGTGGAAAGGCTGCAAAATTTGCCTGAAATCTTTGCCAAAACACTTAACTGGTAATGAAACAAAACAGCATTTGGGGTTTTTTTACAGATTTAATTGAGAAAAGAGACCTCAAGGACCCACTGATGCTTCCCTAAATCACTGCAGATATTTAGTCTGGCAACATGTTGGACCTAACGATTAAACCAATTCCCCAACCAGAAATTTTTAATCTTGATGGAAATCGGGAAGCAAATTTCAAAAAGGAAGAAGTGGATTTTTGAATGGGGCCATTTGGTTTTTCCTGCTGGATGAAAGAAAGTTTCCCTCATTGTCCTAATCCAATTAAATTTAAAACCTGCCCTGGGAGAAGCCCTGAAAAAATTAGAAAAGTTGTCTTAATGTAAAAGTGAAGGTATTTCTATGGATTTAACAACTCCAAAAAAAAAAAAAAAAAATCTACCAGGTGGACAAAAATGATCCTCCACTGGTTTTGATGTGGAAGATTTATTTCAGCTTTTGAAGCTCTTTCTGAAAGTGTAGCTTGGAAATGTCACGTTTTCCCTTGACAGTTTACAATGGATCATTTGTGTCCCTAAGTCCAAAATCCTTGATTTTTTATTTTTTTTTTTTTTTTGAGCTGTAGCCACCTTTTCTCATACAGGAAAAATATAATCAGGAATTAGGGAAGCGCCTTGCACGAGCACTTCCTAATCTCAGATATTTTTAGGCAGGAGATGTTAGCCCTGCCATCAGAATAGAAATAAACTGGTTTTCGTGGCAATTCTGGGCAGAAAGAGAATTCCAGCAGCCTCTTTTGCTCCAGTATAAGAGATTCCATGAAAATCCTCCCCACCAACATCAGCACAAAAAAAAAAAAGTGACAACTGCCAGGCAGGTTGGAGTAAGGGAAGTCAGATCCAGGGTTAATTTATTGGTTTGGGGTGAGCAGAAACCTCAGGGTCACACACAGTGTCCCCCCTCCCTAAAGGAAAACCATTCCATACTGGAAATAAATTCTTCGTAGATCACTGGCACAGCCATCCCATGGCAGTGGCTGAAAAATTGGACCTAAAATCTGGAGGTTAAAATCTGAGATTAAAATGAGTTGCACTTCAGAGAGGAATAGTGAAAGTAGAAAAAAAATCAGTTGTGGGTTTGTGGGTTTTTTTGGTGGTGGTTTTTTTTTTTTTTTTTGGTTTGGTTTGGTTTGGGTTTTTTGTTGTTCTTGTTGGTTGGTTTTGGTTTTTTTAATTTTTTTTTTATTTTTTATTTTGTTTGTTTGTTTTTGTTTTTTGTTTTGGTTTTTTTTGTGTGTGTGGGGGGGTTTTTTTTGGTTTTTTGGTTTTGGTTTTTTTCCTTGAGGAGGATAATCCCAACCAGATCCTGGATTGGCAGGATGGCACATCTGAGATATTTTTGTATAAAAAAGCCACTGTCACCACCTTGTCCTTCACAGATACCCCTCAGCTCTCCAACTACGCTTTCCAAGTGCTTTACACTGCACTTTAACTGATTTAAAAGAAAATAATTCAAAGTGTGTTGTTTCACTGCCTCTGGAGAAAGCTGCTGGCTGTTAGCACTGAAAGAAGACTGAGAAAAGGTTGGATCTGGACCTGAACCTTCAGTGGAGCTCCTGAAAGCAGAGATTTTGCATGAAAAAAAGAGCCCAGAAATGTGTGTTTTATATAACACGGAGCAAGGAGATACAAGGAGTAACCTCCCCTTGCTGCTCCACAATTTCATCTCACTTCCAGCACAGCCTGGGTCACTGCAAGGGAAGATTTGCAGCCCAGGATATAACTCATGATGAGCTAAAGTGGGAATCTGAGCCGTGGCATTTTAATTTCAGACATATTCAAAGGTAGGAGAGTCACTCTGTTCTGCCTGAACTTTAGATAAGCACACGCTGTGCCATGGTTCTGCTTTCCTCACAGCATTCCTCAAATTTTCACTGCAGTAGGAGGAAAGAGAGAGGGGGAAAAAAATTGAAAAAAAAAAAAGAAAAAAAGGGAAAGAGAGAGGGGAAAAGTTTGGTGGTGTTTTATTGTGTGGATACCCAAAGGCTGGATTCAATCAATGGCTCTCACACAGACAAAGCTCCTCCAGGACCTTGCAGAGCCTTCCTCACCTTCCAGAGGCAATTTTTGGAGGCTTTTCCTGGGCTTCCCTCCCACCACAGCAGGACAGGGCTGTTCCTGAGTTCCAGAGGAGGAACCTCTTTGACTCCAAACCCCGGGGATGTGCCAGGTGTGCTTTAAATCTTGGTCCTGGAGGAGCAGCTATTCCCTGTGAGCCAGGGGACAAATAAAGCTGAAGGAGCTGCTGAAACACTTCCAGTAGAGTTTCCTGAGTGGGGTTCCTCATTTTTTTTCTGCTGTTCTGAGGGTCTTTCATGTCCTGACCATCCCCAAATTCATTTCCATCCACCCAACTGCAGCTTCAGCTGCATTTTTTGGTGTCTGGAGCAGAACATGGGGTTAAAAATGCTCAGAAATCCACCAAGCTCAGTCCCACTGCCCTTGTTTCCTGATCTGTCACCAACTCAGGTAGCAGAAATATAACTAAAAAACAAGAGGCTGGAAAGGCAGTGGGATAAATGATACACACATCAGTAGAAGCAATTAATTAGCTATGGCTGATAGATGTTCAGTCCTTTCTCAAGTAAAACAAATATCAACTCCCAGGGATTTGGTTTTTCCCCTGTATTGTGAAATCTGATCAATTAATCTTAGTTAGAGTGCCTTTTTTTAAGAGAATCAATCAGCACTTTCATTTTTGAGCAAGTTCACCCCATCCTTTGCTAATGTCTCCTCCTGGAAGTTCATTTTCGAGCTGGCATTTTGGTCCCCATTTTGTTTCCCAGCAAAGACGCCCAGCCAGACAGCAACAGCCAAACCTATTCCTTTCTTACCAGATAACACTCCCGTTCTTGTTACAGAACTCTCAGGCTGTAAATCAACTTGAAAAGCTAATTTAAGGATATTCACTTGCACTATTCAGGGCTGTATAAACATTCCAAATTCCAATTTTTCATCAAGACATATGCGAGCATTTAAAAAGGGGCTTAAAAAGAGCCATTTTGCAGCTGAAGATCGAGCTCCAGAATTCTTTTTTGTTTTTATTTTTTCCTCCAACGAGATTATCGTGTCATATTAATACACAGCCAAAAAAAAAAATATATATACATATATATTTTATTTTTTTTCCAGTGCCTCTGTGTATTTATGAGGTCCTAAGGGGTGGCAGAGTTCCTTTAGCCCAGAGGAAGGCTGGAGGAAACTGCAGGAACGAGAGCGACTCTTGAAACATCAAAATCCGCGACAGAATCCGTTGGTCCGGCGCAATTTCTTGCCCCGGTGCTGCGGTGTTGGTTTTCACTGTATCTGCTGGTTTAATTGTTTCTGCCTGTTCAGCCCTTTGTCTGCCCAAACCCCCTCGCCTTAGGGAGATTGCAGAATCAAAAGGTGGGACGGAGCTTGGGCAGGAAATGAACGCTGGTGGCGCGGCGGAATGAAAGGAGAAAGTTCAGGAGCGGCTCTAGGAATGGGTGGGTTCACACAAATTTAAGGGTGTCTGTCCCCCTCTCTCCTTTTCGTTGCTGTTGGGGTTTTTCTGGTTCTTTTTGTTGTAATTAATATCCAAATAAACCCCACAAGCCCTGCGTTTGTGACTCTGGAATTAAAGGAGAGTGTTCAGGAGTGGCGCTTGGAATGGGTGGGTTCGCACAAATTTAAGGGTGTCTGGCCCCATCTCTCCTTTTCGTTGCTGTTGGTGTTTTTCTGGTTGGTTTTCTCATCACTAATATCCAAATAAACCCCACAAACTCTGTGTTTGTGACTCTGGAATAAAGGGAGAATGTTCAGGAGTGGCTCTAGGAATGGGTGGATTCACACAAAATTAAGAATATCCCCCTCTGCTCTTTTTGTTGCTGTTAGGGCTTTTCTGGTTCTTTTTGTTGTCATTAATATCCAAATAAACCCCACAAGCCCTGCGTTTGTGACTCTGGAATTAAAGGAGAGTGTTCAGGAGCGGCTCTAGGAATGGGTGGATTCATACAAATTTAAGGGTGTCTGTCCCCCTCTCTGCTTTTTGTTGCTGTTGGGGTTTTTCTGGTTCTTTTTGTTGTCATTAATATCCAAATAAACCCCACAAACTCTGTGTTTGTGACTCTGGAATTAAAGGAGAAAGTTCAGGAGCGGCTCTAGGAATGGGTGGATTCATACAAATTTAAGGGTGTGTGTCCCCCTCTGCTCTTCTCATTGCTATTGGGGTTTTTCTGGTTGGTTCTGTCGCCACTAATACCCAAATAAACCCCACAAGCCCTGCATTTGTGAATCTGGAATTAAAGGAGAAAGTTCAGGAGCGGCTCTTGGAATGGGTGGATTCACACAAAATTAAGAATATCCCCCTCTGCTCTTTTCATTGCTGTTGGGGTTTTTCTGGTTGGTTCTGTCGTCACTAATACCCAAATAAACCCCACAAACCCTGCGTTTGTGACTCTGGAATTAAAGGAGAACATTCAGGAGCAGCTCTAGGAATGGGTGGATTCATGCAAATTTAAGGGTATCCCTCCCTCTCCCTGCATTTTTTGTTGTTGTTGGGTTTTTGAGGTGTTTTTTTGGGTTGGTTTTGTTGTCACTTCTCCAAATAAACCCCGCAAACCCCGGGTTTGTGGCTCGACCCCGCTGATGGAAAGCTCTGCCTCTGCTTTGGTGCCATCCCACCCCTCCCTGCTCCCCGTGGATCCCTTCCCCGCGTGGGAGCTTGAGGAGACAGAAAGAGGGAGAAGGAGCAACACTCAGGTTTCTATTTTCGGTGGGGGAGCGCAAAGTGAGCTCCCAAAGTTCCTGGTACAACGCCCATGACACACTCCAGGAAAATAAACAGAGCTGGCATCGGGATCTGTGCAAGGGATTTTCTTTTCCCCTCCTTTTTTTAAGTGCTCTCCATCCTCCTCGCCTCTGCTATCTCTCCCTTTCCCATTTATTTTTTTTTTTTCCCCTCTGATCTCTTTGGACAAAAGATTCCACAATCAGAGATGCAAACGCCAAGCAAGGAGGATATGTACTTAAAATGCCACATGGCCAATGAAAGCTATTTTACAGCAGATCTCACCTTTAACAAGCAAATTGACCACTGTAAGAAAAACAAACAAACAAACAAACAAACAAAAAACAAAAAACAAAAACTGGTCCAAAATCCTGGTATAAAACAGCCCCCAACACCCCAACCCTCAATTACATCTATTTAAACAATCCCTTGAAAAATACCCAGATTAAAAAAAAAAACCCAAAACCTCACAATACTGGCAGTTTCAGTGCTCACCCACCAAAAGGTATGAGGCCACAGATTTCAGGAATTAATTTGGGTTAATTCAGATGGCAGAGATGAGGTAGGCAAAATAACAAGCAATTACCTTTTCCTGCCTTTGAAGAACAATGAATTTGGGAACTGGTCCAACTTTCGAGAGAGTGATTACAGATTTTCTGCTCAGAGAAACCTCTCCCTCCTCAAGACATACAACACATGTGTACATATGTACTTTTTACGGCCATCCACTTCTCTGTATTCCATAACACTTGAAGGATTAATTAAAGATAAAATTCAATTATTTATTACATACCCCGCTAATTATTTTTGAAGCCCCGTAAAGAGAGCAGGAAAAGCTGCCCAACACAAGCCATCATTAAGCAGAAAGGCAGCATTTGTGTGGTCACTTGGCCAATCCAACATGCAAAACGTTTATCATTTAACCATTTCCTTCATACTGTGCACCGGGCTAGGAGGGTTTGAAAGGCGGGCAGGATGACAAACTCGACTTAAATCTAATTTTGAGGAGGGAAGATCTATTTCGACGAGTTTCGACAATCACTTTAGCGGATAATAAGCAACGTTAAATAAAACATGTAGCTAAATAGGCATTAAAGGCCTTTTACATACTTGGAAGAAAAGAAAACAGTTTTTTTCTCTTTTTTTTTCCCCCCCCCTTTTTTTTTTTTTTTTTTTTATGCTGCAGACTGCAGGCATTTTGGTCTATCTCTGTCAAGTGCAATTCTTTCTTGATGAATGACAAGGTACGATAATAGGCTGCCGTTACCAGGGCAACCAGACAGCAGAGCTGTGTGCCTTGAATTTTGTCATCTGAAAATGAAACCAGAAGCAAAAGAAAAGCTGAGAATCGAGCGACAGATTAACTCTGAGGGGGGGGGGATGGACGGGACTGGCGGGGGGAGAGAGAGCACAGGAGGAGGAGGAGGAGGAGGAGGAGGAAGGAGAGAGCAAGGAGGGGGAGAGGGGGCTGCATTACAAGCAATTAAAATTACTGTAATCTGTGCTCACTGTGTGTGTCTGGGTTGCAGCTATCATTTGTCAATAAAGCTTCCAGCCCTGTTTTCCCCACCGTTTTCTTTGTTCCAGAAACGTAGGTGGGGGGGGGGGAAATAAAAAAATAAAAATAAAAAAATAAAAAAAAAGCTTTAAAAAGTATTTTCCAGGGCACTCACCTTTTCAAGAGGTGGCTCTGCAGCGTTGCTCCCAGCAGCTCTCCCAGTTCCTCCCAGTCTCAGGGAGGCTGGAGCTGAGGGTGGGGATGCAACACTCATTTCTGGGCTGGCAGCCGGGGCTAAACAGGGCCCCATCAGCCAAAGAATTCCCCAAGGATTTGCCCAATGGCCTCACCTGGGCCTGGGAAAGTCTCTTTGAAGTCCTCAGGGATCAGAGCCACCCCCACAGGAGACGGTTTTGTCTCGCGGGGACAAAGTTGGGGACATTCAGCCAAAGGCTGGAAGCAGAACAGTTCAAGAGGAGCCAGTTCACCAGCTCCAACCTGGGCTCAAATTTAAACAGCAGGGTGCCTGGATCTGGGCTTGGCTCAGCTTGGGCTTTGTGGAGATGAGCTAAAATTGTCTCCTTTGTGGCCCTAAATTTGAATCAAATAGAATCAACACGCAAGCCTTGGGTTTGTAAAAATGCCCAAACTGCAAAGTTTGAGCTGTAGATGCACGGTGTAAATGGCTTCACAGACTCAAAATATTCCCAGCTGAGCCAAAAACTCTGCCTGCCCAAGCCCCAGGAACTAAACCTGTAGCAAATTTCCTCAGCCCTGTAACCTGAGACCTCACAATATTCGTGTTTCACCCTCTCCCATTCCCTCCAGAGATTTTTTACGGATGTCTTCTCTCCCTAACCTCCTGGGTTCGCAGATTAAACTTCGCTCCTGCAGTTTGGTGGAAGAGCTGTTGATAAAATAAACCTCCTGTAATTTCTCTGCAGCCCCTCAGGCAAAACTCCCCGTGATCCCTGTGCAGTGTGGGTGAATCATTAGGCTCCTGTACCTCAGAAATTGGCATTTCTGCCAAGTTTAAAGATGAGGAAACCGCCAGAGAGAAAAAGCTGCCTGAGTCAGACCCTTTGAAGAGTCCACGGGACTCTTTCCTCCTACTTCAGTTTGGACCAGGCTTTAACAGCACTTGAAAAAAGGGCTTTGGATTCCTGGCTCCACAACTTCAGGCCTCATTAGGCCAAATTTCTTCTGAAAATACCGATTTAAAACGTAGTTAATTCAATTAAAAAAGAATGCAAAGCAATAAATGTTGCCTCACCAACGAAATTCCTCCACCTTTGCACAGGAAAATTAGACTCTGAGCGTGTCAGTCATAGAGATGACATGTTCTGGAAATAAAAATTCATATCCTCTGCATGTTTTTACACGGGCAAGCCAGTTACCTGATTTTTAAGGTATCTAAAGGAAGTGCTCATCCCTCATTTTTCTCCACAGTCTAATGGGTTATAAAAGAATGACTTAATTTTTTTGGCATCTTGACCGCCTTTGAATATTTTCCATGGAAGAAATGAAGTGATTTTTTCTCAATATCATCACTTGTGTGATTGGCTTTTTTTATTTTTTTTTTTTTTGCCATGGCAAGCCCAGGACGTTCCAGTTGTGCTGATTTATTTTTTGCCTGCCTGTTACCCCATGCCTGTGTCTGCGTGGCACCGAGGAGAGGAACCCCTGCTAGCTCTGGCAGCAGCAGCAGCAGCTTCGTTCCACATGGACTAATTAGCTCTGGGTGTTTTGGGAGGGGATGTGGCATTTCATACGCTTACACGAAGTTTTGGAGCTGGATCAATGTCATCTCCATGCTCCAGCTGAGCTCCTGCACAGGTATCAGGAAGCCAACACTTTGTGTTTGGGGCTGAAGGAATGATCTGGCTGCTCCTCCAGTCTCCATCCAAGCAAGTGGTCACCAGGGCAATGACAAACTTGTCTTTATTGCAAGCTGTTTCCAAACCCCTCATTTGAAAGTTGGCTTATTCCTTCTTTTCCATTCAGTTTTTGGGAGGCAACAGGAATCTGCACTAGAACTGGTCAGCAGCTGCATTTATGAGTATGTGAAGGTGTTAGTCCTGATGATCTGGTAACCCCCTAACTGGTGTTGTCCCATGCAAAAAGGGTTTTTTATTAAGGGTTTTTTTAGTACTTAGGATTTTTAAATTTCCTTTTTCTTTTCTTTCCATTTTTTTTTTCTATCCTATCTGCACCCTCCTGTTTGTGCATTGTGAGAAAGGAAGAAAATGAGTTCTGCTTTATTTGAGCCACTAATTCCCACAAATCCGGAGATTTGGATAACAAACTACAGCCTTTCTCCAGCTACCACACCTCAATTTCTATTTTTCCCCATCCTGTAGCACAGGTGTCTTTCACCATTTGAGAAGTTTTAGGGCAGAACCATGAAAAAACCATTTGGGAAATGCTCCTTGAAACCTTGGGAAATGCTCCTTGAAACCTTGGGAACTGCTCCTTGAAACCTTGGGCAGTACTACCTGCTTTGGTCAAAAAAAAAAAAAAAGCAATCCTGTTCAAAGAAATGTACATATTAATAACTTTGCCTAATTCTACACTGCTTTTCTGATGGTTGGGTGAGGCAGTGTAGAGCACAGCCACCTTGATTATTTTAAATTTGGGACTGAATTAAGCCCTCAGAGCCGTCTTAACCCACTAGACCATCCTGCTTTTTACTCTTCCCTCCGTGCACCTCTGTGTTAACTCAAGATGAGGCTGAATTACGGCTCCTTCTTATCCCTGATAAGCAGAGGGAGCTGTGGCAGAGCAAGAGCTGGAGTTTACTCAGCCTTGTGCATCCATCAGCAGCGTGTCAGGCAGTTTCCAGTCCTGGAATCCTTATTAACCGTGGTGATGGAAGAGGCCCCTGGAAAAGAGCGGGGTTTTCAAACCCCTCCACGGAGAGGTGACAGCTCAACAAATCACCTTTGGATTTGTGAGCTCAGCAGATTGTTCCTGGAAGCTGTTGAGAGAAAATAAATATGGAAAACCACAATGTCATTTCTAAGAGTCGCTTTTCAGAGCCTGACCACATTTTAAGTATCTGCTAAGTGATGTCCTTTCTCCTCCCCTGCTGCCGGCCAAAACCAATGTTGTATCAATCTCCCGACAAAGACAAGCTTGACGCTGGGGTTCCAGACACCAAAACAAATACCACCTACAGCCCTCGTGAGTCACACAACTCATGTGATTTAAAACAATAATAATAATAATAATGAAAAAAAAAAAAGAAAAACTCAATTAATTCTTCATCTGAGAGACTCACAGAAAGGAAATAACTCAGCAAGGCTTTCCTCTTTGTGAATGACTCGGTGTTTGAGGGAGAGAGGATGAGTTATAAATGTGAAATAACACAAGACATCTTTATAGAATAAATGAATTTTGCAGCTGGGCACAAACCCACCCTGACCTCATGGGCAGCCCTGTAAGAAGTGTCTCTGGGAAAGTGCAAGGCTTCTTTAATTCCCATGGAGCTGGATGGTGCTGCACCCCTCAGCTGTGGCTGTGAACCAGCTCCAGCCCTGGTTTATTGATCCTGAGATGCCAGCACAGCTTCCAGACCCAGCCAGCTCCCTTTGGGAAGCTCTGGACACAGGCAGGAGAAGCTTTGATGTCTTTGCACCTGTCTGTCCTTTTGTGCTGCTTCCTCTTGGTGGATATCCCTTGGCTCAGCAAACTTCTCCAAATGTCCTTCCTGAAATCTGCTCCAGGGATGAACGGAGCGTTTAGTGAGGACTGGGGAAAATGGTTCTTTTGAGGAGAAAGATAATGCTAAGCTTATATCCATGGCATCTGGGTTTTCTGGTTATGGATACATTAAAATGTATTTAAATGCTGGTATTAAATGAGAGCTTCATGCTCCAAGTGCAGTTGTCCAATAAATTATTTCAGAAATGGCTTCAGACTTTGCAATAATACGTTTTTGGCAAGCAACAGGACTCTTAAAAGAACCACTTTATCATTATGAGGAGATCATAAATGAGAGTTAACTCCTAGATACGGTCGTTTGCAAAACCACCAGAGGTAATAACAAAATATGAGCCACTTCTAAATGGACTGCTGAGGAAGAAGCTGAGGGGAAAAAACCTGTCACCAACCCACAGCAGGCCAGCAAATGCAGGCAAAACGTATTATACCCTGCAGCCCAGCAGATCCCCTCTCTGTCAGATGGAGCTGGCACAAGAGAGTTTTTTCTCTTTGAGAAGAATCCCAGAGCTGTCTGGTGGGCCTCATCTCCAGTGGACACGGGGAACTATGTGCTCCCAGCTCTGCTTCTCCCTTTGATGCAATTTTCAAGTTTTACTTTCAGTTCTCTCCAATAAAAGAAAAAACAAGTCTCTCAGATTTTTATTTTTTTTTCCCCTCCAGAAAAGTGATTGCTCATAAACCTCTACACCACTCCTTTTCCTACAGAGGGATGCTTCAGAGGAGCACAGGAGGAGATTCTGTGCCGCTCTGCAGGGCTGAGGGGCAGGTTGATTACTCATGCACCACATCCCCAGTGATGGCACTGCTGACTCACGCTGACAGAGCCGTGCCACACAGGCGTGCTGAGAACACAGGAATTGTCAGCAGCCTTGGAGGTCAAACCTCGGCTCTCCGTGACAGGACCTGGGAGGGGTGTCAGGGGAGGTTCTGTGGGGTGTTTGGAGAATGTTCCTTCCCCAGAGGGCGGCGGGGCACTGAACATTCCATGGCCCCAAGGCCGCCAGGGCTCCAGGAGCCTTTGGACAAGGTGGGATTTGATGATCCCCGCGGCTCCCTCCCAACTCAGGACACCCTGTCATTCTATAATTCAACAATAAAGCAGCGTCCAGCAAAATGATGAGCCCAAATGAGGCAGTTATGCGTGGAAACACTCTGAGAAACACCCCTCAGACACTCCGGGGTTGGGGACTCCCAATGCAGAGCTGAAGGCCTCAAGCCATAGGCCTCGGAGTGACAGAGGAGACCAAATATTTGGAGTATGACAAGAAGCAGCTTGGCCAATTTAACTTCTCTGTTTTCATAACAGTTGGAGAGGCTCCTGCATCTCCACTGGGGAGTGGGTGGGGGGTTAGGAGAGCTGTCACACTTTGATAAGTAGGGCACTCCGTTATGAAAGATTAAGGCCAGAGATGCGGATGCAGCTGAGTGTAAATGAGACTCCCAAGAGTGAAGATCAAAGTTGGGAGGGGAAACCATAGTAAAGCATGAAAACCAAACTTCCTACCAGGAATTTAAGCATGAAAGGGCCATGGTGACTTTCAGCTTCGAGGCCAGAGGCTGAAGGCCTTACTGAAAGCTGTTGGAAGGTCTCTTTGCCAAGCTTGGATGGTCCTCACTGGAAACAGATGGGGAAAGAGGGGCTCCTGCATGTCCCATAAAAAGAATCAACTCTGCAGGCTGGGGAATCGTGCTAACAAAGCGAGACAAGATACAGCTTTGATATTTCTTGGCATTTTTCTCCTATAAATATGAAGACCACAAGACTTAAAAAAAAAAAAAAAAGCCCAGAGGGTTCTTGTCTGTGTGTAGTCATGTAAACCGCTGCTCATCAGAGAGGCTTTCTGGCCAAAGAATTAAAGCTGCTTCCTTCCTGGCCCCATTTGTTAAAGATTTTGTCTCTGCTGCTTCAGTACATCATAACTGGCTGGGACTTCACAGGATGGGAGAGGGAAAATCTCTTCCCCAACAAGGTGATAGCCATGAGCACTCATCTGGTACAGGAAAAGAAGGCCCTGGCCTCAATTCCATATCCTCCTTATCACAGGAGCTCGGCACATGTCATTCCCTTGGCCAATTCCCTCACTCTCTGAATGACTTCATGTGAAATTTGGGGTAAATAATTCAATTTCCCTGCACCTGCAAAAGAGGAGTGGGGGGGGTTTAAAAAAAGATTGTACTTACCCTATAAACTGCAACTCAGCCATTAGATCCATCTTATCTGAGCATCTGATAATCTCTTGCTGCTTCCCACATTGTAACCATTCAGTTTTGTGGAAATATGGCATGGAAGGAGCAGGAATGAGGTCTGAGCTTGTGTTCAGGTCAGAGGAGCAATAAAAGGAACACGGAGGAGCTGCCTTGGTGATGGTACTTCTCACTTCTCAGATCCCAGCCTCCTTTAATTAACTTTTCTAAAGTATGTGAGGAAAGAAGGGTGGAACATTGAGCTCTTCTCGTGTGCTCTGACTGCAGCAGAGCTTCTCTCCAGGGCTATTTTCAGCAGCTGCTGCTCATTGCAGCTTCCAGTGGAGGGGGGATAGGGGAGGCATCTCCCACTAAATGTGCCAGCACCGTTGCCTGCACTACCACGTCTCAGTTTGGGGTGGAAAAGGACGGTTTAAGGTGCAGTGGAGCTTGTTGAGCAGCCCAAGGAGAGGCAGGGCTGGGAGGTGAGTTCTGCCCTCCTATGGAGTGGCACTGCAGTGACCTCTCCCATCCCCAGGGACACTCCAGTGCTGAGCAGTGTCCCTGCACTGGGACAGTGACCTGGTCCCAGTGGCTGATGCTGGCCAGCACCTTCCCATTTACAGGGTTTGTATTGGGAGACAGAGCCCCCACTGGTTTGTTTTCCCCCTTCCCCACATTTTTCTCCTTCAGTTTCCCATTCCATCCTCATCACCTTTCTTATCAAGTCACCCCCTCCCTCCATCTCCCTTTTTAGGCTGGGGGCAATGAGTCAGACGTGAAATTCCCCATCCTCACACCCCAGCTCTGCCCATCACCAGCCTGTACCAACCTGAGAGGCTTCACTTGGGTCACTGACACCCTGCAGCAATAAATTTGGCAGCACTGGACAGGGCTGAAGTGCACAGCAGTGGAGGGCAGGAGATGTATCTGGGTCTGAAGTAGCTAAACCACATAATTCACAGTTCCTGGGATGGAGCTGAGTGAGGGCTCTGGGTTCTGATCCAGGGAACTGGGTCAGGCTCATTTCTGTGCTGCTGCACTTCCACCCCACCTTTACCTGTGAGCAGAGCCTCAGCCTCATCACACCTCCCCTCTGCCAGCAGAGCCAAACTCTGGGATGAATTTCCATCCACAGGCGACCTGATTTTGTTTCCACCAGTTTCACCCAGTGCTCTCCCTCCTCCCATCCCTGCAGAAAGCAATTCCTGACTGGGAGCACAGCATCCAGCAACTTCCAGGAGAGCAGGAACGATTTATATCAGCTGGGGGATTGAACCAGATTATGTTTAGTTTTAGGCCTCTGTTTCAGAAACAATAATGTTATGAATAATCCTTTTATGTTCATACATCTTGTATAAATATCTGAAACATGTATAAAACCAAGGGGAGCAGGGAATTCGTTAAGGTGGTCCAGGGGATTGTTGCTCTGAGAAACAAGGGGCTGCTTCGGAGAGTGAAAATTGGTTTATCCCATTACTTTTTCTCTTAAGAAAGGAACCAGGGGAAACTAAATCTAACAAAATTTTTCTGACCAATGGTAGGTATTAGTTTTTGGAAATATATTCCTGAGGAGCTCACGGGAGCATGAGTGTGTTAGTTCAGCTGCCCTAAAATATGCATGCTAGCTGTTCTTCCATGTTTTACTGCAAAATTCCCCATCAGGCAGGTCCAAAGTCTGGAATCAATAGTAATTTTTCAATAGAGCTCCATGGATTTACAGGCAGGCCCCATGTGCTCATTATTTAGAAGAAATGAAGGGAAGAAATAGTGAATCAAAATGTGACAGGGGCAGCGATTTTTGGAAAATCCCCTTAATTTTCAAGAGACCTCCAAGCCAACTTTTTAAGACCAAACAGGGCATGCATTGAATTTTCAGCTCAATGACATCACGTCACCCTGATTTCATCTGGTCCCCGCATGTTCTTGGTGGGAGTGTAACTCGATGCAGCTCCAGCCAGCCCCGTGGCACGCTGTGATTTATTACAATTTAAATGATAAAGCACCCAAGAATGTTCAGGCAATTGGATTAGCCCATTGACTGAATGTGCAGACAGCTATTTTTAGGGAAGAGGTGTCAGTTTGTGCAATATTAGATGGCCTGATCTGCTTTTTACTGAGTGGGGGGAGGGGAATTTCCCTTATCACATGGTTCTGATGTTACCTCTGTGCTCTGTTCTTTTTAAGTGGAGGTCTGAATGTCACAAGGTTTTATTCATCAAAGGTGAGACCAAGTTCTTGACACCTTTTGCTGAGTCCTCTGAGGGAGAGAGGCTGGCAGGATCAACCAAGCCCAAATTTTGCCTGCAGTTTAAAGAGACTCAGGACACGGATTCTGGTGTTCCCACATTCTCCAGGCCTGGGTCAGAAAGGATAATTTACGAGGAGCAGGACTAGAGCTTGCCTAGAACACATGCAAGTCTCTGGATGCCAAGTTCTTGATTCACACCATCCCATCCTCATAAATTATCAGGTGGATGCTCCAAAGCTGGCAGCTGCTCGGACCCACAGCTCCAGACAGACAGACAGGAAGTGGAAAAAACGATGCTCCTGTCTTTTGTTTGACAAATATTTTAGGATAAGGCTCCACGCCAAAGCAAAAAATAACCCCGAAACTGGAATAATTCATGAATAACGTGGCACAACAATGAGAGGTTCGTGTTAGTGCAGTGGCTTCTTTGATTCAGCCAAGAGGAGAAAGTGCTAAAATCAACACAAAGGGATCCCATTAGGAGATGAAAGGCCTGTCGCAATCCCTTTGGTTTACTCAGCTGGGTCACTTTAGGAGCACTGAGTGCTCAGGTGCGGCCTAATTCTCCTTTTCTTGTGTTCCTAAGCAGGGCAGGGGCTGAGGGAGTGTTTAGGTGGGGAGGGAATTCGAGCTGTGTATTTGGAAGGCCAGCATTAACTGCTCTGGCCATCCTACACCAAACTGCTTCATCTCCTCGGGACACAGATCAGGGAAAGGGCCCTGATGGCTCCAAAACCTTGTTCCTGTCCTGACAGCAAACTCTTCATTTTACATGAAAGCATCAGCAGCTTCTGGGAAACAGATTAAATCTAGTTCCAAACTTCCTCTTGATATGGATAAAAAATGTCTAGGAGGGCTGGCTGGACTGATCCCAGCAGGAACGAGACCTCCTGCTGCTGAGCTCTTGGTTCAGTGTTTTAACATCTGATCTTACTGTCCCTGGGTCAAAATGATGCCTGGTGCAATTCTGACAATGACATTAGGGTCACCTCAGGAAAGAATTCCTTCCAGTGCATGTGTGGGGTTTGAATCCACCAAAGTCCAGCTCTTAGGAACAAGGCAAGGCTCTGAAGGCAGCAGATACAGAGAAAAAGCCAAAACTCAGAAACAGATTAATTTAAAAATAGAAAAGAGGGGATTTAAGTGCTCATTGTTTTCAACATCTCTATTTTTTTGCATCTCCTCTAGTAGTAAAAATGTTTGGGTTTATAGAAAAAACATGGAGGCACCACCAATGCTGAGGATTTTGGGAATTAATTGCTTAGATATTGCTAATTGAGGAGGGGCTCACCAGAGAGCTGCTACCTTTGTCTTCTGCTTTAGCAGCAAGCAGGGAAAAGCTGAAAGGATATGAAAGGATATTCTGGCCCATGTGATGTAAAAACAGGGGCAGGCAGCTATCAAAATCAGAAATTCCCTCATGGAACAGCCCTCCTGGTTCATCCCCCAGCTGCAGCTTCCAAGCCCCCCTGGGCTGGGCTTTCCTGGGTCTCCTGGCAAGATTTCCATGAAATATAAAAGTTCATGGAGGCAGTTCTGCAGTCAGTGGTGGAGATGGAGCTGAGAGGTGCAGGGAGCCCAGAAGAGTCAGTGCTTCCTGTGGCAAACCCTGTGCTTTATTCCAGGGAATTCCCTGATCCTGATACTCCCAGACTCACCTCACTGCTCTTGTATTTATCTACACTCAGGCCTGGCTGTCTGTGAGGCAGGATTTGGTGATAGAGGAAAATATGTGCAGTGTCACTGAGGAGCTTATCATGTTTAAAATAATAAATAAATCAGAAAGCAGGAGCTTTTGCAGCTTTTGAATCTTAAAGTCAAAACAACCTGAGCATCTCAAGAAGCCTTGATCAAGCCAAAATTTGTCTGTGCAATTTTTTTCTGTGTGACTTTTCTTCTGACTAACGTGAGTTAACAGAGGAGAAAAAAAATCTTTCCTAAAAGCTCTGCAAGCTGCCAAACGCAGCACACTCAGCTCCAAACATCCAAAAACTGCTTGAAGGGTGGGAGTCAACAACTTCCCAGGGCACTCAGAGCTGCTGAAGGCACAGCTTTATCCATCCCCCACTGCTGCATTACCTACACTGGAGGTGTCTTCTCTGGCCCAGATGGAAAAGGCTGTAAAGGAAACATTTTAAAACTGAGGGTGCATTAGAGGAGTGATTGCAGCCCGGTGATTTATAGCTGCAGTAATGGACTGGGTCTCAGCAAGCTGAAAATCCAATTATCAGCCCTGCCATCTCAGGCAAAATGCTCTAAGCCAAACTTTCTAATCAGTGCTTTTAGGTTTGGGTTGGTTTTCAGAGGTGCTCGGCACATCCTCACCCCACAAGAATAACATCTCCCCAGCCTTCTGCAAAGCAAACCCTCAGCATGGAAAGCCAGTCTCTCCTACTCTGTCCAGGAGGAAAAGATTGATTAAAAAAAAAACCCCCAAAAACCAAAAGAACCCATTAAATCAGATTATATTTGATACTACTGTGCTTGGTAAATATTTTCAATAGCTGGGTTAAAAATCAATAATCTTACTCCATGTTATCAGAAAAATGGAAGTGAGGAAAAGAGGTAAAAAATGGCAAAAATGAGGGATGTGATTCCCTTCCTGTGTGAACCAGGACCAGGACATTTCCATACCCACCTCACAAAGGGACTTGTGAGAGTTAACTCAGGCCTCTGCAGAAAGTGGCTGGAGCTCCACAGGTGCAGTTGCTGTAGAAGGGCTGCATTATTAAATAATGAGGTGCCACCACGTGTGAACAAAACACCCTTTGCTATTTCTCCATGTGTTTTAGAACACTGTGTTGTTTTCCAGCAGCCTCATCCATTCCAACCTGCAGAGGATCAAACACTTCCCAGAATATTTTGTCTTTTTTTTTATTATTATTTCTGAGATGAGGAGACAGCTCCAACAGCATTGTTGTCTCTTTTTGGGGTATTGAAATCAAAAATGGGATTTCTTTTAAAAAAATATTTAATAATAAGAAGGGAAGGTTTCACACAGCACGTGCCAAAGGAACAAAACTTCTGCCTGGACATCTGTCCCTGAACAACAGAGGAGACCTTGGGTTTCATATCTCAGCTGAGAAGATAAATGTGGAAACACCTCCCCCACTGTCCCACTGCCGTGTCATGGCTGGACTGGGAGAGAGCCCTCAGGAGAAATATCTGCTGCAAGCTTTGGGTTTGCTCTGGAGTCTCCTCTTGCCTCTCACCTCCCAGGGAGCTCACACCAGCACAGAGTCCTCCATACAACAGACAGAGGCTGGGCTTTGGCAGGCTGGAATCTGGGGAAAATCCTCCCTAAAATATCCTAAAACAGAGGCTGGGGGAACAGGAGCAGTTTTATTTGCCTTGGCAATGCCAGCTTGTGTGCCAGGGCTCTAAGGAAAAGGAGCATTTGGCTGCCTGAGGAATATGGGGACTTCAGCTCCTTGTTGAATACTTCTAGCAGTTCAACCAAAATGTGTTTCTGCTGGGTTTTGATCACTATTTTTAAGTTGTCTGTTCATATATTCCAAAAGGAATTGGATGCTGACGCAAAGACAGCAAGAAGGACACCATTAATTCAAAACCAGGGCTTCCCTCCTGCTACAATTTTGCTGCAGCATCTTCCAAAATCCACATTATCCCCCAAAACTACACACAGAAGGTCAGGCCCTGTGAAAAAGAGCAAAGGGGGATGAAGGAGAACAGGAATTATACCAAAGCTCTGCTGTTGTTTCTGAATTATCAATCAAACAGGGGAAAGAAAAATACAGATCCCAGGATTTTTTTTTCTCCTATTTGGGCCTTCATCAGTGAGATGCAACAAGCAGAAACTGGTGGAGTGAAAACACATTTCAGCTGAAATCTTGCGTGTGAGGTGCTCCACGAGCCCACCAACCCTCTTCCCAAGCTGGTGTCCAAACCCCAGGAAGAACCCAGCCCCAACCACTGCATCCAGGGAAGGAGGTGCTCTGAAAGCCCTGGTGGGGAGGGGAGAAAGGGGTGAGCAAATGAGACAAACACACTCCAGGTAACTGATTTACAGAGGTGCCATTTACTGGATTCCTGGTGGAAAACCAAGTTCTTTGCATGTTCAGACATGATACAAGCACACCAAAGCAAAACCAAAGTCCAGTGATCAGTTTGTGATCCTTTCCACACCTCGTGCCCTTCTCTGGACGAGCTGGAATCCAGGTGAGTGTGCCTTTATCCACAAGTAAGTTCATACACTGAGAGGACTCTTCTCAATCCTCAGCATTTCTGATGCTTCACAGCATTTCTTGCATAATTCATCCTAAAAGTGGAGCTACCAGCAGGGCAGTCATGTGAGAAGTGTGTAATGTCCTGGGAGCACCAGACAGCTTCCAGGGCAAGTTCAGCTTCTTGGAGCAGCCAGAGGGAGCAGTTTGGAGACTTCTCTCAGGAGCTGAGCTTCTTCTCCTCTTTGCCTTTTTGTCCATCTTCCAGAGGATGCAGCAGCAAAGAGCACCGGGGTTCAGTCAGTGTTGGTGTCTGACAGGAGCAGCCATGGAATCAACTCAGTTTATTCAGCAGCAAGGAATAAACTCAGCCAGAGCTCATCCACTCCTCGTCCCTCAGATCCTTCAGCAGCTGCTGCTGGAGACACCCCTGCCTTGGAGGGTGGCGTGAGAGGCACAGACTGCACAGTGTTCATCCTTCCATCCCTCCCACCCCCCGGAGCACAGACATCCATCCCTACCAGGTACACCCCCAGCCCACTGCTGAGACACTGCTGTAGGTGGAGCTCTGCGAGTCGAGGCAGCAAATAAGTGATGCTGGAAGTGTCAGACATTTCAGTCCAGGAGATTAGAGATTCACTGACTGCAGTGTGGGAAGAGCTGTTAAACAAAAACAATTGCGAGCAGGCTCACCACAGAAAGCAGAGATTCCTCCTTCATCTTGGAAATTATATACATATATATATTTAATTGGTTGGAATGCCCTCATGGATTCAAATACAGTGCCAGAGCATTGGGTGAACGACAGAAAAACCGAAGAGAAAAAATGCATGGCTTGTTCACAGCAGCACCATGGATTTCATTGTTACATGTGGGGGCACACCAGAGGGTTTCCTGGCATGCCAGAACCTCATTCCCAACCAGGAAAGTTCCAGAGAGGAGGAATTTGTGCTTAAAGAACAGCAGCCCTGTGAACCAGGGGACAGAAATAGGGTGATGTGCTTTGCTTCTTTGGGCAAAGCCCTTTTGGGCACCTTTTCCCCTCCTATTCCCTCCTTTCACCTTGTATAAATGAGTCTCCACCTCTTTTTGGGCAGGGAAAAATCTGTGTCCATGTTCTAGGGACAATTTCAGGGGGTGCCTGGAGATTTTTCCCCTCCATGCACAGAAATAATCACAAACTGTAAGATCTTACCCACTGCACGACTTGTCTGGATATCCATGGAGTCACGAAAATTGTAACACAGCTGTAAAGCTCAGTCTGGGCCCAGGGTAAAAACCAGAATTATTGCTGAATCCAAGACTGATGCACATCCCCTTCCATTATTTAAAGCAGGAGATTTTTAACTGGCTGGCAAAGTCAAATTTTCAGGCGTTCCTTTGTTTGGCAGAGGCAAGAGGAACCCCAAATGTATCAAACACAGAGGCAGTGAATGGGAGTTTGCAAATGCCTCTCGTGAACTTGGGGATGCATTCAGATCAAAGGAGCATAATGAGATATTCTGAATAATACAGTGAGATGTTCTGAGCAATATTTGATGCACCTAATTACTGAGAACGGGCTTCCACTGACTTTTCCAGGAGCAGGATCAATGCCCTGCAGGTCCTTGTCCATGGATGGGATCCGTGGATTGCCACCCTGGACTGAGCTCAGGAAAATCAGCAGTCACTGATTCCAGGTTAAAAAAACCAAAACAAACAATAACCCCTCGTGAATCCAAAGGAAAAATATATTTGCATGCCATGAGAGTTGTAGCCATCCTACTGAAGACCTAAACCAACTCCACAGATGATGATGGAGCTCTTCCCAGTTT
This sequence comes from Phylloscopus whistleri, assembly GCA_017589585.1. Classification (NCBI taxonomy): domain Eukaryota; kingdom Metazoa; phylum Chordata; class Aves; order Passeriformes; family Phylloscopidae; genus Phylloscopus; species Phylloscopus whistleri. The sequence goes on along the minus strand of JADMLD010001224.1, from coordinate 1,082,344 downwards.
GGTTTTGGCCTTGGAATGAGAGCCCAGGTGAAACCAGAGGTCCCAAACCTCCTCTGGACTCGGCCACACATTTCTCAATTCCCCCCTCCAAAAAAAAGCTGAAATCAGCCAATCCAGGAATCCAATTAAGTCTATAAAAAAGATCCTGGGCTCCAGCACTCATCCACCAGCTCCAAATGCCAAGGAGTCAGCCCCATCCCAACCAACCCAAGGGAGGCTCCTGGCTGGTAATTCCATCTTTTCCATGGATCCCTCGTAACAGACCTGGCTTCTCTGAAGCTGCCATCCTTCCCTCAGCTATCCACTAATATTGAAAACTCCAGCTATGCATATCCATTTCCTTTAAATACCAGATCCCCTTCCACAGAAAATATTATCTTGAGGAAGAGCCCAGTTAAATTGTGCAACCCTCTGCAAACCTTTGGTGTTATGGTATCAGGTGGGGAAGCAGCAGCAACGCTGGAAAACACAAGATATTCGGGAAACCCAGCGTGTTATTAGGTTTGATGAGATCCATTTTCTTGATGGCTTCTGAAAGATCTTTGTGCTAATTAGCTAAGAATACCACTGAATTATTTAATTATCTCGACTTTTGTGCCATAAAATATGTTGTCATATCACACTCTGTCTTGCTGTTGCTCTTCATACTTAATGATGCCTTTAGAGTTCCTGATTTCCTTTGTTCTCCCTCTGCAAGTGGTTTTTGGTGGTGCTGGGGAAGGAGGGGAGAGCGGAGAGGGGAGGCCAAGGAAAAAAAAAAATCTCAGGTTTTAAAGAAATTTTGACGTGTGGGAAAACCTTTCCACACGCTCAGCTCCAGCTCCCTGTGCCATACACAAAGCGTGTCTCAAAGCTATATATTTATTGCCAATCCAAGCAGGAATTCTTTCCAGAGGAAAAAATAAAGAGGGATAAAAACACCATTTTGGGGGAAAAAAAAAACAATTAAAATCGGCAAGGATTTTTTTTTTTTTTTTTAAACTAAGGAAGAGGTAAATTATGATAATTACTCTGACTGGTAGGGTCCTTAAGCATTACTAATTAGCATTTATTGCCTGGATTATTGAAACAATGTGTGTGTTCCCAAGAGTGAGGGAAGAACTGGGATGCTCTTTCCTTGGGAGCCCTGGGAAAAAGGCAGGGCAGCAGGAATGCGGCACAGTTGGCACCGAGGCTCCTCTCCCCGAGCACGGCGAGCTCCGGCCTCGTGCAGAACTGCACTTGTACCTCTGGGAAACCCACGCCTTGAACTCCTCAACCCTGCCTGCCTTCCCCCTCCCCTCCTCGCTCAACGGAGAAGGGAACAAAATTTAGGGTGGGAAAAGGGGAAAAAAAAGAAAAATCATCGAAATGGTTTGGCAATGGTCGGAGGTGCAGATCAACGTGGAGTTAATGCTCTGGGAATTGCAGTGTCTCCTGCTATTCCAGGGATTGTGCACAAACCTCCTATGAATAAGCATTTCATGGCTCTAAAGCACTGAGGTATTCCTTCTTCCAGAGGAATTAAAGGGTTAACAAATCCAACAACAACAACAAAAAAAATTAGGAATATTATGGTATTTCCAACTGGCATTTTGACCGGCTTCGTGAAGAGCTTGCCATCAGGATTTCGGCATAAACTGCATTTTAATATCGAGCATTTATAATGTGATTTAAGTTCGGAATTAGAAATCGATCAGGAATTAATCAATCATCTAATCAGCACTAGCCACTACACAGCATCTCAACTGCAATTTGCTATCCGGCCCAATAAATCCTTAAGTACCTTGGAAATGATTCAGGGAAGAAAGGCAGTAAAAGTATTTTTTTTTTCTTTTTTTTTCTTTTTTTTTTTTTTTTAAGCTGCAGCACCGTGCAACTTTAGGTCCTGTTAAACCCCTGGAAATAAAAGAGCAACAATGGAAAACTGCAGAATGCCTCGGAGGTTTTATTTTTACCTTTTCCTGCCACCAAACCCTGTGCCTTTCAACTTGGGAGAGCAAGTTCCAACTCAGCCACAACGAGGTCAAAGTCACCGAGCTCAAAGCTACAGCTGCTGCTCAGACAGAACTCCCAGACACCAGAGTTTTGCAAAATTTACGATTTTTTTTAAAAAAAAAAGATTAAAAAAAAAATCCCACGCCTCATTTGCTTATCGTTCTCCTTCTTAATTATTTGCATCACATATTGCACAGAATATTTAGCCATGTCCTATATTAAATACAGTGACAGCCTATTAAATGTACTTTTAATTGAAGCTTGTTCCAGCCTGGCGGATTTTATTTTAGTGCTGAAAAAGATCTTCAATCCTTATTAAGCTTTACTTATTCTATTTATTGATAAAATTAATGCCTAATATTTATTTTTCTCTTCCATTTTCCTTGTAAGAGAAAAAAAAAAAAAGCCTTTCGTCCACAGATTCGGTTTGTTTTTGTGGTTTTTTTTTTTCTAATGAAAACATAAAATCATGGAAACTGATGAAATTATTATTGGAAGAACTCTGTAACACTAAGAGCAGAAAGCCTTGGAGCCACAGGAATAAGACAAAAAATAAACCCCGAGCGCAATATCCCTCCTTTTGTCTGCAGAAGGTAAAAAAAAAAAAAAAAAACCCAACAAAACCGCTGCAGGAATCGTTCTGGACTGAGCTCTATCGGCTCGAAAAGCAACGATTCCGGCTGGATATTTATCACGGGACTGAGTTTTAACAGCGCTGACATTTCTGCAGCTGCCGGGCACGGAGGTGGCCGAGAATCCCCCCGAACCTGCCCGCCCTGCGCCTGGAACCCCGGAGTGGGGAGGCAGCGGAGGGAAAAGGGTGGGGGGGACTCCTTCTATTCCGGCCGCTATTCCCTCCTTTTCTCCTCGCCTTTCCCCCCCAGGAAAAGCCGGCACGGCGGAGCGCAGAATTCGCTTATTTCCATCCCCTCCGCTCATTTTATTTTTTTTTGGGGGGGGGGGGGCCACCCCGCCGCGCTCCCCCCCCCCAGAGCCCGCGGCCGCTCTGTCCCTTTAAAGCTCCAGCCCCCTCTAATTGATGTGTCTGGGCCAGTCTAGACGGGGAGCGATTGAAGCGGCTCCCAATTAGCAGGGCTGCGCGCAGGGGCGCGGAGCCTGCGCGGGGCTCCGTCCTCCCCCTTTCCCTTCCCTTCCCTTCCCTTCCCCTCCCCGCCCATTGTTTTGCCGCAGCCCCGCGCAACCCCCGCCCCGCACCGCGCAGGCAGCGCGGACACAATAGCGACCCCCGGGGAGGAGGGGACATCGGGGACATTTCAGGGAGGGGGGCTCCCAACGCGGGGACCCCCTCGGCAAGAAGCGGAGGGTGCGGAGGGATGCGCGGAGATGCGCGGGGGGGACCCCATGGCAGCCTCGCAGACAAAGCGCTCGCCCCTTCTCCCTTCTCGCTGCTTGATGGGGTGGTGGGGTGGGGGGGAATAATCGGGATGAAAAGCTTCGGGAAAGGGTAAAAAGCACCCTCCCCCCCCCCCAAAAAAAAACCAAACCCGACTTTTTGCGGGTGTGGTAATGGCCGCACAAAGGTGCGGGGCTCCAGCGCTCCGGAATTCCGATTTACCCAGCAGGTAACAGAAAGGAAAAGCGGCTCGCTTTGGAATTAACGTTTGGAATAATATAGGAATTCAGGACAAGGCTTTCTTGGCATATTTTTTTTTCTCCCCCCCCCCCCGCGGAGGTAAAACGCTCAGTGAAATTACAGTGGCAAGAAAAAGCAGCTAAAAATCATTAAAAAAAGGAAAAAAAAAATCAAAATCAAACAAGCAACCTTTTTCCAGTTCAGTAACTGTTAAACAACAGGAACCAGCAAACATATCCTAAAGCTCTTAAATACCAAAGTGTTACACCGTCAATTAATTTTTGGTGCATCGTTTTAAGTTCAAGCATTTGCATTCAAATATGAAACAGTAATTCGGTGCCATAACAAGGTACAGTAACTTCATTATAAATCGCCTTGCAGAACAGAGATAAGAAATACAGTTCCAACCATAATTAATTTTTACAGCAACATAAAAAAATCTAATAAAAGAAAAAAACAGCAGCAGCAGGAAACATTTCGAACATTTCTGATTCATCATTTACAGATCATATTGCCCGGAAAAGCAGCAAAGCTGGAAGTTCTAGAAAGGGACTCAAAAGAAAACTTCAGCATTTCTTTTTTACTTCCCAACCATTAATACATGCAACCATTTTATTCTGCAGTTTATTTTTTTCCAACCTATAAAAACCCAACCCATCTCCTGGCTTTTTTATTTTTATTTTTTTTTCCCTCTCTCTCTTTTTTTTCCCTAAATTTTTTTTAATCCCTTTTTTTTTTTTTCTTTCTTTCTTTCTTTTTGGTGTGTCCATAGAGCACATTTCCAAGATTAATCGTTCAGTTTTAAACTTGGGAGCATGAGGCATGCTGGGATTTCAGCTGAGGTCAAGCACCAATGTACCGAGCTGTTACTGTTACGCTCTCAGGGTACTCTGTGTTGCTCTCAAGAAGGGGGAGAAGGCAAAAAAAAAAAAAAGGAAAAAAAATCAAAATTCAGACGCTCTACGCAGTGGCCTGCAGCAAAAAAAAAAAAAATTCTCCCTCTTTTACCACAGGCGTGATATTAATATTTCTCCGTATGGAAATGGCTGTATTTATAGTTTTATTTGCCTGTATGAATTAATACATCTGTGGATCGCCACGCACACCTCAATAACTGTATTTACATGCATCCATATCATGTATATCTTATCTACACATGCATATATAATAATCACTCTGTGTGTACACACATACACCCCCATATCTGGATCAGCTGGAAAATTATCTCGTGAATATACACACACACATTAAAAAAAAAAGAAAAAAAAGGTAA